>OX388327.1:446873-905921 GCA_947579605.1 Athripsodes cinereus
AACAAAAATATGATCAAAGGTGTTAGTTTGTATAGAGGTCATCAGTTTCTCCATTACTCATCGGATAAAGGTATTAATATCAGATATATTATTTAAACACGTCCCTACATACTTCCGAACAATCTTGAATATTTATGTTTTGATGTTTTCAAAATAAATAAATGAAAGCTTCGTTTATTGTACAGTAGTATGAAAACGTGACTGTCTGTGAAAAACATGGTTTTACCACGTGTACTAGATTCTCAAGGACTGAAATATGCATAAATAATTTAAAGCCTTTTAAATTGCACTGTTCCATGGAATATCTGGCCAAGAATTGGCTTCCTATTCATTTCTGTAAGTTTTCAATTGCCTGTAAAAGGCAGGCTTCTGAAAAAAGTGTTAAATTAGTGCTGCTATTTGACATAAGTTTTACGAAAGTGCAAAATTGGGCAAAAGGTAGGTATAAATTGCCAACCCATTCACTGACATTTCGCCATAAAAATAAAAAAAAACAAATAATAATGATGTCCAGCCATCATCCCAGTCAGAACCATCGTATATTAGGTATAACATATAACAGAACATATTTTTCCATGTTTTAAGAATCTATCTATATTTCTTTATTTATATACACGTAGCTTTTATACATAACACATCTCTTATCTTATTATATACTAGCTTTTATAACCCGGCATCGCTCGGGTTTAAAAACAGATAATCATCCAAATAAATGAGTTAAAACTATACAATCTTATTGAAAAAAATTAAGTAAGCACTTACTACGTAAAACTGATTAAGTAAATAAAAAGTGCAAAACCTACGTAAAAAATACTAAAAAATTTCTTCCCAATTTCAAAACATGAAGTTTGATATCACACACGTCAGTATTAGTAGGTGCCTACGTGAAAAAAAGTAGGTACTTTAACCTCTTCCCAATTTAAAAACTCGATGTTTAAAACCCACATCCCCATATTTAAGTAAAAAATTAGGAGATGCCTATAACAGAAAAAAAACGGGTAAATGCCCTATTTTGAGAAAAAATAATAATAATTGGTTGGTTACCTACCAACATAGTTAAATAAAATTTCCCACATTTGAATTGGTATTTTTAGTTTTTATTTTCAGTTACTTAGATATTCAGATGTTTTGTCATTAGATTAAAAAATAAAAAAAATAACAAAACCCAGATAGGTATATCTTTTATAAAAAAAAAATAACTACCAATAACATCAAAGTATGTTTATTATTCTATGGTAGCAACCAAACGACCTCTTCAAACATTAATTGTCGTTTTACAGTTACTGGATGTTGGAAATTTAACATCCAGTAACTGTGTGCAAATTTGACTTCTGGTCTCAGTCTACATTTTTTTCAGTTTGTAATACTAAAGTAGCATTCACATTGCTTCACTTTGAATGATCATCCAGCGTGTCAGGGTCAAACTTGTTCATCGAAAGTGAAGACGTCTGTTCACATTTGTTCATCCTATACATTCACTGCCATCCGACACTCACGGTCGTGTTGTATGTAGTTTGACGTCGTAATAAAAAATGAAAAATAGCACTTAATAAAATTTAAATCAAATTAATGAAATTCTCGAAAGTATGATAATTTGGTACACGATTCTGACTTTCAATACAAATTCATAGAGAATAAGACAAATTATAGGATAAAACTTGTTTATGGTCGTTTCAGTGAAATGACCTTTCATCAACATTATGTCGGGTAGTAATCGCTTTCATCCGGAATCGCTAGTGATTGATGAAACGATTGACTATTGATGAAACGCATGTTCACACCTTTTTATTTTGGAGGATCATCCAGAGTGATCACTGGAAGTGAACAAATGTGAGCGCTCCTTTAGATAATCAGATGTTATGTCATTTAATTAAAAAAGGATTAAGTACCGGTAACAACTAAGCATATTAATTATTATTCACCGGGAGCAACCAAACAACTTCCTCAAACATTAATTGGCGTTTACAGATTGGAAATTTGAAATCTATTTACGGTGTACAAAATTGACTTCTAGTTACAGTCTACAAATCTAAATAATATTTAGATTTGTAGACTGTATTATTATGTTTCAGTTATGTTTCAGTCAGCTAATGTAACGTCTAGTTACACCTAAAGTATTATGCTTTAAGTCTTAAGATCTATTTAGCACCAAAATAGCTACATGTCATAATAATAATCAGCTCTATGTGTGCCAAAATCATGCATACATAAGCACGTATTAAAAAACGGATTCAATGTAGGATATACCAAAAACTTATTTTAAATAGAATCTACAATCCAATCTTCTGATGTTGGTGTGGTATGTATTATCAATAACAATTATTTAAAACTTGAATCACTATGTTTATTTGTAACATTAATTTAAATTACGCTATCGCGATTTCAGTGCACTTGCACCATTGACGAGCTTTTCAAGACTGACTTACAAAGATAGAACTATGATAGTAAATTAAATTTCCTAGACTTAAGTATTTCCATTTCTGATTCTAAATGTCAATTTAATGTATACAGGAAACCGAGTCATACCGATTGTGTTATTCCAGCTGATTCTGAACATCATATCTCTCACAAATTAGCATCATTTAGGTCTATGATCGATCGTGCAATTAAAATCCCAATGAATAACACTGATTTCAATAACGAAATCAATGTTATTAAACAAATTGCGTATAACAATAAATACGATCCGCATATTATAGACAAACTCGTACATAAGAAGCAAATGAATAATATTTCAAAAAAATACATATATTGTGGTGAAAATAAACCAGATAATAGTGTCAATCCACACTTTAGGAAACTAATTTACATTGGAGGTTTGACCTCGAAAATTACAAATATCTTGCCGAACAGTATCACTCCAGCGTATTATACAAATAATAAAATTTCAAATCTTTTGAATAATAAAGATACCACAGATCCATTAGAAAAAAATGGAATATACAAATTAAAATGTGGAGATTGTGATGCGTCATATATCGGTATGACTCGGAGAAACTTCAAAACTAGAATAAGAGAACACCAACTCTGTCTCAACAATGGCAATTTCTCGGAACTTGCGGAACATATTATTGAATCGAATCATACATTTGATAAAAATAACCATAGTTTTAAGCATACTACAGTTAATAATTATTTTAAATTATCTTCTTTAGAAATACTCGAAATAAACAAAAACTTAAATTCCAAAGTAAATATAATTAATAAAATAATAGCCCCTAATAAATCCCCATTATTATCTATATTCAGTAATACGCCAACATCAGCTGTATGATTCATTGTCTTTTGTATGTATGTATAGGTGTCTATTATTATTGTTGTTGTTATTTTACTATCATAGTTCTATCTTTGTAAGTCAGTCTTGAAAAGCTCGTCAATGGTGCAAGTGCACTGAAATCGCGATAGCGTAATTTAAATTAATGTAACAAATAAACATAGTGATTCAAGTTTTAAATATTTTATTTGAAAATGTCTCGTAATTGTTACATAGTCAATGCCTCTAAAATAAGTGAAACAATTATTTATTTTTCATGTACTGATTTTAAAGTAACGAATACTCATTAAACCATAATAAAGTAACGATTAATACGACCAATATTCTGGCAACATTAATTTTCTAGCAACCCAGGGAGGCGTTCAGACAGTCACCGAGTGATCACTCGACGACGCTCTATCCGTTCACGCGCCCGGAGCGAGTCATCCGACGACTCGCACTGTTGCGTTCAGGCATGTCGTCGGGTGATCTACCGAAATCATAGCAAGATGATTATCACTCTGACAGTTACCTTGACGTTTGAGTGATGACGGTTGCCAAAACAATTGCGAAGTTAATCGTAATTATGGTGTATTCTTCTACTATACTATACCCTCACGCCATGTCCCAGGAGGGGTAGGCAGAGAGAACGGAACGCCATATAGATCTATCCTTACATACTTCTTTCGCTTCCTCTACATTCATCCAGTTTCTCATACATGCACGCCGATTTCTCTTACTCAGCACGCGTCCGTCCTTAAGAATTTGGTCCACGTGATCAAGCCACGTGGTTCTTAGACGTCCGCGCTTCCTCACACCCCTTCTTTCAGATAAATACATCCTCTTCGTCATCCTTTCATCTTGCATTCGCTCAACATGTCCAAACCATCTCAGCTTGTTTACACGCATTCTGTCCACAACACTCCTCTCACATCCGCTCATTCTCCTGATATCCTCATTCTTCACTCTATCTCGCAAAGTTTTACCAACCATTCTTCTCAGTGAACGCATCTCTACAGCATTTATTCCACTCTCATCCTTTTTCAACCACGTCCAAGTTTCGCTTGCATACATAAGTGTCGGTATATAATTTTTCAAAACAGAAAATCATATATTTTTAGTTCAAGAAGTGAAATGAAAGAGAAATTAAAATAGTTAGTGCAGATTTTAGTGAATAATTTATATTTTACGCTTTGTTTAAATATGCATTATCCTATAAACATTCTTAAAGCAAAGCCAATTTAACCATTCAAATTAAAAACGTAATCAAGTAAAGCATGACGCACTACCGCGAATAAATCTTACGAAAATGGCGCCAGTACGATGACATTTGGGTCATAAAAACGCTCAAAGTTGTTCATGATTATCCGGGGTGACAATAACCACTCACTGCAACTTCATGGTCGCTCAGGTGGTCACTGGACATTAGGGTGGAACACTTTTGTATGAAAAAATTTTTTTTTTCGAATATCGAATTGGAATACCAGGCAAAAGTTGCCTTATATAATTGTAAATAACACCCACTAATTTGGAAGTTCTAGCTCAACAGCAAGAGGTCCCGCCATAGACTTGAAATTTCAATTTTTAAGTTTTTACAGACGCTTTGTTAAGACACCCTATTAACAAAATATTAACTAAATATAATATGTTATGCATTTATATGATAAGATAAAAGTATATTTTAGTTAATAGAATCATTTATTTTAAAAATATACACAGTTTCAGAAAGTTGTGTCGGTATGAATAACGTCATTTTTCATAACAAAAATCCTTTTTCGTCTCAAACTTTGGCATGAGCTTTCGAGACGCTAAATAAGATTTTACAAAACCCTATCTTCTTGTCTTATCGCATACACGTAGAGCTGCTTCTATCACTTCTTTTACTGATCTTTCCACAGCCTGGGTGTGGTAAGGCAGTCTCATTAACTCCAAAATCGAATCTCCTCCATTTTCAATAAGATGTTGTAACTGCTTATCGGAAATATTCATCAGTATTGAGGTTTCGTATTTATGTATTTTGTTGCCAGTTTATCAAGTCTATGTAAGAACTTGCATTTAAGTCCACTTTTGGCACCTCAAACATGCGCGAAACAGAATTTTTATACACTTGACGAGCTTTTAAAATGCGTCTGGGAGGCTAGTTCTCTAATGTGCTTACGCGTATCTGTTATCGTACTGAACAACAAGTTTTCTGGATGAGCAAAGTAACTGTTTCGAAATAAAACAGGGTCCACAATCGCTAACAATTCGTTCGACAAATAACTAGTGCTGTTAATGAGCTTCCATAAATGTTTTGAACCATCTTTAATGCTATACCAATTTGACCTGCACATGATTTAGATCCTGCTGTAGGGCTATCCAAATAGGAAAACAAAGCGTCAATAGCAACTCATTGGCGTATAAGAGACAAATTATCCAATGCAATGGTTGAGATAGTCTATTTTCCAAAAAAACCAATCACGCCTCCCACATTCCCTGTATTTGTGGTTGTTCCATCACATCCAACAGTCATTATACTTTCTGATGATATATTTTCAGTCGTCAAAAAGCCGTGGATACATAGCTCATTCAATATTTCTCGCACTGCCCGATGTTAGAAACACATACCCAACATAAACAGAACCTGGTTCTTTAATAATCGAAACATGTTCCTCTTGTACAATCACTTTAAATCTCTTCGATCTTTTTAAAATAGTTTTAGCCGTCTGGTTTTTCCTTCCAGCAAAATATAAGGCAAGAATTTCTGTTACTCTTTCTTCTGTTAAAATTTGCTCGCAAACTTTCTGTCTTATTCTTCTGAGTTTCATCCTGCCCACGACGTTAGTCGACTGCGCCTCAGAGTCGGCATCAGAAGCAGAATATAGAACATTTATGATACGATAACCGCCGCAGCTCGGTCTAATACTCCGTATCTATCGCATACAATCGTCAAACTATGAAGACTGGCATCCGTGAGCTTTATGGGCTTTTGATCCACTTTGTTTGCGGTGTCAAGACCATCTGCGGCCGACGAACAAGAAGGAAGGTCAACATTAGAACTAACTTCAGATCTATTTAGCCTATATAAAGAAAAGGAAATTTCTATAATTCTTGTATTTGAATTATGCCTGATATCTTGTTTAAGAGCACATAATCATCTTTTCTGCAATTTTTTACTCTAGATAAGATCCGTTCTTCCTAAAACCATTTGTCTGTTAGTGCGTTGGTCTTCTAAAAATATTTGTTCCCCTTTTGGTACTTTATTTTCTCTCAAACAAGTACAGTTTACAAATTCTTTACATTTACATGCAGCTATGTCAAAAAGCTTTCCACTTTGTACTCTGAATTCTTCTACCTTTCTTTCCTTTAGTTTCTTCAAAGACTTTTTCAAATTTCAAACAAAATCAAACAAATCAAATCAAAACATTTTTAGTGATATTTTTTAAGTAACTGTAAAACTCGTTTGTGCGTAACAATTGAAATAGAAGATTTTATTCATACCTAATTCTTCAATTTTTGTTTCAACTGTTTCGTGAAACAAAAATGTAGGTTCTTTTGTTGTGTTGTTCTTTATTTTTAAGTCTTGTCGAACCCATTCAAAGAATTTCATAACATTCTCATACGTACCTAAGTAGTTTATTCTCCTTGAAATCTGCACTTTCACCAAATATCGGAAATTTTAACTTTTGTCTTGTAGAAGTCATATTTATACACTTAAAAAACGTAGGTACATCAACTAGTACCTACTGGTGAAAATAATTGACGGGCTACCTTCCACCTTGAGACAATATTATCGACACTAGTTGAAACGAAACACTGCAAATTCGTAGATCGAAGCGTACTGCCCCCGCTTTGTCCCGCACTTTGCTCAACTGTCCCAGTACCAAAGTATATTAAAATGATGAAATATTTGATTGCAACTGCTAGTTAACTATATTTGAATATGTTTTTAAATAAAATAAACCTATTTTTATAAGTTCTGTATTGTTTTGTAGGCCGCGCAAATAGCCCCTAAATTGTCCTTTTTGTAAATATTCGATGACTTGTCGGGGGCTCTTACCGTTGTCTGATAATATTTATATTTTTAATGCAGGCAGTTGATGGCAAAAGGCAACTAAATACAACTATTCCAAATCAAAATTCGAGAAAAAAAAATTTCGTTCCACCCTACTGGACATCGAGCGATATTTATGTTCCCCTGAACGTCCCCCAGATAAAGCGTTGGATTTTGACATTTGTGACGCTTATATGACAGTTTTGAGATGTTTACATTTAGAACGTATATCTAATATTCTATAATTATTTTGAATTTAGAATACCCCAGTGAAATTTAAAAATACTGCAAACCAAACAATAATAATTTATTATGTGAAATTACAAATCGCGGTCATTATTATTTATTTGAAATGTAATTATATTCCTAAATAAATAGATGTAACACAAATGACGTTTTATATTTAGCTACAATTTTATTTTCGGAGTGAGACATTTCCTTAAAACGGAATTATAAAGCTGGTATGCAATTCTAACAATTTACTTTATCAATAGACAATATCTTAATATCTAAATTTTGAAAATCTTATGTTTTTAGATGCATGTTTTGAATAAATTAAATACTTCTAATGAAACAAATAGATGGAGGCATAATATGTGACAATATATTACAGAAGTGCCTACTCTTATTATCACCGTATTATGTTTAATGCAAGTTTACTTATGTTATCTATGCGTTGGTATAATTATAATATTATGACGGCATATGAGATAATTAAAAATGATATATTTCATGCCATTGTATTTGAGTTGGATCTCAGTTTTTGATAAAACAGATAACTATATTTTGAAATAAAAAGGAACTCTGAATATCTTACAATAAAATAAAAACACGTATTAATAGTATCGTTGTCGATATATAAGATTTTTTTAGATTTTGGAGTTTAGCATACTTCTACAAAAGAACATTGAAGTATCACTGAATTAATAATTCTATGTTTTTGATATAACAGATAACTATATTTTGAAAAACTCTAAACATCTTACAATAAAATAAGAAGACGTTTTAATAGAATCGTTGTAGATATAAATGATTTTTTTAGATTTTGAAGTTTAGCATACTTCGACAAAAGAACGTTGAAATATTACTGAATTAATAATTCTATGTTTTTGATATTACAGATAACTTTATTTTGGAAAACACTAAACATCTTACAATAAGATGAGAACATACAAATCACAAAACAAACAAACAAATGAACCAATGTACCAACCTAAATATTAATTTATTGGATTCTATGTCATTCATGTCGGCCATTATGAAATTAGCTCAAGATGTCAAAAATATGCAATTTTAACTTGCATAATTCAGGAGTTTTTATCATAATCAAACACAATAATTTATAACCAAAATAATCCCCAAATGTTTAGTTTCAGTACTGATGTATTTCTCGTTACATCCATTGTGAAATTAATTCAGTACACTGAAAAATGTTCGACCATGAATATTGCTACTTACAAAAACTTTCATAGATTTTTTCATACAAATTTAATTATTATAATTTCTTTATCAATACATAAGATATTTTAAATGTTTTTGGCCTTGAACGTGCCCAGGAGATGAGACCTCGTATAGAGTGTATTATTTTATTTCTGTCTTTCCTTATTTCAGAGTCCATTAAGGACATACGCACATACATACGAACGCATTAGAATATTTATGTGTGGATTATATTAATTTAAATTAATCGACTAAGACTGAATGTCTGCTGAACATAGATTGGTTACTATTGTTTTTATTATTATTTATATTGTAAAGGTATTATGATTTTATCTTTCTGACAATAATTTTAAATTGATACTATGTTATTTTAAAATGGACGTGGATGTTGATCCTAAATAATGTAAAGCGCCCTTGAAGTGATATTATCACAGTAGGTACGGTTCTATATAAATTATTATTGTCATCATAATTATTATTATTAACATCACAACGTCTCCCGAAAATGGGGTAGACAGTGGACTACACGTAATAAATAAATCTACATTCACAGTTCAACCTCTTACTAAACATATAGAATATCTTTAAATAATTATGTTTCTTAATAATTCAATAGTTTTTGTGTTTACGCTGTGGAAATCCATTTTTAATTTTAATAAATAAAATATAAAAATATACTATTGAGCACTGTTTAATCTCCACTATGTTAGGTTAAATACCGAACGTTTTCGCCTATACTTGTAGGCATCTTCAAGGAAACTGAAAACTGGAAACTAGTTTCCCTGAAAATGCCTACAAGTATAGGCGAAAACGTTCGGTATTTAACCTAACATAGTGGAGATTAAACAGTGCTCAATAATATATTTTTATATTTTATTTATTAAAATTAATTATGTTTCTATGTGAAAGTGTAAGAACTTCCGCCTGTTTATTTACAATTCTCTCGAAATCTGATGTATTTTATGGGTCCTAGTAAAGGATTAGGTACATGGTAATTTGAGCGTGATCTCCCATTAACAATCCTCTCATAAAATTAGAGATCGTATTAAGTTACTTTGGTATTGTGTTAAAAGTAAGTGGACCGAATGAAACAGGACTTAGCTTAATTCGCATCACATGATATAATTATGTTCTGTACCAATAACAATGGCTTAAGAAATGTAGTTAGTTATATTTTTTATTTTTATTTAATATTTTATTTTTAATATACATAATATAATATACACAACAATATACATACACAATATAGGTATATAATATATATAATAACATATATAATATAACAATATATATACACAATAACATACACAATATATATACATAATACACAATAACATACACAATATATATACATATAATAACATTTCGTTATTATTTTGATTATTTTTTTATGAACTGAATGGGAAGAAATGCATATAAATATACAATTAATTGTTTGCAAAATTTGTTATTTAAACTGTATTAACGTTCTCTGTGTTTTGTATGAGATTTATGAAGGATTGTATTTAATTGATGATGTGAGATGGATAAGTTGATGAATTATTGTATTGTTTTAATTATGTTTTTAGTAATTGTTAATGCTTTTTAATTGGAAATTGGTGATTTTATTATTGTGTAATGTATTTTCTTGATGTAAAAGGCGATAGCCGTTTATGTATTAAATAAATAAATAAATAAAAAAATATATTTTTTTTTTTCAATTCATTTGATCAAAGTACCCGTCCCAGAATTGAGCGTGGCTCGTGCTCTGGGACAGGCCTTGATCCACCTTAGTATATTATCGTTCTCTCTTCATTCCTCAGTATCATTAATTGGTCTTTTTTAAAACATATTGCACGATTATACTTATGCATTCAGTTGTTGATTTACGGAAAAGAGTGGGATACCAATGTTTTATGCCGTTATCCCTACGGCTTTTGAAATGAATCCCTTTATATAAAATTGTTTATTTATTTATTTAGTAAACACTATTCTAAAAACAAAATACCTACGTCATAAAATCTATCTAATTGAGCATGAGCCCGTACTCTGATTTTTTTCAGAATACTCAAATATTTACAGTCACAGGTAAAGGAACCTATTCTTAACCGGTTATTCCACGGGATACCGTGATAGAAAACCCAATTCGTTTAAAAAAAATATTTATAAAATAAAATAATAATTTAGGGGAAAAACACAATTGCTTTAAGTTTTACTTAAAAAAAATTATTGAGTAGTGACCTGGTTTCGACTAATAATTAGTCATTGTCAAAACTCAGTTTTACTGAGTAGGTACTCAATATTTTTTTTTAAGTAAAACTAAGAACAATTATTTGTTTTTAGTTTTAAAAATCAGAGAAGGGAGGGGGGATATTAAAATTTTCGAATACTAGTTTATTTTTAAATTTTAAGATACAAACTTGCCTACATTTATTTAGAATAAACGCCTTTATGCCATTTAGGGGGCACTACATTTTAGTACCTAATCTCACAAAGTGGGCGGTGCGTTGCGGTGGTAGAAAAACGTTGAGAGTTACAACTACTGTAGAGGATAGAGGACCCATGTTCTTGTAAATTATAATATATACCTCCATAAAATTATAACTTATCTCCATGTTTGAAGGTTGTTTCAGGCAGTAAAGACATGTTTTTATCAATCCTTAGTACTGAAATATTTAAATAGGTGTGTTGCATAAATTTATTCTGATTTATCAATCGTCTTCTTGTAACTTTTTTTTAACAAATTAACGGCTTACGCCTTTTAAAAAACTTAAACTTTATTATACATAGCGTGATAAGAACAAATGTTATATATAAGAACAATATCAAACATTTAAATATTTATACAACTACAAAATGTTTTGAATATTTAAAATATTTTATAAAAAATATGGAAATGTTTAGATTATATTTGTAAAAGAACACAATTGGTTTTAGTTTGACTTAAATGATTTTATTGAGTATTGACCTGGTTTTGATTAATAAAGTCTTTGTCAAACTAATCTACCTATGAGTTAATCTAAACCAGGTTACTACTCAATTAAACCATTTAAGAAAAACTAAAACCAATTCTGTTTTTTTTTCATATATAAACATGGACTTTCCAAAATTTCCGTCGACTCAATAAATATATTTTTTATTGATTAACAGACAAATCGATTAGATAATCCTGTCTTCACAATGAAACATTGTGAAAAATCCAATAGAAAGAAGTGACAATGGTATCCCAACGCTTACAAATCGACTCTGAGCTGACTTAAGCGATCACTTTTGGTGTCAATGGACAATGTTCACCAATTCTGCCATTCTCACTGTCACGATATACGACTCACCAATCGAGACACATAATAATAGGTATAGTGCAAACCACAGAAGCGACCATTTTTTAGGACCTCCTATTTTAGATATCGAATCGATCCAGATCTCCAGTCTAAAGACACCACAGCAATTAAGTTTAATACTTTTTCGGCTGCAACAAATGTTGAGAATATTTACTTTTTTTACTGTTTGTATTCTCAATTTCACTAACTAATTAATTTGTAATTAAATTTTATGGCTTTAACACAACATGTTAATAGAATAGAATATTATATACAAATTTTATTTATTTATTTATTTATTTCAATTTTACAGGATACATACAGTTGATACAAAAAATACAATGGTCTATAACATATTTAGCAATAAGCAAACCAGTGAAGATTCCTATATTACCCTTATGTGCTCCACAAAACATATGTAACTAAACACAACAGATAAAATCAACAAACAACAATTACAATAGAATAGAGTAAATTAAATAGTGTAAATTAAATATTAATCATCAAATAATAATCTATCTATCTATCTATTCCCTCACGCCGTTTCCCATGTGGGGTAGGCAGAGAGAACGGAACGCTATATAGATTTGTCCCTAGACACTTCTTTCGCTTCTTCATACGATTGAATAGGTATATCATATTTATGATTTCTCACGCACGCACGTCGATTTCTCTTATTTTCTGTTGTTGTCGATAGCAAATAGTATTGAGTTAATTTTAATTTTGCAAAGCTTTAATTTAAGTCTACTTAGTAAGTTTTACTTCCGGTCATGACACATTATATAATTCTTACCTGTATTAGATGTACAAAGTTAGTAAGTATCAAGGTAGGCATGTCTATGTCTACACCCATCAACTCTGTGTCTACCTTACAGAATTTAATAGAATATTCATGCTCTCTTGAGTGTCTTCCGAAAGACACAATTTCTCATGCATAATGCAAGAAATTCCAGGGGTGTTCCTATAAAAAATAAAATAATATATCAAGGACCAGAATTTCAATAATAAATCTGTGGGTGAAAGTAAAAACGAGATAAATCGAAAAACATTGTTTCACAGGAGAGCCAAAACAAAACCCGCGAGCCACACAATATTCTAAAATATACTAACTTAGTCTCACATTGGTGTGGTGTTTATTGTGTAAATATCGATTCATCCTTATTTCCACGACGCATGTGACTAATATTAATAATTAGTGAGTAATGCATAAAATTTGACTAAGGACATAGTTGACTCGTCCCTTTTTCCTTTCACCTACATCTATCGTGTAAGACACTCGAAAATGTATAGAAAAGAGTAAGATTCCATGGAATTAGGTAATACATGTAAAAACAAAAGTTTTGTACACTTTTGCATTTCATTTGAGAGAGATATCTTTCACAAACATTTCCAATGTGATTTAAAATAAAAACTATATTTATAATATGTTTGATACTTAGTGGAAAAAACTGTTTGTTATAATTTCACTATGGAATTATGTGTAGGTACTATCGAAACATCGGCTATAATATTTATTTATTTTTTATTTTTATTTTTTTCTCCAGACTTGAAGGTGGGGTCGAAACCTCTCATGTACCTACATAGAATAATACATAATCATATTTAATACTAATTACAAAATATGAAAAACATAATATTATTACTTTGAACTAAGGAATATAAAATAATAAAGGTGAGCTTACAAGCTAACAGCTGTCCTGTGTTCGATGCTTAGAAAGCACAGAATGTGTCTGTCCAGTTTTAAAAGTTGAATCAGTGTGAATTAATTATCAAAAATAGTTTAAATTTACCATGTTGGTATTGTTTTAGTAACTATGTAGGTATAATTATTATATTTATATTAAGTTGATTTTAATTTATATAAATAAAAGTATAATAATTATACTAAAACAATACTAACATGTCTAGAAATTGTTATAATAGTTGATGCCGAAAATATAAACAAAGTAAATATTTATCATGAACATAATGTTTTATTTTCACAAGTTTATCGCCACGTCACTGTCGTCTATAAATCTTCATCCCTAAGTAGTACGTCGTGGCTCATCTATCTACATATACTCTGGTTGATTGGTAGTTGAATGAGATGTTGAGAGGCACTCCATGCTATTCAGAAACAATTTATGTAAAAGGGATTAAGTCGTTTGTCAGCATTGTGTCCTTTTCACTTATACTTTACCTAATATAAAATCTACAAAAATCCAGGTAAATACCTGCAGATTTATAGAATGAAACAATTCAGAAACGCGTTGGTTTTATAATTACAAACTGACTGCCAGGAATACAATCTAATTGTTTTAAATTCGTTATTCAGGATTTTGTCTCTTTGTGTGTCTCACTCTTTTCAGTAAATTTTCAAGTCATTTGAAAGAGAGATATTCGTTAATTTACATAGCTTGACCATGTATATCAAATTCTCAAGGACGGTCGTGTTTTGAGTAAAAGAAATTGACGTACGTGCATGAGAAATCGTATGAATGTAGAAGAAGTATGTAAGGACAGATCTATATGGCGTTTCGTTCTCTCTGCCTAGCCCACTTGGGATACGGCGTGAGGGAATATCTATTCCCTCACCTTATATATCTATATATATAAGGTGAGGATATAGAATAGATTATTCGTTTAACATCAGGAATAACACATTTGATATATCCGACCAGCTCTTCCGGCTGGCCACTTCGCTAATGCTCAAACTATGAAAATCGGAAACAAATATATCCTTTTCATTGAAATAACTTTGTACAAGAAAATCTAAAAGATTGGAAATTTTTGTTAGATTGATCAGAGCCCGGTCAACTTTGCGAATGCACTATCCAACTTATGCACTGTCTGGTTGGCGAAATCAATCCATAACAACAATAATTTAAGTCAAATCACAAAATATTGGAGTATAGAATGTTAATGAAATGTTTAGTACCTACTTAATATGTCAAGATGTTGCTTGTTCAATGCGTGCATCATCCCAATCCTTCTATATGGCTGCGAGTCTTGGCACTTAACCAAGGCTCAAGAGCGGAAGATACTAAGCTTTGAAAATAAGTGTCTAAGAAGGATTTTGGATGTCAGATGGTACTATGAACATGTTACAAATGATGCTGTGCGCCGGCGCACCCAGCAGAGACCTGTAATCTCCGTAATACAAGAGAGACGATGGTCCTGGCTGGGACATGTTTTGAGAATGCCCAATGATAGTTGGCCAAAAAGAGCACTGTTCTTCCGTCCGCAGGGGTTCCGTAGGCCCGGGCGTCCCTCTTTCACAATACACCGTTCCTATGACAACGATATCAGAGCGCAAGGAATGTCGTGGGAAGAGGTGACGCAATTGGCACAGAGACGCTCTGAACGGAGGAGGCTGGTTTCTGCCCTGTGCTCCCGAGAGGAGCGTTGAGGGCGATGATGATGATGATAATATGTCAAGAATTGAAATTGCAATATGCAAAGTAAGGATATATCAAGTAGATATAAGAAGAAAAAAATCTATAAGATATACAAATATATTAAATGTCATAAGAATCAATGTAGCAAATAGTTGAAATGTAAAAATAATAGACTATAATGGATTAAAATGTCAATAAATAAAACAGAATAATGTTAATTAAAATCTAAATTTTTATCAATGAAATTACATCACCAATTTCAATAATCGATTTAACATGGTTTCAATGATTTGCGTGAAGCAAGTGTCACTATATTAGTTAAATGCACAAAGTATGGATATTCTGTATTTATTGAGGTAGGTAATAGGAATATAATATATATCATCTCATTATTGTATTGTAATGTATCGTGTTATTGAATGTAACGCGTTGCTTCTGACCAAACACGGAAGCCGTAGAAAATACACAGTCGAACAGTTGATTTTGTCTAAGTATAGGTACCCATATTGTAACTATAATAAATACAATAGAAATAATGTATGTACTGTTTCATTCCTACATTACATTTTTCATACTCAATATTATATTAATGTACCTACGTAGATGTGACACTAATTATCGCACAAGTCTAGTCTTGTAACAGCTAACACAATTCTTTTGTAATATTAAGAGATGTAATCCCTCATAAATAACCCACCATATCATTAAATAGTAGATAATACTCACTTAGATACATGTACCTATATAGGTAAAATAATTACATTTTTATTTGGATATTCTTGCTTAATATTATATTATTATAATTCTATTTTATATACCCTATGCATTTTAATTGATCTAAACTGACTTTATGATAAAACATGCTTATCAAACAATGTATTAGGCTTACTAGAAGACGTTGCCTCAAGGCAATATGCACGCCTTTTGAGCAAATCTATTGTGCTTTCTAATCTAATATGCTTTTAATATCTATACCTACTATTTACCCATTGAGAGGCGTCCAATATATGTATGTCCCATTGAGCATAAAAATGAAGTAGGTAATAACTCTAGTAGATATGAAAAAATGGATCGCTCAGCACTTCAATCATTCATATTGGACTTGTTCTATAGGAAGCCCTGAATCATCATTTTCTCTTCTCAGTTTTGACTGCACTTATGAAGTAGTTCAGTATCTTCTACGTCTAATAATCGAGACTACCCAGAATGAGCAATATGACTCTCTTCGACTTTTTCTTGACTAAGCATGGTTCCTAAATATTATCTGAAATATTGTCTTCTATCTTATTATACCCTTACGTTGCTGAGTAGACTGAGAAAAAGGAACGTCAATTCAACCTGTCCCAGAACACACATTTTGCTTCTTCCACACATACGCCTTCCACACACAATAGTGTAAATGCGCCCTCGAGATGATTTGAATCATGAAAACGGCGCAATATAAATTATCCAATAATAATTATAATAATACGCCTACTTCTCCTAATCAACTCTCAGCCATTCTTGATAATTTCATCTACATGGTAACGATGTGTTTTTTTTCCATTTTTTCTGACAAATACAATTTGAAGACATTTTTTGATGAAATGTGAGGACAATTTGGTTATAAATGTGATCTTACGAATTGTACTTTTCACGTTGCTCGGGTTCTATGTAAATCTTCACCCGTATGGGCAGCGTCGCATTCTCTACAGTCCAAGCTCCAGTACTGACGACATTAGTAGTACATTAAGGGTTTTCCCACCACTTTCCCCTGGATGTTTTAAGAGCTGAGCTCCTATATCATCCAGACTCAACGAAATAAAAGAAAAAATCAAAGGGAGGGCTCAGGCCCCCTAGTCAAAACACATTTTAGCGTTATGAAGTCGTTCGACTACAAACGAATTTACGACAATCTACCTACATGTACCATATAATTATGCGTTATTGTTGCAATTATAGTCGTAATTACGTTTGTAGTCGAACGAAAAGTGACGCTAAAATGTGTTTTGACTAGGGCTGCAGGATTTACCTTATGGGCTCTCCCCGACAAAATCCTCCCCTAAACTACAACCCTTAATGTCCCTTGGAGGAGATACTCACTACAAGGCACTACTCACTACTACAATATTCTTACAAACTATGTTCTTACAGTTACGTATTGCTACGTACTAAAATTCTTAACACTAAAGACAACACTTTACAGCTTATTATCTAAGTAGTAGAGTATTCAAGACAATAATAATAAATGCTTACCAATCATACCCACCACTGCCAAACACGAAATTTCTTCCTTACTGAATTTGAAAGACTACTGACGACAAGTCTATCTCCTCCGATCTTAAAATTGTTATTCTCATAATATTTTCTCCAATTGTTGCAGGTGGACGAACCCAATAAAGATGCCGGCGCAACTGGTCAGGATATGTCATCAAACGCAGCCAAGAATGAGGGTGGAAGTTCTGAGGATGCTGGCACAGGATCACAGGCTCACTCCTTGGTGACATCGAGAGATGAAGACGATGATGATTCTAGTAATAACGCAAGTTCAGAGTGCAAGAGTCCTGGGCAAAGGTCGGTTGAGTTAGTAAAATTTGTATATTTATTAGACAACTACAATCATCTTAGTGTTTTCATATTACAAAGTACACATTTTTTTATCATCCTATTGGTTTTTCTTTCACATCACTTTTGCATTCAAAATTTTACTTATTTTTTTTATTTGGATTTTTCGTTTTTGATACGAAATCTGAAGGAAAATATTGTATTGTTGAATGTTTAAGCATAATATAGGTACATTCTTATATTACATTGCATAAATCGTGCTTTACCTTCTGTTTTATCGGGTTTCTTGTTTCTGTTGAGTTGTGGACTTCCAATAACGGAAAATTTGTTATTAAATTCCACATCTATTTAATTCATTTCGTTTTTATGATACGACCTTATTATAATTAATATAAGGGTCTCTAGAGATGTATTTCGGTTCATATTTGAAAAATATTTAACCAAGACTATTGTATTTAGACAATTACTTTTATATTGAAAATTATTGAGAAAAAGATTACTTTTTTTAGGTAGTTATTATTTATTTTCAAAAATATATCTACTTACAAAGATTTCTTTATTTTTTTTGAATGTGGAATCTCATCCGCTGATTTGAAGAAATCATTCGTGCAGTAGGACGTCATCTAAAGAACGTAATTTTTTAAAAAAAACTTTAATTTCCGATTAGGTACCTATGTTTAATTATTGGCAAATTTTAAGGTTTTAATTACTATAGTAACGTATACGAATAAAATATTGAATCATCAATTATTACTCTTGGTTTTCAGTGGTTTCTTAAATATTCTCCCTTTTTGTGTCATAGCCTTTATAAGCCCTTTAGTGGTTTGTTTAAATATTCTCCCTTTTTGTGTCATAGCCTTTATAAGCCCTTTAGTGGTTTGTTTAAATATTCTCCCTTTTTGTGTCATAGCCTTTATAAAGTCTTCAGTGTGAACAACGCTTAGCATGATAACACAAAAACTTAACAACTTTTTCTTCAGATTTCGACATGTTTTTTTTTTATTAGTTTGCACCAATATCAATCACGTTTTTAATTTCTATACAGGTAATACAAAAAAAATAACATCAATAGTTTTCAGAACAAAATATCAAAAATCTCTGAAAATTATATTTTCAGTTTCAGAACGTATGAAGCTGAAGTTGTTTGCTTTTTCGTAACTTTATTATTTGACAATTCTGGCAATGATATTAAAAGTTTTAAAAGCTCTGCTATTTTGTCAATGGACATGAAATAACCACAAAAAGTTTAAACACAATGGATAAAAATATTGTGTAACTTTTAAGTATCATTACAGTTTTGTTTTGATAAATCTAACCAAAGTTATTTATTTTATGCTTCCCCGTGCATTGATGATTATATTTTATAGAAATCAATAAAATGTATCGTACCTAATATAATCTTTATAAAAATTCACTTGAGAGAAAGTTTATCACTAGATTGTAATAATTATAATGACGCAATAATTAATATTTTAAAGAAAAATCATTTAATTTTTTTATGAAAATTCATTGTTGTTTTAATTCGTCGTTTTTGTGTGTTTTTATTATTTTAAAACAAAAATATTTATATTGCGTCATAAAAAAAATTGTGGTGCAATATATATTTTTCTTTTCTTATTTCTTGAGAACTTTGGTTTAATTATTATAAACTGAGAAAGTGTAATACATATACATAACCTATAAATATGATTATTTAATCAAATTTATTGATTTTATGATGTAGAAACTTATTTGATGATGAAATTATCTTAATTAACTTGCATAAATTACACTTTTGTCAGTTTTTTGTAATTATTTTATGAATTTGCATATAAAAATAACCCACGACCCATGTCATAATATCCTGTCTTCTATAAGTCAAGCAGGTTTTGCAGGTAAAGTTCATAATAAGCCAACATTTTTAGGCTCAGAAGAAGATCATCGATCAATATTCCCTGCTCCTCCAAGTCTTCACCAACTTTGACTCAAAATCTCATAAAAGCTTATTCAAAAGATGATCCAAGAAAATGTAAGAACTATGGAACAAAAGGGAAGACAAATTTGAAGAAAACCTTGCAGCAGCCTCAAAATGATGCCGGAAGACGACCCTCTGGGAGTCAGAACTGGAGCAATGTCCGGGCTGTTATGGCCTACTATTGTTCGTTGAGGAAAATCAAAAGGTTCGATTTATAATATGCGAGAGGTTTCCGTTTCGAAATTAAATCTAAAATGATGCAATCAGTGGATGGCGTTAAATGAGGATATAATATGACATACTTAAATTTTATTTAGGTCAAAAAAATTAATTATTCCTTATTATTTTATATTTTAAAATCATTATTGGCGCAGTTAAAGGGTAAAAGAAAAAAGTTTCAATTCTTCTAAAAATATTTTATTGATGTGGCAAAATTTTGCTTTCAATGCTTAAATACTTAATAGGAAGGGGTAATTTTTTTTTATTGCTAACAATATATTGCGTCACGTTTATAAAATGATATTTCATATACCTATGTCAATTTGAAATGTTACTTGCATAATATACAAAAAAAACGTTACACCAGGATATTTAAATTAATCTGTGCATTTAGAAACGAAATATTAATATAGATTTGTAAAATAATTAAGTAATGTATGAATAAAATAATATTTCAATGAATTGAAAACAAAAAATGGCAATTCTGTAATGTTGAAAGGATTTAACAAATTATTATGTTTTCGTGAATGACGAAGAATTGGCTCCCAAGAAACCTCTCGCAATTCATGTCGTTCTTACATAGTTGTGATGTAATCTTTTTTTGGAATTTCGTAATATTGTGTAATATCCGGTGATGTAATGATATTTATTTCTCGATGGCTAGGGCCTTGCAGATGTTTGTGTGTGCGTGCTCTTTACATATTATATAATATATATTGTTCTTCCATGATATGTAATTTTCATTTTTAATATTATGTAATAAACCTAAACATCTTAGCTAGTGGATCGCCTAACAAATATCGATGTTTGTCTCTTGAAAAGCCCCTTTTTCTTGTATTATTGCGTAATAATATTCTCTACTATTTCAAGCATCAAATCATATCCAACTATTTATTCATTAGGTAAAAAATATTTTTGCTTAGTTATATTATTTCTTGATTGATTGTGATTGCACAATGTTGCACAATAAGTATTTTTGTGGAGTAAAAAAATAGTGTTCATTTATCCCGTAGCTTTAAATCCTTTAAATTTTGAGCTTAAAATCCGTAAATTCCAAAATAGTTACGTATGATTTGCTGCTTAAAATATATTCTTGAGAACGAAAATATCATTTGTTTACTTTTTTCTAATTTCTTGAGGTAAATAACAAAAGATGTTTTCGTTTATTTTGTAAATTATTTTTTCTTCAAACATTGATGTGATTTCATAAGAATGTGTATTTATTTCAAAATTTTGTGAAAAATGTTATGTAACATTAAGATTAGTGAATAGTTAAGAATGTTTGTGTTTCTTTATAGGTGAACGAATGCCGTGTATTTGACCATTATATAATGAAAATTCGTCATTACTAATCTTATTTGTCCATATTAGATGTAAATGAAAAACTATGTAGTTGAACCTAGATGATTTTTCTTATTTCTCTAAATACATAAGTGTTCTTTTTTACTCTGAATATTATTATGAGATGAGTGTTGCAACATAAATACCTACTCCTAGATGATATGGTGTGTTTAGTTTATATATTACATAACATATAAAAAAAATGTGAAATATCTGAAACTTTAGACAAAATTATTGTTGTTCATACTTTTAGCAATGAATATTTTTTTAATTTTCTAGTTTTTCCTTTTTCCTTCTCAAAAGCATGGAGCCTTGCATTGTTTTAAAGAAAACAATATACTTTTCAACATCTTACTTAATTTAAATTTATATATTGCTTGGTTGTCGACTGGAAAATTCTGATTCTATGAGTATGGATGTTTGTGATATTTAGTTGAATTGGAATATTTATTGTACATATGAATAATATGATGTAATTTGTGATGAAATACTATACATAATAATTATGTTAGATTTTATATGCAATGATAGAAAACCTAGTTCACTAAAAACCAATAAACCTACACAGTTCAATTGAATTTTTTTATAAAATGTTTGTACTGCACCACATTGCGCAATACGGACTAAAAATTACAAAAATGACCAATGTAAATAATGGAATCAATGAAATTAATGCATTTTAAGTAATACATATAAATAAATTTATAATACCTACCTACGTTAAAAATAAATATCTTAATAGAAAATAAATTATATTGAATAATTTGTTAAACCAATAATTAATTAAGGCAATCTTTCTAAAAAAATTAAAAAAATCTTTAAAATATGCATCGATCCAAATTAAAAATTACTTATCAAATAAAATAAAATAAATATTTACTATTTTGTTTTGTGTTACTATTGAGTAAAACTAATGCACGACCGGTTTCGCGGACTCCGAGTTCTCATCATCAGGTGCTGATCTATATCTCGTATAGTCCGGAGTCCGCGAAACCGGTCGTGCATTTGTCTTCTCAAAAGTAACACAAAACAAAATAGTAAATATTTATTTTATTTTATTTGATAATTTAAAATGAAGTGTTACAATGTTAATGCCGATACAATTGATGAAAAATTTACTTGTTTATTTCTTACAAAGACAAAAAAATACATTAATTATATGTAGGTATACTGAAAAAGTTTTAGGCACACTTGTGAACAAAATATTCTATACTTAAACGAATATTGGCGGCATTCTTGGAAATATTTTATATTTCTAAAATGGAATATAATGAAACAAATAATATGAAGATTATCATTCCAAGTATTCTTATCATTGATATAATAATTACATGAACATGTTGATGTTCGTGGAGAGTTTCGAGCATTTTGTTCGACAGGAAACATTAATTTTCAAAATTCGAACGAATTTCAAAAATATTCAAATAAATTAGTGATTTTCAAACTGTCTCATTCAGATTACATAAATTTTTCTCTTTCAGTAAAATTTTATAAATATAATAAAAATATTTATTTGTAAGTATGTA
Organism: Athripsodes cinereus; assembly: GCA_947579605.1. Classification (NCBI taxonomy): domain Eukaryota; kingdom Metazoa; phylum Arthropoda; class Insecta; order Trichoptera; family Leptoceridae; genus Athripsodes; species Athripsodes cinereus. Next base: position 469,860 of record OX388327.1, read on the forward strand.
TGTAGGATAAAAGCCAAAATGATAAATTATTCAATGCCATGCATACACTACAATAACTCGAAAATCAATACATATTTATAACATTACTAGCTGACCGGATAGGGGGTTGATGGTAGAATAGTCAAGATTTAGGGCTGTACCTATGTATTTTTTAATGCTTCACCATAAAAAAATAAAAATGAAAAATTTTGTTCAAAAAATAAAATAAAAAGTCGGAGTGGATCACCCTTGACATTTAGGGGTATAAAAAATAGAAATTGGCCAATTCTCAGACCTAATCGATAAGCACACAAAATTTCATCAAAATCAGTCCAGCCGTTTCGGAGTAGTATGATAACATAGACCGTGACACGAGAATTTGATATATTTGATAAAAAAATGACAATATCATGACAACCATATAAAAAAAGAAAAAAAATAATATATGTATTATATAAACAAATTGTACGACTAATAAACCTAAGTAACTCAGTACAATGTTATTAAAAATTTGCATTAATTAGATCATTCAATCCTTGAAAAAAAAAACAAAGACAATTAAAATCCATTTATGATATAAAAAGTTTGAGAAGTTTTGCGATTGATCATTGAATAATCGAACTTGTTCTTATTCCAATTTCAAAATCATTTGTACAAATGGAAAATTTATTTCAGCATTGCCGCGACGCGCCGCCGCGCTCTTAAATTTTCATTCTAAATTGTAGGTATATAACAAAACCACGAACATAAAATAAAAAAAAGTCGATGGAAACAATTTGCGGCCAGTCACGAACTGGTGTTTGTTGAAGAGATGACGAAAATAATTGATATTCAATGTATAAAGCTCTCCTGAGACTATCAATCTACATTAACAATAAACCCTTCATTGATGTATCTGACAACGTGAATTGAAATGCCATTTGTTTACTAGCTTAAAACCCTATTGTGCTCAGGAAATAATTGTAATAACAATTTGCTTTGACAAAATATATTATGAATGAAATTTTACTTCTGATACCTATTAACTTTCCACAATTTTTATTTTACTACTTATTGGCATCAAGAAATAACTAATATCGACATGTTTATTATTTTTAAAACAAGCTCTATGATAATTCAAATAGAAACCCATCAGTTTCTTCGTTTTTTTTAAAAATATATTTCGTTTTACAAAATTCATCCGATATACAATAGGGAGTCCGTGGTTCGATCCCAGGTGCCGGCAAACTCCCCTTTCACGGCACAAGCTTTTGGCTCAGTGTGAAAGGTGTATAGTATAAGGTTGTATTTGGGTTTATAACAAAAACCCATATATATCTTTTAAAAAATAACATGCAAGATGAAAAAAAAAATCTACAAAATTCACACTTTTTAGCAAAAACAAAATTCATATATCTACATAGCACATGTTATTAAGCTAAAAATAAAAAGATGATATATCTATTATTTGTTATAAAAGAACGTTTAAAAAAAACAAAAATAAAAAATTATGTATCGAGTACCTATGTATATAAAAATAATAATAAAAATAATAAGTCTACTAACGATAAACATCTGAACATTATTATAAAGTATTTCTTAAACATTTACTTAATAAATTGCTTTATTTCACAACAGGACGAAATCAAACCAGCGATGGATGAAATTAAGGACAACTGTACAACTGAGTTCAGCAATTCAGAAGAAACCACCCCTGAAAAGAGAAGACTCCTTCCTGAAAAGGTTCTCAACCAGACAAATTCCTGAAACTCAAGAGACTGTAAGTTTTTTTCATTTTCAAATCCATTTTTAAACAGCTGCATTATAGGTGCAAAAAGTAGAAAAGGTGTCACAATGGTTACGACTTGGCTCTAGGCTGGCTAAAGTGATAACTTTCGGTGTTCATGGACAATCTTCAACCATTTTGCCATTCTTTTCTCTCGTGATAAGTAAGGACACTCAATCGAGAAACATTTAATGCAAATCATAGAAACGACATTTTTTGTAGGATCTACTTTTTCAGATCTTGAATGTTTCAAGATTTCCCGTCTAAATGACGACGGAACCGTTGAGTTTAATTGTTTTTTTCGGCAGCTTATTTGCTTTAAATTTAGTATTGATAATGTCTTAGTAAGAGACAAAACAATTGTATACTCGATGATTAAAAAAATGTGTATTTAAAAAAAAAGTTTAGAGTTTCAATTCAAACCACAACTAATGTACATTTTTTACGCGGCCGTAAATTTCTGAATCTCTTTTTATTTTTACCAGAAAAATTTGCGATACATTATTAACTTCATAATAATATATCCGCAAGAAAAAAAAACATTTATTCACATTTCTCATGATAATTCAGGGACCGATTTTTTCTTATTCAATGCTTAATATACATTATATTGAAATAAAATATAATATTTTATATTTTCAATATAACGGTACTTTTGGTGCTTCTTGTATTGAACAAAACCCTTTGGAATATATCGAGAAAAAAATTACAATAATTCAAATAAGTAGTACCTAGGTAGATATTTTTCCTATAAAGATTTTTGCTTTGAAAGGTTTTTTTTCAAGCCATTTCAGGAACGAATGAAAAATCATTTTGATTTCAATTTTCATTCAAATTGAAATATAATAATACCAGATTTTGATACCTGGTACCTGATACCTGATACCACGTACCTGATTTATTTTTGAATCTAACAATAAGGCTTCATTCTACTAAGGAAACGAGATTATTCTATTTAAAGCGATTCTGCACCGACCAGACTAAACACATTTTGCGAATATCTTGATATTGTGCGCAAGTAATTTCGTTGTCGAATATTGGCTTGATGCGCGTTTTCCAAATTATTAAAAAATTATGCCAAGCCAGCCATTTTTTTAAGAAATATATTAAAATTACTTCTTCTTGATTTCAAAAACGTTACTTTCTCGCGATCGTGTACATATGTAATGACAGTTAGACGACTTCAACACAATCCCACGAAATCGAGTAATTGTCAAAACGACGTCAAGAGTACCAATTTTCAATTTTTTTCACGATTTCACATCTTCTTCAAATCAACACTCGATTTTAATGCAATTTGGCGCTAGCGTCGAATTTCATTTTGAAATTTTACCATTTTGGGATTGGGATCGAGTGTCCAGAGTAACCCTGCAGATCACAGTTTTCCCACAACTTCCTTAATAAGCTCCAATATCTTTGTTATAAGAAATGTAGTTAATTTAACGTGCAAGAGAATCACTTTGGCCGTCAGGAATGTTGAGGTCATTTTCAGTAAAACATGACCAGGTCAGGAATGTCGTATGTATTATATAAAGCAAGGGTAGCCAACCCGCGGACTGCGGGCCAAATGCGGCCCGTTGGGTGTCTACGTGCGGCCCGCGAAGCATTCTACACTTTTTTTAATAACAGTCGGTACAAGTACCCGTTACTTTCTTGAAAGAGGTATTTTGAGAAAATATTCTTAAAGAAAATCGAGGAATAATGCAATTTGAAACAAGTGTTCCTTTCTACTATTGTTTGTTAATTCGCAGAGAGACGTATTTCGACTTATAAGGTCATTATCAATCTCTCTGAATGAGATTGATAATGACCTTATAAGTCGAAAGACGTCTCTCTGCGAATTAACAAACAATAGTAGAAAGGAACACTTGTTTCAAATTGCTTTATTATGGAATTCTACTACGTGTGCACCGACACAATTAATAAAACCGAGGAAGTTTGAAATATTTCAAATTCCTTTACCATTTTGAAAATTTGGCGACAGGAGGTACTTAGAAATTTGAAGGTGAAGTAAAATTATCAAATTTTCCATATAAATATGAAGTATATTACTGTGCGGCCTGGTAGAAAATCTTTTCTGAAATTGAGCCCGGCTGCTGAAAAGGTTGGCCACCCATGATATAAAGTATAGATCTATGCAGAGTGTGTTGGAACAATAGTTTTCATCGTGAAAGTGGAGTTGGTGTATAAAGAATTTTACTTTGGTTTCGTCTAAATATTCATCATCAACATGAAACAATGTCATCGTGTATATACAAGTTTAATTAATGTATCAATTACCAAGCAGATATCCGGGAAGCCTTTCAAATTTTTCAATGAAGTATTTTTATGAATGAAAACATTCGGTTAAACTTTATTTGTTTATTTATTGTCATAATTTCTTTGAATGACAAAGAGGATATACTTGTCTGAAAGAAAAGATGTGAGGAAGCACAGACGTCCGAGAACCACGTGGATTGATCACATGGATCGAACTCTTAAGGACAGCCGTGTGTTGAGTAAGAAGAATCGACGTGCGTGTATGAGAAATTGTATGAATGTACAAGAAGCGAAAGAAGAATGTAAGGATAGATTTACATATATAGCGTCCCTTTCTCTCTGCCTACCTCCCTTGAGACATGGTATGAGGGTAGTATATAAAGTATTGAAGTAGATGTGCCGGATTGTCACAATCCTCTACTTACAAGAAAGAAGTTTCTTACTAAGAGATCCATACAATGACTATTTGTGATAAGGAAGGATTCTGATAAGTAAGATTGAGTTCACTCACCAATTCTACAAATGAAACTCGCGGTTTTGTTTAACTTAAAAGAACTACCTATAATTTAAAATAAGATAAAATAAATATTACATTAAATTGTTATAGTAAAGTAACTATAGAAAAGAGAGAACACTTAAAAGTATGTGTGGCCAGCTGGGTGGTTAAAATTCGAATGATAAGAATATTGTGCAAAATCTTTTTTTTTTTTTTTTATTAAGCATAAAAATAAAATAACATTAAACATAATCTAATTACAATATTAAATATTAAATCTTATCTCTGACATCATCACCAGCTGACCGCAACAATTCCATTAAGGGGTGCCTGTCCACTACGGTATATTATTTTTTATGTTTAATACTCTGGTATCATCATCCGGTTGACAATTTGTCCAATTTTCAGGTTGAAGACACCGGCTCCGAAGGTGGTGGCGCTGGAGGGACTGGGGCAGGTGGTTCGGTGCATACTAGGAGAAGGAGAAGGACACCACGTCCTCCCAGATCTGTGGTGAATCCGGATGAGAACTTTTTCTTCTATTGGTTGTGGCTGCTCACTGGTTGTGTTCTTTATAATCTCTGGACGCTCATTGTCAGACAAAGCTTTCCAGAGTTACAGGTGAGACAAAACAAACATCAACCGAAAAATTAGTAGGTACTTTAAACTTTTTTCTTTTTTCTATTTTTCGCCTATTCTTCTCGAAAACATAGGACAGAAAGACGTAGTCTTGTCGAGTACATTAGAATGATTCTGCGTCAACCGGATCACATCTTACTACGACGTTCTTCTTATTGAAATCAAGGGTTTTATCCTCCCATACCCGTGGATGTAACAAGAATGGTAGCTTCCATATTATCCACATTCAAGGTGGAAAATCTTTTGTGTTAGTATTATTAAAGGATTGGTGCGTTGTTTCGTATAGCTACTTTTTTCTAAGGATAGATCAATATGGTGTTTCGTTCTCTTTGCCTATCCTCCTTGGGATACGAGAGAATAAAGAAAGTGTTATTTATTTTTGGACTCACCACAAACTGACTTTGATTGTCAGTATAATATGCTTTCATAACTCAAAAGCGATTAAAGCTTATTATTGATTTAAATTATGGTAATAAATTATGATATTTGGATATTTAAAAAAAATATATACCTACACTTTGTAAACAAAAATATTTTATTTTTCATTCAATAAGCTGCCGTGATTTCAACAAACCATAACATAATTGGGTGTTTTAAAAACAAAGTATACAAAATTAAACCAAAAAAATCCAGCGGCAGAATCAGACACATCTGATTACAATTATGCAAACACAAAACTACACTGTTAAATAGCTCGCTCGGAATAGTAGACAAATTATTATACGAACAATATAATAGACTGCAGGCCAGTGTAATGGTATGTAAGCATTTTAATTAAACAGCAAATGTAAACCGTATTTTACAGTACGACCACATAGGTAGAGTGTTGGATAGTGAGTACTATGTAGTTGTAATAGGTGTCGGTACACAACGTAGAAATATTTAGCTGCTCCGTAATAAACATCGGTTTACATGGGACAGTGAAATGGAAGCTGGTGGTTGTATAAATTTAAGCAATATGTGGGATGCATTTAGTTGTTGTACATAGGTTAGTACTTGTACATAAATATGAAGGCATTTAGGACTTGTACCTACTATACCTCCACGCCGTATCTCAAGTGGGGTAGGCAGAGAGAATGGAATTCTTGTTTGGATATCTATCCTTGTATTATGTATTTCTTTCGCTTATTTTACATTCATGCAATTTTTCATGGGCGCACGTCAATTTCTCTTACTCAGCACACGGTCGTCCGTTAGAATTAAATCCACGTGGTTCTAGGACGAGCGCGCAGTAAGGTTGTTTTTTTTTCAAAAAGCAATTTGAAAATTTCGAACTAATAATAATAGTACTCAGAAGGTACCTTCTCACACACCTCCTTGGCATAGCGTTTATAATACTTGACTTGCAATACAGGGGCCCTGGATTTGATTCCCAGTAAGGTTGTGGAGTTTTCATTGAATGTTTTATATTTGAAATGAATAGCGCCTAGTTGGACTAAGTTGTTATATATGTACAACAATGAGTGCAGACAACCGTTCTGAAAGAATTGATAGGAAAGAAACATTAGAGATTTAGGTGAGGTTGTTTAACGTTGCTATGGTACAAGTCGATGAAGCCAGCATATGCCGATTCGTAAGAATTAGAACACCTCATACTCTCTTCTTTATCCTGCAGCTGATATATATCTTGATATTGAATTATATCTTTCGAAATATATATCGCTTAATTTAAAATGATAATGTTTTAAAGTGATGTTTTGTGAACAGATACCAATATGCTCTTTACAGGACACTAAAAAATGTAAAGGTGCATAATTTTAACAATATATGTACATATTATTATTTCGTTTCGAAATGCTTTAGATAAGTTCACAATGAAATATATAGACATCTCTAATCAGAATGTTTCTTTTTTCTAAAATTGTAGCCATTATGTATTTCTTCTAATCAGATTTGTACCTATAACCTCCAGTAACAGGAGATAGAAAAAAGTAAAGTATGTACGTAATGGGGTGTTCACACGAAGCGAATGTCGTCAGGAAACCAAAATATCGTCAGCCATTTGAATCTGAGCAGATTGTCAATAAACCTGAAACGATAAAAACCATTAAAACGATATCGTCTCAAGTTGACCTAATTTCAACTTTTTTGTAGTAGAACTATGCACGCATGGTTACCTACATGTGCGCGGCATCTGTATCTATGGTTAAAACTTTATAACCGCTTTCCGTTTCGTGACAGTATATACCTAATTGTTATAGGTTAGTGGCGTTTGTCTCCTTTATCAAAAGGCACCTTTTATCCTCTGCTATAACATTTTCGACTAATAATAAACACTCCACGATTTCCACCTCGACGTTCCCCATTTTTGAAACAGCGTCAAAATCAAAGCGGATCTGAGAGATTGAATCTATGTCGGTGGACTGTATGAACACGTCCGACGGATTTTGAACACGTTTCACGATCAATAGACGTCCGACTGATTTTGTTTTATCTGCAAGCGAAATCGTCAGGCCTTTACGTTGTCTCGTGTAAACACATAAGAAAGAGTAGAGAAGACATATACAGGTCGTACCACTATCATTACGGCTATAAATTATTATATATCTAAGGTATACTGTCGGTATATTTAAGTACGTATAATATCTACACTGGACGGTAAACAATTCGGTAAATCATTGTCAGTAAACATCCCCATCTCCACTATAATATCTCTTGTACTCTAGGTCAGGAGTGGGCAGACCTACACCATTGGTGATGCACAAAAATAAAATTAGATCAGAATCGATCGACTCGCAAGCAAAAAAAAAAGGTTATCAGTTTCCCAAAATTTGATGATTTTCTTTACACTCTAAATTTCTACCCTTTCCCCCTTCGCAGATTTTCGAAAATTGTATTTCTTTTTCTTAAATTGTTGATTCTCGATTTTCTCTAATTGTTGAAGTTTTCTTTTCTAAAGTGAGAACATCCTTTTATTTTGTTTTTATTCCCAGATTCAAAACTTATCATTTCTCTCGCACTCCAAAGTTTCATAATGTTATAGGAATTTGAAATAATTTACAATATCCTCGGTTTTGCTGAAGAATAGTGTTTCCCATAATATCGTTAGTTGACTTTTCAAAAGTGAGCACTTTTTTTTAGAAGTACCTATGCGCAAGACCCTAAAATAGCATGTTTGTCCACCCCTGCTCTAGGTATTATATGTAGTTGGTTTGGTAGTGGAAGGAAATCGTTGGAATACACAAGTAAATATTTTATAAAATAGGTAATATTTGAAATTGTAAAACGTCCTTGTATTCACATTTTGCTGAATTTTTCGTACCTCCTTTGGTGAAGATATTGGGGAAATTGCTCAAGACACCTCATCCGCACAAACAACAATTTGTACAAATTTTCATTAAAAGTTCTCTCCGAACTAACAAAAAATTAAGACATTCAAGATGGGTAGCAAACCTCATCGCTTTATTTAGGATAAAAATGTCTTTATTTTCAGAACCATTTACTTACGCCTTTTACAGGACACTCGAAAACTTACGTAAAAGAATGGGATATCAATTCTTTGGCAGGTGCTTCACGGAACATAATATTATCTAAATAATTTATTATTATATAAAATAAAATATCATGAACCATTCAGTGTTTTGCTATACTATACCATACCCTCACGCCGTGTCCCGTGTGGGGTAGGCAGAGAGAACAGAACGCCATATAGATCTATCTTTACATAATCTACTTCCTTTGCTTCCTTCACATTGATAAAATTTATCATGCACGTACTCTGTTCCTCTTACTCAACACATGACCGTCCTTGAGAATTTGAACCACGTGATCAAGCCACATGGTTCTCGCACGCCCGCGCTTCCTCACATCCTTTCTTTCAGACAAGTATTTGCACATGTACCTTTTATAATTCTCAAATATTTTAAAAATTATAAATATTGCTTTTTTCGTAATAATAAAACTTTACTGTGGCGCTTTTCACAGTGCTAATAATGTGGTAATAATATTAATATCAAAATGTGAGTTTATTTCCATCAGAATGACATTATTATGTGCTATTTATATAAATGACCGGATCTTAAATCCGGGATATTATTTGACTGGCCACATCCGCAACATTATGACACTGCCGCCGCCGCGCCACGACGACTACAAACGCGGAACCGTGACTTTATCGCTTTTTTATGCATGAGGTTAGTAGGTACTACTAGTAAAACTCACCCAATAAATACTACTTGAGAGTTTGTAAGAGGGATGATTGGTAAAATATTTACTTGCCGAAGTAAAATATCAGCCTTTCTTCGTCTATCCATGCACACAGGCCTCTTTTTTGATCTAGAAATGTCTATTCTGTTTATACCTACTACAGCTCATCTTGCATATAAAATATGTCGAATGAGCATTATAGTATTGTTTTACATGACAATGAAATAGGTATTAACCTTTTTCTAACAAAGAAAATCACTATTATTATTCTGCTATAAAATAAGGAAATAAACCTTCTCAGAGCTGAGCTTATGCTGTAATAATGAAGAATCATCCAGTAATTCAAAAAACAATTAGACAACTCGATTGGAGAACTATGATTACACAATTCAACAATATGCAAAACGAAATAGGAAGAAGCGGAGAAAAGCGTCCAAAAGCTTACAAATTTCGAAAATCTCATCTCCGTGATGTAAGGTTAATCAATAGAAAAACATTTCATCCCAACAATACAAATAACCATTTTTTATGTGAATATATGAATTAATATTGGCACACAGAAGACGGGCTGCATGTTTATTACATTGCCGAGGCTCTGGCTACCCCACTTGTGGGATATAACGTGATGGTGTGTAGTGTTATTGTATATGAATTATATATATATTTAGTTACAATCCATTGGATTGGTCTGCAACGAGTTTGGTTTTTCTTCTCCATTCCTCCCTATTCTCAGCCAGTCTTTTAAGCTCTACGTATGAGCCACAGTTCATGTCCCTCTTCAGTTGGTCCATATATGCGTCTCTTGGTCGGCCTCTGCCATTTGTTCCCTCGGTCTTACCCTCCGCGATGGCGATGAGTAGTCCTGGGTGCCTGATGTTGTGGCCAATCCAGTCAGCTCGTTGTTGGTCATATATATGAATTAATAGATACAAAAATTATAGATACTTATATTCTTTTGAAACTTTCTTAACTTATTTTTATGCGTATTGTGAGTGTATATATTGTGACAAACTATAATATAATCGTGGTTAGATGGAAGAAATCACTATACATATAGTGATAATCTCGCCACTGCACATCATCACATTTTTTTCTTGTGTATATTGCTTTATTTTATTTGTTATATGAATGATGATGTGCAAGAAGAATAAAATAAATAAATAAATAAATATTGTGTTGATTACAAGTGTCGAGTATTTTTTTTTTGTCAGGGGTAAGCAAGCAAAACTGAGAATTAGTTTAAATATCGTCATTTGCATTGACAATATAAGGCTCAAAAAATCTCAAAACAAATATGCCTACTAACTATATTTCATTTGCATAGAAAAATAATGTTCGTGTCAATGTGTTTTGTAGGTAATTACCATCGATGATAATTACCATCGTAAGACAATAAACAGGTCCCCAGTTTTTGAAATTCAGCCAAACATAGGTAATTGAGAAATCGGAGACGTACAAAAAGGTCATTATTTTAAAAACTCTGCCAAATATCGAAACTGTTGGAGTTGAAGACCTAAAACCAGGTCCTCACTTTGAAGTCAAAACGTCATTATTTATTTATTTTATTCTTCACTGTACATTGGTTACAATATAACATAATAAAATAGTGTCATAAAATAACAGTTATACAATTCAATGTACAGAGGGCGATTTTATCGCTAAAATGCGATGTATTAGTATAAGTATATTTTTATGTGTGACCGAAAACAATTCATCTTATTTCTAATGTGGCACAAGAAAGAAGGAAGGTTGAATGTTAATCGAATGAGATTGTAAACCAATGCACTCTTAAATAACCTGTAGTAATCTTCGTTCAGATTTAAACATCATTTTGAAAGAAATATCCAAGGAAAAGTTTATGTGTATAGTATAAAAAATCCCATCCCCGAATACTAAACTTGTGGTTGGGAGTCCGACCTGTAAAATAAAATATAGCCTACCTCACCTACATCCCATGTGGCGGTTTAAGCTAAGCGCGTTCTACCTATGTGGATAATAAAAACTACACAGATATAGAAAAACGACAAAGTAAATAGATACGTAGGATTCTTTATACTTCTGAAACATTTAAATTTTGAATTTCGTAGCATCAGTCTATATGTATCTATTATGTAAAGATGAGAAATGCAATACCTACTATTTTTTACGGAGAATATATTCCAAAAATAATAATAATTTTAATAATAGACTATTTGACAAGACATGATCAGGTAGCAAAAATATTACATCAAAATTTAGCTTTGAAATTTAAATTAATTGAACAGGAATCAAAATTACCATACTATAATTATTGTCCAGTATCGGTACTTGAAAACAATGACACTAAACTCTACTGGGATCGACCAATTCAAACTGATCGAACTATTATAGCTAATCGACCAGATATTGTGTTGGTTGATCGCAGATGCCGTAAAACATACATCATAGACATCACTATACTGCACGATGAAAATTTAAATAAAGCTGAGCAAGATAAGATAATAAAATATCTTGATCTTGCTCATGAAATCATAGATATGTGGAGAACACCTACCACAATCATCGTGCCTATAGTGTTGTCTGTGAATGGTTTAATACCTAAGAGTCTGTCAAACAATATCAGAAAACTGGGAGTAGATGACAGGCTCAAATACAGCATGCAGAAGGCCGTACTTCTATCTTCCACCAGGATAGTAAGAAGGTTTTTGTCCCTGTAGCTCTGTAAGTGATCTCCCATGATTGTACTATTTCATAGAACATTATGGAAGAATCAACTCGAATAATGTTGGGGTTCTACATTTTGAATATAAATTTATTTTAATATTTTATGGTTTTTGTTATTTAATGTTATATTTAAATTTTATTGTTAATCTTATATTGTGTTCAAAATGTAGAATCTTATTTATTTATTTATTTTATTCTTCACTGTACATTGTTTACAATAATACAAATTAACATAGAAAATATCATTTATACAATTCAATGTACTGAGGGCGAGTTTATCGCTAAAATGAGATGTCTTCCAACTAACTTATATTGTTTTGTTAAATAAATGAGATATGAGTTAATAATAGTGTGACGTCCAAAGTGGCGCAAAGGTAACGCTATTGCCTTTGAGTCACGTGGCCCTGAGTTCGATTCCCGGGTAGGACAAACTGAAGAATGACCTTTTTCAAATTGTTTAACTGGGAGTTACATGTCATTTTATACATATCACTATAGAGGATATTTTTGACATATCTCCACCTGCTGCTCATTTTGCACAGTACCTACTGGAGATCGGTTCAATTGTTTTTTTTTTTGTTTCTGGATTTCGACACGATAAATAAATTGTATATGTGTGTATCGTCATGTCAGTTCTATATCTTCACTCATTGATACACCGCGTATTGGATTGTATTGGTAATACGTCTTTGATTGTATATGTGAATTCATTTATGATTTTTTTTAAATAATATTTTTGATTTACCCTATGTATTAGCTCTGATTATTATTACCAAATATATATTTTTTTTGACATGTTAAAGGAACCTCTCGATCGAACCTCTTCAGCGTCTTTAACGATATCGTGCAGCAGAAAACTTCTTTATTCTGCACAATATAGTTATAAATCCTTCGCTCATCATATTCCGATACAATTCATACAGGTCCAGAAATTGTCTGTATGCCTTCTCCTATTCCATTTTCAATGTATTTCCAGAAATAAGATACTTGTGCCCACGCAGAACAATTAATAAAAGAATGAGTGAAGTATCAGTAATCGAAAAGTAAGGCACGGTGATCACAATATTTCACGAACACAGCATTAATTCTATATCTAGAAGAAGATCTATGTCCACAATGTTTTGACGGGAAACTCTTATTAAATATTTCAAGTATCTTTTATTATTATCAGCTTGTCCCCTTTGTTAGCTCAGAGACAACAGAACGAGTCAACAAACAGCTGTTATGAATAGTAGCTATTTATTCTTAACACAGAATGGTTGACGAAAATATGTATCGTGCGTCAATATTTGGTACTTGGTTCCTACGATACGGGCTATATTGTAGAAACAGGCAATATGGCCAATTCTGAATCTTAATGAACTAACTAAACTAATAGTTGATTAATATTAGTTATTATGTAGTATTCAGCATTAGTTATACTATAAACAACTATAAACTCGAGAACCACCAAGTGCAAACGGTAAAATCTATGGGACAAACTAATATTAGTCAGTGATGCCGCAATACAAAATGTTTTTCACGTTCCGATTTACACTTCTGGCAACAATTTAATAGATGTCGCGCGTGAAAATTGTGAAATGTCAGATTTGCCGATATATTTTGGCGTTCGTATTTGCGTCGGTGGTGGTGTAATTTTACAATTAATACATGCTAAGAGTTGCCCTAAAAATATAAATTTTTACTTTTAATTGAAAAAACAACTCAACACTTCCAAAATATAGCAATATTCTGCGGTAAAATGACAGCAACTAATAATATTCGCACATTAAAAGTCGCGAATAAAATTCTGCCAAATCCAACTTATTTTAGTCGTCGGCTGTCAACTAAAATTTTATTCTGAATACGAAATCCATAGATTCTCGAAATTTATAGTTGTACTAAGGTGTCAAAATGAACTAATGAACTAAATTAGTACGGAAAACTGTGAATACGAATTAGAACTAATTATCATGACTCAACTATCTTCTCACACTTAGTTGACTTAGTTAGTGCAACTAAATTATTTTATGATTCAGAATTGGCCATAGTATATACTGTCTAATAATATATTTTATCAGATAGTGACTTGTTACTACTTTTGACTACTACTTGTTTGAGCCATTTTGTCTTAGCTTTTTCATATAAATTATGATGTTTCAATATATTATAATCTACGTTCATTCAAAGTGTGTAGTTTTTTTTAGAAATGAACCTCAAAACTTAATGAGAAGGAAATTATTTGTTTATTTGTTTAATTGTTTATTTTTTCGATAATGACAGAAAGATGCACTGATGTGAATGAATTTCATATATTTTATTTAACTTTAATTGTTCTATCAGCTGTTTTATTTTTAACCCTAGAGTAGTCACGCCTTTTCGTGAAACGTGAGTGCTCGAGTGGGGAGCATTTTGCCGCCCATACTTAAAATGATTTTTTGTTGCAAATAATTGTTAAACACATTTGGAATGATTTTTTAATGGATAGAATAAAACATAAAATATTAGAAAAAGTAACATTTATAAAATATTTATATTTAGTATTAGAAAAAAATACTTACTTACTTACTTCCGATGGCCGAAGAGCCCTTGTAGGACCTTTGCCTCCGAAACAATAGATCTCCAAGCCTTTCTATCCTGAGCAATGGACTGCCAGTCGTCTTTAGCATTGAGCTCCTCTAGATCTCGGTTAAAAAAAAATATGCTTTGGTAAAATTTCTTGAATTTTAACAACATTTTTTTTCTTAACCTATATAAAAAAAAGAAAAATTTAAGTTAATAACAAAATTAAACGTTTTCATCATCTTCGACGTGTATTTCAGCAAAACAGTCCTGACACATGCACATACAACGTTCGTTGCACAGTAACTTTGTGCACCTATTGCACCCTTTTTTGTCCTACTATTTTTCTTGGACGGACATACTGCGCATACACTTTCTCTACCTGAAGGTATATTTTTATGTTCCGAAAGCACAAATTGGGTGATTTGGTTTCTCAACTGTTCACCAGCTTCTTCAAAATCAGACTCCTCTTACAACCACGACACTTTTTGTGTGTCTTGCTTATTCATTTTGTATACTTCGCCCGTCGCTTACCCAAAAGATAAAAAATATAATCAAACAAAAAAAAACTCAAGTGATTAATCAAAACAAATTAAATATCAATATTATTACGATATTTAAAGCAAACAACATTACATGCAATGAAAATTAAAAATATTTCATCTAAAGTAAAAAAAAACAGACACACTAATTTTACTGACGTGAGTAGTCGCGCAGTTAGCAATTTGCCGCCAAACGCGACACACCAACAACAATCGATGGCTCCTGTAGTTACCCGTGTTCTAAAATTCTTTAAATTTCTAAAACAAGGAGGTGAGGTATGGGGTGGCAACTACCAGAATTCTTGTCCTTGACAAATGCATCGTTTTCAAAATATCACGATTTTTCTGCTGCAGGCGGCAAAATGCTCATAAAAGGGGCCTAGGGACAATAATTAGAAACAATAAATCTCTCGTGCATGGCATTAACAGTATAAGTCAAATTTCAACATTTTACAGGAGAGCATTTTAAAGTTTTTAAAATAAGCTTCTGAAGTCAAATATTGATATAAAGACGTGAAATTTACAATTTCAATGTAAAATGTGTATTATTTTGTTACTGTATATACAAAAGTTTAAAAATAACTTAAATAAAGGATTAAATTGACTTGTACTCATAGATTCTGATATAAAAATGACATATACTATTAGATTCTTACATATACTGTTGATGTCAGTTGTGTTGGTATCTGGTTTCAGTGACATATACTGTTAGATTCTTACATATACTGTTGATGTCAGTTGTGTTGGTATTTTGTTTGTGACGTATACTACTAAATGCAACTTTTTCATAGGCTAGCTCTAAAAATAATATTAAAAATCATCCAATTTCATAAAAACAGACACTTCTTTGGAAGACTAAAAAACATAGGTACTTCGCTTTGTAATGGTATAGATTGCAAGTTTCCATGGTGGTTTCTCATTATCCACTGTGAGTGTTTAGGAAACTATTTTCATATTTTGTCTCCCAACTGATGGTACCATCTTCCAGGGTTGCAGCTCTCCTAAACTTCATCCATCCTCAGACAAATGGATCCTTAAATTCGCAGACAGACTTGCCCCCCTTCAGTGCCAAAACATAATGAAATTTCTCAATCCTATTCCCACTTTCCTCTTGGAGAAATTGACAAAAAGTTTAATGGCAAGGAACTAAAGCTGTTCCTGAACTGCGTTACAGATACATCCCCAGGAATCGATGGAATAACGTATAACCTTATACAAAGAGTTTCTCGAGAATATTTACTTAACATTATTAAAAATATTTTCATCATAGGCAATATACCTTGCTCGAGGAAAACTCAGATCATTATTCCAATCTTGAAAGCAGAGACTGACCCAAACCAGGGCCAATCATATCGACCAATTGCACTCTCCTCAGCAATAGCCAAAAATACAGAACACGTGGTGAAAAATCGACTAGATTGATTCATAGAAGGTAACAGGAAGCAGCCATCTTGGTTATCCAATTTCAGGAAGAGAATGGGAGTCCTGGACAGCGTAGCTATTTTGGTCACAGATGTTCACGTTTCGTTATCGAGGAGAAAGCTCTTGGAAGGTGTTTGCTTGGACATCAATAGTGCTTTCGATAATGTTATTATTTTTATACTATGTGCAAAGCTTGATCAATTGGACATTCCTTCTACCCTATCCGGACGTGAACCAAACCCGCAATCACCCTCCTATTAGAAAGAACTTTCACAGGTGATTGCCGCAAGGCTCAGTGTTCTCACCCATTCTATTCAACTTGTACATGCATGATGTCTATCAGTCAGTATCTACGGATGTCCAAATTTAGAAATCTGCGGATGATTTTCGGTAGCCTGGAGGTAGAGTCTCGGCCTTGTGAACAAGGGGTCCGGGGTTCGATCCCAGGTGCCGGCAAATTCCCCTTTCACGACACAAGCTTTTAGCTTACTGTGAAAGGTGTATAAGGTTGTATTTGGGTTTATAACAAAACCCAGATATATCTTTTTTTAAAAAAAAAAAAAAAAGATTTGTTCGTATATTGCTCCGATAAATCCATCGTGAACCAAATCCGGAATCCGGACGTGAACCAAACCCGCAATCACCCTCCTATTAGAAAGACCATTCACAGGTGATTGCCGCAAGGCTCAGTGTTCTCACCCATTCTATTCAACTTGTACACGCATGATGTCTATCAGTCAGTATCTACGGATATCCAAATTTTGAAATCTGCGGATGATTTGTTCGTATATTGCACCGATAAATCCATGGACAACTTCCAGGTTTCCTTGCAATCAGAGTTGTTGTCGGAACATGGCCTTAATGCTTTTTTCCAGAAGTGCAAAAGCATAGTATTCTCCAGAAAACTCCGTCTAGTCTAACTGAAATTTTGATTTGACCAACGGTTGATTAATTCTTTTAACGAAATAAGATTCCTGGAGGTCACATTGGTCACTGGTCTTTGATGGACCTTATTCATTGAACTCATACACCACAAATGTCAGACCGGCCTCAACATCATCAGAGCCGTCTCCAGGGTCTGGTGAGGTTGCCACCCCGCGACTCAGAAAATCTTTTATACAGCATTTATCTGCAGCCATTTGGACTTTGGATCCTTTTTAATAACCCCAACCTCCAAGAAAACTTGTTGAAACCGGATCCGGTCTCAGTCTCTTCCGTTAATTATGGGTAATTCTCCCCTATCAACGCATTACAGGTGGAGGCTGCAGATCCCCCACTTGGACTGCGCAGACATCTTATGTGTTACTGGTTTTTTAGTCAAAATCCTGCGTTTTATTGATTACCCTTTATTGATTACCCTCTGTCTCTCAAACTTCATCTCCTCTCATACTTGGTAACTCATTTACCGGTATGGAGGGGTAAAGATCCACCACCTCTTGTTACCAGCTATAGAAAAATTAAAACTCCCTTGTTGGAGAGCTACACAGTTCTTACTGTATACTCTTTGTCATTTCCCACACTAAGTTTTAAACCGAAAGTTGCTCTCAACCTGGGTGTCAGTAATGGCATATTCGCACCTCATATTTTCAAATCGATTTTTGATTCCGATTGGCACTACTGGCACCTATCTATACAGACAGTTCGAAAAGTGACAAAGAGCGTACAGGGGCTGGCTTCTTTTTTTAATATAACACTAATAAAATGTTCAGGCACAGAGACGAGTCGTCAGTCTTCTCAGCGGAATGTCTTGTTATTAGAGAGGCTATAAGGGTTCTGACCATACACTATTACAGGGTTAAAACTCTCCTCAGCGACTCTCAAAACGCTCTCCAGTCCGTTCTCCCTCCAGGCCGTTCTCTCTCCAGCATTATCCCAACCAGATGATCTTTTATCTTTAGATATTAGATACCTCCTATATAAACTTCAGATTTTGGGTAGAGAGGTGGTACTGGGTTGGATCCCGAACTGTGGGATCCCGGGCAATGAGGCAGTATATCTATTGGCCAAATTGGGAACGAACCTCCCTAACCCATCGGAAACTGTCTCAGCCTCCGATTACACTTTGATATTCGGCCGAAATCTCATCCAGTGCTGGCAGGCAGAGTGGTCAGAGACCAGCCAACTCAAAGGAAAAAAGTATACCTCAATCCAACCCAATGTGTCCACGAAACTTTTGTTTTAAGAAATTTCAATGAGTAAGGCTGACACCTCCACGATCTGTATAATGACGTTAGCTCATTGCTTTGTCAGATCGCATCTCTACCGAATCTACGTTATTGGTTCTCCTCTATGCGACCGCCTGAAGGAGGAGGACCTTGATCATTTTTTTTTTCGAATGCCCGATCAATTTCAATGAGTAAGGCTGACACCTCCACGATCTGTATAATGACGTTAGCTCATTGCTTTGTCAGATCGCATCTCTACCGAATCTACGTTATTGGTTCTCCTCTATGCGACCGCCTGAAGGAGGAGGACCTTGATCATTTTTTTTTTCGAATGCCCGATCAATAACTTCTACCCAGCTTTGATTAACAACCTGGTACATTGTAGGGTTCCGTTACCTACAAATACTTCCTTGCTCCTGGGTTCAAGAAACAAAAGTATTTTCAAACTCCTTGTCCTATTCCTTAAGCCCCATTTGATAAAGTTTTGAATTTTGTGTTTTTTGTCCTGAACTAATAATTTTTCTTGGCAGTTTCTGGCTAGGAAGAAAGCCAACAAAAGAATAAGAGAGACAACACGTGATACCAACAGTATAAGTGAATTAGTAAGAAAAAAAAAACATTCACGCGGCTCATAGTACATGTTGACTTATACTGTTGATGCCACTCACAATGTTGAAAACTAACCATAATGATTGGTCACTAAGAGTATAGGTCGACATATACTTTTAATGCTATACGAGTTTGAAAATAAATAAGATATACTATTAAATACAAATATTGTTTTTAAGGTCTTATAATTACAATTTGACTTTTGTTATCGATTACACATGTGTAGTTTGAGATATACTACAAGATTCCATCAAAAAGTAAAAATCGATTTTTTTTGACTTATACTGTTAATGCCATGCACGAGAGAAATAACAATGAACAATCAGATGTTTTATAGCATAATATTTATGATATACTTACTATGTTGATAAAGTCGTCTATCGAAACACCAGTAGTTATAGCTAGTGCGATGGTTTTTTTTTTATTTTCAATCTGGAAATCCGTAATTCAAATGCCGTTGCCAATCTTACCCAATGGGCTCCTGTACACCAGTGTTTATTTTTATCTTAACTTCGGTGGCTAACGTTCGTGTGCTGTACCATAATATATTAAACAAAAGATTATATTTATTTCTAACACATGATTGGAAAAAAAAGTCATTAATTCATTTATTTGTTAATTTCTTTCATCTTCGGCCTCAGATCTTTACATTAAAAAGATTCATACATATTTTTTACAATAATTGATTAATACACAAAAACATATTTGCACACTAAATTTATTTTCTTTTCTTTCTAGCAATTGGCTTCCAACTTTTGGTTCGCTTGCGACACCCTCACCGACATCGTCTTCACCGCTGACTTGGCTGTACAGCTGAGGACTGGCTACTTGGAACAAGGTCTGATGGTCTACGACTCCAAGAAACTGGCCGGTCATTACTTGAATTCTAGAGCTTTTCTTCTGGATCTCATATCTCTTACGCCGCTTGATCTTCTCCAACTTCGATTCGGTCCTAATCCAATGTTAAGGTTTCCAAGATTTTTCAAGGTTAGTTTAAAATGATAAACTGTTTATCCAATTATGCAACATACACTAATATATACAAAATACGCATTCTGCCTAAATAATAAATTTCAGATCCTTTTAGACACCTATCTCTATTCATAACAACTTTCGTAAATGAAGAAATGAACAAACTAGATAGATCCTGTCTAGTTCATTTAAAAAATACTTTTGGTGGTACAAAAAGTATGTTTGGAAAAATGTGGCATAAACGCAGTAAATTAAAGAGTATTTTATAAAAGCTAAGAGACATTTTTTATACTCATTTTACCCTCTCATTACACTTTTCAACAAAAGTTTTGAACTTTCTATAAAAGCCAGATAGATACCTTCGCATGGAACCTGTAGTCAAGGATTTGATGTTATCATTGTCTATTACTTTACAGGTATACAGGGCCGTCAACTGTTACTACATCGTAGAGTCCCGCACCGTGTATCCCAACTTCTGGCGCGTCATCAACTTGATCCACATTCTTCTCATCTTGGCTCATTGGTTCGGGTGCTTTTACTTCTTGCTGTCTGAAGCTGAAGGATTCCAGGTAAAACAACAAACTTTTTTCTAGTATATTATGTTCAAATATCATCCAATAATTTACTAGTGACCAAGAAGAACAATACACATACCTACAATAGTATTTCGGGGGGCCGTGAGGCTGGACGCTCTGGGCACGGGTTCCGTATATCCTAATGGATACATGGCAATACATGAAGAGATCATATTATGTATTGATAATTGTTTTTTTAACCCTCTGCAACTGACGTGAGGTCTGTCAGATACCGTGAAATCTTTTTTATGTAACAACGTTGCCATTTCGAGTCCTATCTTTCCGTTTCGCTTAGTAGCTTCCTTATTTATGTTCCTTTAATCATCAGTACAGTAACGACGGCCGTCGTGAGTACATGTGTGGATCTATAGCTGATGGGTATCTGTCATACCTAACGTCAGTAATAAATGATGGGTCTATTAGACCTCACGTCAGTAATATATTAATATTTTCATAGTGTCTCACATACCTCAGCTCAGTAAATTCATAGAGTCTACCTTACATCACTTTAATAAAACTTTTTTTTCAATAAATGGAGAGCAGATTTCATTTGAGGCCTTGCTAGGGAATTTGTTCTTCCTATTATGACACAGCTGGTGTATAATGAAAAATATCCAAGAGAATTGCGCAATCATGTCTTAGGACGAGATTTGCCAACTGCCCCTGAACAAAACGAACCTGGGACATCGTGTAAAAGAATATTGTGCAGATTTTTCACGAGTGAATTGAAAAGAAAGATTAAAGAGTGCAATTTTATTGAAAGGAAGACAAAATTTACTCGTTATGCGTGCAAAAAATATGTCTGCCTACAATGCTCGGCACAAATTTGCCAGGATTTAGAGGACGCACTTTGAAGCCAATTTTTAGAGAAACCGCTCTTACGATTTTTTTTATTATTTTTTTACATTTTAACAAAAGCTAATAGAAAACAAATTTCTTCTCATTTTTTTGTGTCATATGTTTTTTTCATTTCATTAATTTTTATAAATTGTTTTAAAAAAACGGTGATTTTTTATTAGCATTAATAAATTTCTTGTTATTTCTAATATCTGTTTTTTTTAAACCATATTTTTTCAAATGGTGTCAGCATATATGTCAAATACTCACAAAAAACTAAAAAAATAATCAATTTTTTTTAAATAATGGAAATAATGGAACTTGAAATGAGTGTCTGTCAGACCACTCCTCAGCAGAATAGTAACTAAAAAGCCACCTCAGTTGCAGAGGGTTAAGAACTAAATAAGTTGATGAAGAATACCTTACAATAAAAGAGACTTCTATCCACACTCCATTCTTTAAAAAATGATTTTATTGAAATATTCTTGTTCATAATTTCATAAAATATATGCACTAGAATCGGCCTACAATATGAGCTGTATTATGGAAGGAAAACAATTGACCATATTAGCCGTATTATGGCAGGAAAGCAATAATTGAAGAGTCAGCTAAAAAAGCATATGAAACGGAAAAGCTTATTTTTTTTATAGATAATACAATGTTGGTCCCTATAGTTTCTTTGCTACGTTCCTAGGAGAAATGTTAAATGACAAACAGGTGAATAGGATGGGATATTTTATCGGATGGCTAACCAAGGGCACATATATGTATTTACAGACTATGATATTTTTATTAGTAGCACTCACATATTAAGTGAGAAAGGTAGAATTATTATAAGGGGGTGTGGTATAGGGAGTTGGCCTGAATTCATTGAAGATAGCAGCGGCCTCCACTTAAATATAGGTCAGTTAACGTGATGGACTGAATAGTTAAAATATATTCCCATACAGACAATCCTCGCATGCGAATGTTTTTGTTTTTTTTTTTATCTTCTATTTGAAAATTGGGGAAAATGTAAAACAACGAGTCAATAGTAAAGAAATGAAAACTCAGATAGATAAGTATGGGATAAGAAGAATGCGATTGTTCTAGCAGATTAGTGTTCGAAGCAATATGGATTATGGGAGCAGATGAAGAGATAAAGATATGATAATAAGACATCTATCTATCTGTGTTTTAAAGTCGAAATCGGATAAACCCATTTTTTTCTAACCAAGTAGGTAACTACTCAATAACATTTTTAAGTTGAGATTTCCAAAACTTTAATATTTCGAATTCTACGAATGTTATGTAGAAAAAGCGTATAACCTGGATTTCAATTAGTTTTTTGATCTCCACTGGAATTTAATGACAAAGAGATTTGTTCACTTTTGATCCTAAGCTACTTATTTAACAACCCAAATACGGGATTGAAGTTTGCCATGCAAATAAAAAAAATACACGATGAAGACGACCTGCATGTTTATAAAAGACGGTTGTTGAGATGGCTAGCCCAAAATTGGAAGCTGCCGTGATGGTGGAACAGTAGTAGTAGGTTGATCTGAAGACTCAATCATGCAGTGAAGATACAAAGTATACCAAGTTGCGATCCTCAGAATTAAGACCAAAGACACAAATGAAATAATAAATGTATTCAAAATATAGTAACTCAGATAACTTTGTAATGTGGTCTGGTTCTCAAACTCTCGGACTTAGTAAATGAATTTGATATAGAAAGACAGATAAATTACACCTTCTTTAACCGTTCGTAGTTTATCCCGAAAACTAAGGGGAACAAAAACACTTGTCTTTTCTGAAACGGTTTTTTTGTGTCATTGAGTCATCCTATCCTTTGCAATTCCCAAAGCGCAGCTTAAAATTTGTATCATAACAACAGTACAGAGTGAAAGAATGTTATCTTGAGTATTATTATCTATGATTTACCACTTTTTTAACTAATCCCACAAGTAAGGTAGTCAGCGGAGTTACTTTAAGAAATTATTTCAGCGGGCTAACTCAGTGTCGATAAAAATGAGACATTCAGAATGGGTGGTATGCCGTATCGCTGCATTGTTAATTGTTTATACGTTAGGTTTTACCAAGGGGCCTATTCTCCAGTCTCGAATGATGGATGTCGTAAGCGAGATTTTATTACTTTCGATCGATTTCTTAAAAACCCTATTCTTGAAAGTCGTAGACGACAAATGTCACACGATATCATGCGAGAATTTGTTGAGTGGTGTTTTACCACTCGAGATGAATGTCACACCAATCGACATGTCAAAAATTGATAAAAATGGCCGCTATGAGTCACTCAATGGTCGTTTACATTTTGCAAACGGTATTAAATAAAATAACGTGATGCCGCATTTAGGTATAAAGTATTTTAGTTTAAATAAAAATATAACGAAAAGTTAGATATTGATTGTGACACCTCATATAAAAGCAACATCTTTGTGCGTCACGTGCCTCCCCACACGAAAGCGCCATCTCGTGAAAAAAGGTATAAATAAATGTCATTTTTCGATGACTACATACAAATAGTGCGACGTTGCCGGTAGCTTCTCGAATGTCGACCGTTTAAATTTCGAATGGCGTCTAGAATAGGGTCGTAGACTGCCATTCGACTTTTCGTGCGAGTTTTTCAATCGACATATAAATTATCTCACAGGTGAAATTTATCAATCGAGATTGGAGAATAGGGCCCCAAAACTCGTATTTTGGAGATCACTAGAAACCTTACAAAAATAGTGAGCGACTACTTTCTTTACCAGGGGATTATAATTATTGTCGGAGTATAAAAAATAGTATAAGTAGGTATACCTAGTATTTATAGCCTTAGTATAAAGAATATGAAAAATACGTAAAACGAATAACGACAGCCTCAATGAGACGATGAAATGGAAAACAGAATTCATTTCATTCACATTCTTGGAATTTTTCCACAACATTCCGTTAGCAAATAATGTATTATTATTATTATTTTTTTCATGTCACGATAAATAAGTCATTTATTTATTTTTATACCTTTGTCATTAGACGCCAGCCTCTCTTTACAATTTCATTCGAAGCTTTTCAGAAAATTTGTTTATTTTTTTCCAATAAAATAATAATTATATTTCCTTTTTCTACTCTGTCTTAAGCCACTTTAGATTGATTTTTGGACATTGGCCTTCTTTTGACTTTCTTCTCTTGAATAACATTGTTATAAATATAGAAACATCTTTAACCCTCTGCAACTGACGTGAGGTCTGTCAGACACCGCGAAATCTTTTTTATGTAACAAAGTTGCCATTTCGAGTCCTATCTTTCCGTTTCGCTCAGTAGCTTCCTAATTTATGTTCCTTTAGTTATCAGTACAGTAACGACGGCCGTCGTGAGTACATGTGTGGATCTATAGCTGATGGGTGTCTCTCAGACCTAAGGTCAGTAAGAAATGATGGGTCTATTAGACCTAACGTCAGTAATATATTAATATTTTCATAGTGTCTCACATACCACAGCTCAGTAAATTCATAGAGTCTACCTAACATCACACAATAAAACTTTTTTTTTCAATAAATGGAGAGCAGATTTCATTTAGTGCCTTGCTGGGGAACTTGTTCTTCCTATTATGACACAGCGGGTGTATAATAGAAAATTGCCAAGAGAATTGCGCACTTTTTGAATAATGGCAATAATGGAACTTAAAATGAGTGTCTGTCAGACCAGAGTTCGTCGGTAGCCTGGAGGTAGAGTCTCGGCCTCCGGAACAAGGGGTCCGTGGTTCGATCCCAGGTGCCGGCAAACTCCCCTTTCACGGCACAAGCTTTTAGCTTAGTGTGAAAGGTGTATAAGGTTGTATTTGGGTTTATAACAAAAACCCAGATATATCTTTTTAAAAAAAAAAAAAAAAAAAAAAAAACTCCTCA
Source organism: Athripsodes cinereus (assembly GCA_947579605.1). Lineage (NCBI taxonomy): Eukaryota > Metazoa > Arthropoda > Insecta > Trichoptera > Leptoceridae > Athripsodes > Athripsodes cinereus. Next base: position 495,400 of record OX388327.1, read on the forward strand.
GCAGAATAATAACTAAAAAGTCACCTCAGTTGCAGAGGGTTAAAATAAAAGCTTTTATAGATAATAAATATTAAATTAGAAGCGTTTCAGGTTTCCAGTAATCACTTTGTTTGATTTGGTTTGGTTTGTGGTTGTTCCATTAAAGAAAAAATAAAAAAAATGGTATTCATAATTATGTATTAGTCATATTCGCATTAAAAATTATATTGATGTGAGTTCGTCGGTAGCCTGGATGTAGAGTCTCGGCCTCGTGAACATGATGTTCGTGGTTCGATCCTAGGTGTCGACAAACTCCCCTTTCACGACACAAGCTTTTAATTTACCTACTGTGAAAGGTGTAAAAGGTTGTATTTGGGTTTATAACAAAAACTCAGATATAATGTATATTAAAAAAAAAACAATTTTTGTGTAATAGAGTTGTGTTGTGTCTATTATATATATATTTAATCTCAGTTACTGCTGTGTATATAAAATACATTATATGTATGCCATTTATATTTATAACATTTAAAATGCCTGTAATGTAAATTATGTATAAATAAATAAATACATCCTGTGGAGCACCCGGTAAAGAATTGGTCTCCCACTCTTCTGCGTTAGTTTTCGAGTGTCCTGTAAAAGGCAGGTGTTCGAAAAAATTAAGACATTTAACATCTTCAATGCAGCGATGAGGCTTGCCACCCATCCTGAATGTCTTGATTTTATATTGGCACGAAGAGGACAGTTTGCATGTTTCTTACATGCAGCTGATCTGCTGGCTACCCCGCTTGTGGGATATGCCGTGATGGTATAGTATAGTATAGTATGGTATAAATAAATACATTTTTACTCAGTTGTTAGTTCTTATAAAAAAAAAATCTACTCAAATTGTATGTAAAACCAATTTATACTTTGATATTTAATCTTTTGATATTTTACTATAGTAGAATTATAAATAGGTTCATTTCAGATTGCTGATATTTGTATAGATAAAATTGTATTTTAATTAAGTTTGCAAAACAATTTTCAGTTTTAGCCTTCGTTTAATTAGCTTTTGTAATTAAGTTCAAACGTTTTGTAAAACTATTTAAATGCAGATTAAATGAAATTAGTAAAATTTCTAGAAAGTTTGATTAGCAAATATCTGTACATCTTTTCAGTTGTCTGTATGTAATGAACTTACATTAATTGATTTCGAATGATGGAATAACTAACAATTAGGTCTTAGTTTTTCATGACACGGGTAAGTTACCTGTATGTCTTACTATGTGCAGTGGTAATTTTTTATTCATTTTTTCATTATTTTTGCACATCATAATTATATAACAGTGTTTACAAAACATTATAAATTTTGAAATACTAGGACCATTATGCAGTGGCGTGATTATCACTATAAAGTGATTTCTTCCATGTAACCACGATGGTTACCCTATTCATGTGAGATGCAGTGGACGTCGATATTTTTTTAAATCGATGTCCTTAATTAGACAAAGGATACTTCGTGCAAAGATTGGGTTTCGGATTCAAGTCCTGTCCGGAGCACTACCAAATAAAGTAACGTTATCTTTGTTCACCCTTTATGAATAAATTAGACAATGACTTTATTATTAAAAATGGTAAAATTTATGCCGTTTGTGTTTCAATACATTGAATATGGAGTTTAACAAAAATAATCTTCAAATCAATTAAATGATAGATGATGATGATGATGATTTTGGATGATTTTATTTTGACGCCGTTTAACAGTCCCTATACCGTCTCAAGGGCGCCGGTGAAGAGTTCAGTTTTCGATTTGCTAAAAGATAGTGATAATGATGATACAACTGTTTTTTTTTACATTCCAGGGTGACTGGGTTTATCCTCATAGACCTGGAGACTATGCCACGTTGACTAGGAAATATCTGGGATCCCTCTACTGGTCCACCCTCACACTGACTACCATCGGAGATCTGCCAACACCTGAAACAAATGCTGAGTAAGTAAGCTTTGACGCTTCAAAAGAGCCCGATTATTAAGATAAGTGTTAGAGCAAATATTCTTAACATATCTAAATAATATATAAATGAATGCGTTTCTAAGAATTAAATTTTATTTTAGGAATCCAAGACTGTATTCCTTAGGTTCATTTTAAAATTGTTTTTATACAGAAAAACATTTATTATAATATATATGTTCATATCAAAAAGTTCATTGTAGAATAATCTTATTTCTTTGATTGTATCGGCATTAATTGATTATTATTTTAATTACGGATTGTTTGTCAGGCCTTTTTTTACTCATTTTAATGGTATAATATTCGCTACTCGAGTAACATTTACTTTGGAATAAATTATTATATTATGATTCGATTCATTTGCTGATTATCTAGCAAATTCCAACCTCACTTTATTTAAATTTTTAACGAGATTCGATATAAAGGTACATTTATATTCTTATAAAAAAAAATGTTATCTCTTTCATCATAGTTGAAAATTACTTCAATGGCTAAAGCATTATTTTAAAGATATCGAAATTAAGCAATAAACTTACCCATTATGTATTCAATAATATAACTGATAAGTTGTAGGTAATGATTGAGATTGCAACCAATATACATACAGTAAAGAATAAAAATATAAATAAATAAATCATTCACCTTTCCTTTGCTAACGATGTCAGTAGCGAAAAGAGGTGATTCAATTGAGACAATTATGGCGCTCTGATATTAGTCCCCTAAACAAATCGTACTCGTCGATCGACTACAAACGAATTTTCGACTTTAACCGCAACAATAACGCATAGTTATTCCACGGTTCATGTAGGTAGATTGTCGAGAATTTGGCCAGTAGTCGATCTCGAAGTACGGTTTGTCTACGGCCCCAGAACTGTGAGCGCAAAAGCACGGTTGAATGGCAAAGAGCATCAAACCGAATGGGATACAACAAAAAAATATTTGTTATTAAAATATAAATCATTCCACCAACCGCGTCAGTCACAGGACGTGCATCATTTCTCAAGTAAAAATAATCACTTAATTCGTAGGTACATACTTACTAGTAAATGTAAAATAAGAATACAGCTTTCCTAAGTATGATAAATGAAATAAGATATCGAAGTGTATGTAAGATATTGAGTATGATATCGTATCGATTAATTTGATATTCAGTCTGCCCTATGATGAAAGCAATATATCGCAGAATTTATTATATCGTGATGAGAATTTATAATCCCACGTCAAGAAGCAATTCAATTTTTGAATTATTATTATTCATATTTTAAGGGAGGCTCGATGTACCCTTATTTTTCAACGATAAAGCATAACTATGTACATACATTAAATTTACAGCGTAAATAGATGCTGAAAAATATTAAATTTGTTCATTCTTTTTGTTATAATTTATCAATGAAATAAAATTATATAGAGTTGTACATAAGTGTTTATGATTTACATATCATTTATATATATGTCTAAATCTGAAATTATTTTAAAATGAACCGAGTCATCCAGCTTGAAAATCTGACATGTTACTTTTTTTTATTTTCGATACCCGAATAGCTACCCATAGCTTTTTTGTAGTGAATTACAAGTTATCTATTTGAGTACAAAACCAATATATGACTTGCTATCTTATTCATCTTCTTAACGAAGTATGGCTTTCAGTCATCCTCATTTCTGATTCCTTCTATCAAACTGCAATTCTGCAGTCTGCCACCTGCAGTAGTAAGCTGGCATTCTTCTTCACTTCATCCTTTCATCGCAGCCAATGCTTCTTCCTCTTTCCAAATTTCTCTCGAAAAAAATTTTATCATATATTTCATCACTCATTCGCTTTTATTCCACGTACGAAATATAATAATAACACTTCATTGATAAAAAAAAAATATGAGGGATTGGCGAGATTTTTGCCTGAAAGCAATATCTTCCAGCTATCCCAACCTACATGATACAATGTAAATAATAAAGAATATGGGTGTTATTTTATATAATAAGTTACAATCCATTGGATTGGTCTGCAACGAGTTTGGTTTTTCTTCTCCATTCGTCTCTATTCTCAGACAGTCTTTTCAGCTCTACGTATGAGCCACAGTTCATGTCCCTCTTCAGTTGGTCCATATCCGCGTCTCTTGGTCGGCCTCTGCCATTTGTCCCCTCTGTCTTACCCTCCGCGATGGCGATGAGTAGTCCTGGGTGCCTGATGTTGTGGCCAATCCAGTTAGCTCGTTGTTGGCCGATTCTCTTAAGAAGTTGCCTTTTTTCGCCTACCCTGGTTAATACTTCTTCGTTTTCGACGTGTTCCGACCAATGGATCTTAAGCATGCGTCTGTAGCACCACATCTCAAAGGCCGCCAACCGTCCGCTTTCACTCTTGCTGATGGTCCACGTCTCACAACCATAAAGCAGAATGCTCCATACAAAGGCTTTAGTAAAGTTCTTTAAGTTCTTGTTATTTTAGTGTATAAAAAATATGTAAATATAATTTAATAATAAAATTATAACCACAATTATAGCGAAAAGCATAAAAATATCTTCCAGTAATCTTATTCAAATTTATTCCATATAATTATTATCAGCACCAAAGAATGAGCTTTATTATGAGAAGATTTGATCTTATTTTCAGAAAAACTTTTTCAGCTTTCAGTGTCAAAATAAACGCCTGAAAGGAGCATCTAATTCGAGAAGTCGTTTGAATGTAAATAAGTGTTATTATTATTATTTTAATTGTTGAAAGAATTTTTTCTTCTTTCACATGTTGGCATGTAATAATAAGCTTCTATAATTGTTAACTTTAATTAAAGCTCATAAAAGCATTTTGACCCTAATAAATTATGGATTAAACTGTTTTTTCAACTTTCCTAGACGTGGTCCTTTAAGGTTTTTGGGAGAAAAAAAGGAGAATGTTCATAAAAGTTGAAGATGTTATGTGACGTGTATTTGCGTTGAAAATACATACAAAAATATGTACCTACATATTCGCATAAATCACTCGCAAACGAGTGGATGGCCGTATGAAGAATTTTAGTACCTATTCAGAAATTAATTAAAAAAAATTGTATTGATTGAATTAAAAATTGGTAATAAAATTCCATAAAAAATATAAAAATAAAATTGTTCGAATTTTCTTACTATTTTTATTATTCAACTCACAAAATTCATTGAGTTTGACAATGATTTTGATAATCGAAACCACGTCAAGGCAGCAAAACTTTTAAAACATTTGTATTTTTATCATAATTCAACTATTTTTTATTGGAAAAGTATTAAAGGTACACATTACACAAATTTTTATACTAATTTATTTTTCTCTTGACATTGAGCAGAGATTGACCGAATTAAAATTACCTACCTATTTCATATTTTTTTATTTACTTATATGATGAGAAGCCACATGAAAACTTGTAATATCAATCGAATATAAATATTAGTTTATCATTTACATGTAGAATTTAAATATTTTAATTCGCAGTTATTTATGCCGAATAGATAGATCTGTTTGGCGTTCCGTTCTCTCTGCCTACCCCACTTGGGACACGGCGTGAGGGTATAGTATAGTATAGTATTTATGCCGATACAATAAAAAAAATTAGATAAAATAATTAAAATTTAATAATTTTAAAAAGTATAAACAAAACGCTGTTTTTTCCCTCTGATAATTAACTCGAGAACTTGCATAAAAAAAATTGGTATTATCAAGAGATCATTGTTGTTATAGTATCTCTTGATAATGTCAAGTTTTTTTGACGTAAGCGCTGAAGCTATATACCTAGTTATCAATGACAAAAATGTACAGTGTTTTATTTTATACATGTTTTAAATATGTTTTTTGACGATGGTAACCCACAAACTCTTGAATAATTAAATTATACCTACCTAATCAATATCTCATCAATAATTCAAACGCATGAGTTAATATCCCGAGAGGAAACTCCCGACGCATACTTGTCTTAATCTTATATATTTAATATATCTTATTTCTCTATTTTTGAATGCAAAAAAAGTTCTAACTTATTGACAATCCAATTGATTAACAGTCAAAGACGATGCAATTTTACATAATTTTTTTTTTTTTTTAAATTCATTTAAATATTAAAGGTTAAGATTAAGAATGCCTTGGGATTATTTTATCCATTTATAAATGAGTGTGCTTGTTTTTATTTTCATAAATAGAATGTATGATAACAACTATTTCAAATATAGCTTTTTTATATTTTTTACAATACTTTGTCCTCATATTACATGTTTAATGTGTAATTCAAAATTTAAATGTTTATTTATTGTATGTCTCATTTATTATTTCCAATTATTACTAAGTACCTACCTATATGTAAATGAATTGTGCCTGAATTTTAGAGCATCCCAGTCTGCAGACGGCCCCAAATCCTTGCCCCGCCGAGGACTCAAATCTAGGCTCCTTCAGTTCAGGTCAAATAAAGGGTATGTCTGGTGGGATAAGTGGGAAGGGTTGGATATATTAATTATTACTGGATACAATAACAACTTATGCACACAAAAAAAACATAATTATTTTCAAATATTTTATTTTGCACTATTTGAAAACATTGATACAAGTAGGTACTATACGTATACTTCGTCTTTCCGTGAGAATTTTTTGTCTAATGTGAAAATTATAAGAAAAGTCCAAAAAAGTATACAAATCTTTGTAATTATTTGAATTATATTGTTTTCTTTGATAGGTTTAATGAAATTTGATTTGAAAATAGCTTAATAATACACTTCTTGTCATCGTTAGAAACTCATTTATAAAAATCTAAACTCTGTTGTCCAACCAAGCATACAAATTGAATAAAAGATATCATTTTTTGATAAGTGGATGCTGGAAAACCATTTGCTTTTTCTTATAGTAGCAGAATGTATCAGGAAAAAAACTGTCAGAAATGAGATTTTCATGAATCATTAAACAGAGAAATATGTATTTATGTAAATTGTCCATAATATTATTTTTGAATAGGAAAGCGTGCATTACGAATCGCATAACTATGACGGAAGCAAAAAGTGTATGCAATAATTGTAAGAAGCGCTCGATGCTTTCTGCCTATCCCCAAAGGGAAAGAAATTTCCTTTTCTTTTAACGAGTACCTACATACAATCATACACATGGCTACATAAAACATTACAATATTTCTTAGAGCTCTGTACTCTATCCATTTTCCTTTATAAAAAGAAGTGATAAGAATATAGCTATCAGCAACTTTTCACGACCCTTAATATTTTTTTTTCGATACGAAAATATTTCGAATGATAATATTATACGCCTTTGAAAAAATAACATAAATTATACAAGTTCCCGACAACATGACTTATTCGGTAGAGACAAGAGAGACTTAAAAACCATCGAATTACGATGACAAAAAAACAGACGTTTGTTTTTATTTCGATTCGCTCAATTCTGATAACCGTGACCATTATGCCTCGTTCTATAAACCATAAATGTCCACCTCTAGTAATCCTCCACCATGTGGATTGCCTATGCAGTGAGTTCTGTGTGGTCACTACATCTTGATGGTATTCGGATCTTTAGACACCTTCCTTCCACTTCTTCTTCTTAAAGTGCCATGTCAGGTCCCCCCAGCGTCGGCTATCATCCTGGCGTAGGCTTCTCTGTCCTGTGCCAGTTATTATTGATCTTTCCAAGTTCTCAGGCTCCATTCTCGCAACGTGTCCGAAATATCGAAAGAAGAGCTATCTGCATATTATAGTTGAGAGTTGTGATGAAATGCTAAGCTCCCTAAGGATGACCTCATTCTGGTCCTATGTTCAGTCCAAAACACCCGGAGTAATCTCTTCCAGCACTACATCTCATTTGCATCAATCTTCACTCGCTAGCTCGCAGCTTCCACGTTTCAGCCCGTACAAAATATGTTGAACACCAAGATCAGTCTAATCTTTGTATTTGATTTTACCCTGACCAGTCTTATCTTTGTATTTGACTTTACGTCTTTTCCAAAAATGTCCTCAAGACGATCCATCGCACTGTTGACTATCTGGACAAAATGTTAATTTTTTTATTCAATCTCGTAAAAGATAATTCTTGTATGATAAAAAGTTAAAATTTGGAGAAATCATTCGCATATTACAAGAAATCGATTTCTTTTATAATATTTTAATAAATTTTTACTACTACTATAATTGCAGAATAATCGATCAGAATCGAAAAGAAATCGATTAGTATAAAATGTATGTGAATTATTTAATATGCATCTCTATGATGGTAGAATAATATTGTTTTTATAATATTACATCTACATAATATTTACATCCTCGTAAGTTCAGTTCGGAGTAGGAAATTTACTTTAATGCCTTACAAGAAATCACGTAGTAAATACGCAGATGACTCCAAATCCTAAGCTTTTTAAGGTTCTATATATAAATCTACGTTCTACAACATTCTGATTACTTTTATATTTTTCTGGTCCAGTAGATTTACTTTTATATACATATTCACCCATTTGGGCTTCGACGCATCCTCTAAGGTTTTAACTCCAGTTCTATCAGCCAGTCAATAATTTAGGCTCCGTGAAGCAGTTGAATAGGATATCCTTGAGTCCATGTGTTTCACTGTATCACATTACTAAGTCACAATAAAGGCTATGTTTTTCCACCTCCAGGGCAAGGAATGATAACATTTTTAGCGTAATTTTTTTATGGATTTTGTCTTCAAATCTATCCAATTATCAAAAGATTGACATTAAAAAAATCTCTTTCCAAAATTTCTTCGAAACTATTGAAGGCAGATTAATCCTTCTTTTATACCTCTTGTGCATTCATTATGTTTGGGCAGAACGTTTTGAAATCATTTTTTTTGTTCCCGAATTCTTATGAAACCCTGTCCAGTATGTCATGACACTATTTTGTGCTCTGTAATCTGTTTTTATGCCTCTTTATTTTTTCTCAAACTTTCAAGTTCTCGACAGCTTTACCGATGGTGTATAGAGCTTTAAGGCACCGCAACAATATATCAAAAATAAATAAAATACGTGAACATAGAATAACAACAGGGAGTGTAATAAGAAATAAGACAGAAGGGTTCTACTTATTATAGTTACACAGTTCCTGTGTTGGAACAGTCATACATATATTATCTTAGTAACGGGATGAAGAGGAAACTAGATAATATCCTTGTATCTTATCACGTTACCTATTATAAATATGCAGGTATATTGTATGTATTGTATCCACGTTTTTTGTAGCATACAAAAATATTTTTCTGTGGAAACTTTGACAAAGAATAGGTATCTGACACATATTTCTAAATATTCTTAAATTAACAGTCTGTCGTTAAACATCACAATAATTAGGACACTATCCCATGACGTCTGACTCTTTTCTGCAAATTTTCTAGTTTCCTGTAAAAGACAAGAATTCGTTGTAAAATATTACGTTTTCATACATTCAAAATTCAAAATCAATTTTCAGTTCAGCGATGATGTTTGCCAACCATCTTGAATATCTTTACTTTTATTGGCACGGAAAGGACAACTTGTATTTTTATGACAAGCCGTTGCTCCACTGGCTTCCTTACATATTGTGTGAGATGCCTTGATGGGCAGGATAGATATGAATTATCAGGACATATTATTATTCGATTCAGCACTTAGAAATGCCACTCATGGGTACTGATTTTATAGAATTCAGTGGGAGACCAAATTCTTTGTCGGGTGCTCTACGAAACAGAAACCGAATTAATTTAATCATATTCAAAAAAAAAATAACGAGGTATGTAAATTAATTCTAGCGTTCTGTAACAGGCAAGAAGTAATATAGGTATACCACTTAAGAAAAACCTGAACATATGTACACATAATATGACTGCACATACTTTAATTTATATCTAGTTACGTACCTACTTAACATTTGAAGGATATCTACATATTCGCTGAAACGGAAAATATTCTCATTTACACGAGAAAGCACATAATTGAAGCCAATATTTTATATGTACCTAAAGGTCATCAATCAGCTAAGCACATGAATGACTGTTTCAACATGCTTAGGTATGCGAAGAAGTATTACCGTACACGTAGGTATATATCAGTGGCGTATCTAGAGTTTCAGTACTGGATAAGCCTACCCTACACAAGATAAAGTAATTGAAGAAAAACACGACATTATACCTACATACATTATAAAATATTTATGATTTTTGTTTTATTTTTAACGCAATGATAATAAATGTGACTTAGACAATAATATAAAAACCTTATTGAATTATAACACAGTTGCTAACGCTGTTATACTTGTGGCTCGTTTTTTTGATTTTGGACCCGCTTTTTGAGCCTAATACTTTGATATCTTGCATATCTGGATGGGTCATTTTTTCCCGGCATTTGAACGTTTAGTTATGTGTGATCATGACTGATCATAAATGTAGATATGTTTTTTTAAGATAAACTTATCTGGGTTTTGTCATGATCGAAATGATCGTTTGTAATGATCGAACCAGAATCGGTGCGTTCCACTATATTATCATAAGCTGGGATTATTTCTCCATGTTAAAATTGCGAAGTAATACTATAGGCATCTACATTAGTTATAGTAGGTATAATGAGCGAGACAAAAGTATAACAGAAAGAAGTCACGTTTGCAACTACATGTGCAAGCAAGACAACATCTTACAACTTACCTCTTTCTTATGATATAACATAACATAACATGTATAGACAATCACACATAACGAGCTAGTCCCAAACTAAGAAATGAATCTTGTATTATGGGTACTAACACGACGATACACATATATACAATGTACTAAACACATATACATGTAATACGCAAACCCAGGACAATTTGAAAAAGGTCATTCTTCATTTTGCCCTGGCCGGGATACGAACCTGGGACCTTATGACTCAAAGGCAAGAGCGTTAGCCTCCGCGCCATACCGGTCGTCGAGTGCATTCACTGTGCCGGTGTTTAGGTAGTAGAAACCCATAACGAAATTAATATCTTTCGTCTTATGAGATTGACAATGTCCATACAAGACAAAAGACGTTTCTCTCGACAGTAAAATATTAAGTGGAAGATCTTTTTTATTTTATTTCGTATATGAGTGCAGTTGCACTTAAATGGAACCGTAACGGGAAAGTTACACAAACGCGCGCAAAATTTGAATTCCCGGATCGTTAGTACATACCTACTTCTATCTTCTTTTTATAAGATAAAATTAAAAAAATACTAAGTCCAACTTTTTGGCTTGTATGAATGGCACGCTACTGATTTTCTAGAAGCAGCTTTCTCCTTTTCAGTAAAGACGCTGTAAAAATATTGCCTACATACTTTCAGACAGATAGAAGAGACTATAAAATGAATTTAATGCTATATTTATACTTCGGCAAAACACATTACTTACTGAAACAGTATGTGGAAATGAGTGTGTTGATTTGATTTGCGACCATATTCCTACGTGTACAATGTACATGGACACCATATAAAACAATATTATCGCAAAAGCCACTTTCCTCGTGGAGTGTACAAAAAAAAATTAGGGTCACCAATTTTTGTCACTTAATATGTTTCAAGCTTCCTAAAACCTTTAAATTAATTTCGTGGAATCCTTGGCAAATTATAGATTTCTTTGTAAATTTTCTAGTGTCCTGAAAAAAGTAGGTATTCGAAAATGTAATGTATAAGACATTATAAGTAATTTCAATTCAGCGATTAAGTTTGCTACTCATTATAAATATTTTAGTATTTATAGGCATGGAAAGGATGTCTTGTTTATCCACTAGTTACGCCACTAATGAAGAATGCCATGAAGGTACGATTGAATGAACAATATAATGAAAAATTTCAAAAGAATCTTTACGAGTGGTTCTAAATTAACTGCATGCAATACACTTAACTACATAAAAATTGTTAATAAAAAGTTATCTTGTGTACTATAGTGTCCTCGGCGTGCTGTCGCAATTAGTATAATTCCTTGTAAGCTCTCACTCACAAGCATGCACCACATATTTATATCTACTTTATTGATGTTTTGAAAAAAATCAAAAAACATGTACAAACCTTTCCATACACACATGTATTTTTATTTTTTATAATTTAAAGAATCAGACAATAATATTTTCGAAAGAAAATAAAAAACAAATTAATTCACCAGCATGTACCTCACATCTATCTGTACCTATTATAAGTTCAGCTATTGTATGAAAAACTTACCGTTGTTGTAAACTACTGTTAACTTACCGTTAGTAACGTAATTACCGAAAGCTCCCATCATCGTATAAGTTGTTATTGTTGAAAGAACAATGTAAAAAAAATGGCGGAGGCAAGTGTTTGGAGGCTGTTTGCAGACTTGTGTGTTTTTTTTTATATAACCCATTTATCTCATTTTCCAAAAGTCATTCATAATATCTATTTCAAAAACACATAAAGAAGCATGTTAAAAAAACACCTTTCATTTGATGTTTAATTAAGTTAATGTAAAACTAAACCCGCTTTTGCAAGTAGAACAAAAAGCGTTAATTTGCTGATATTTTTATTTTTGTGAAAAAATCTTCGCAAAGTTTTCGGACAGCCTTCAATATATTTTTTGTTCCGCCATTGTAGTGTTAACAAAATTATGTTATGTTATTTATTGTTCCGATATTTATAGAAACATTTTTTTCAATTTGTCTTTATTTAGAAAGTTATACTTTTTATCTGCTTTAATTAAAAATAAATTGAACAACCTGTTCGAAAACTTTGTGAGAAGTTAGTTTTAAAAATTATTAAAGCGTATACTTTAAGTTTAAAATAATTTGATAAATGTTTATCGATGCAATTTTTTCAATTAACATTATATGAGGCTATATCATTGCAAATAAACACATGAGAATACCACATGAGGCTTTAAAAATACAACTTCACCTTATTCGACAGTGCTTCGGACGATACTTGAACCCGCAATCCAACAGCAGCTTAATTGGACAAATTACATCTCGTGAAAAAGATGGGTTTTGGGTTCAAGTCCAATCCGGCGCACTAATGAATAAGGTGACGTTCTCTTTTTACCTATTGTATGGTAATTTCATGGGTTAAATTAAAAAAATTAAAAAAAAGTATTAAATTGATTTCAAAATGAATGTAATACTAAATACAACAATACCAAATCTGCTTGAAAATGAAAATGTAAAGGGATAGATAATTTTGGTAGAAAATATTGTGCTTACAAAAATGATAAAAAAATTCAGAGTTTTATGATTTACAATGAATGCCGTATTTTTGAAATCTTGGGCTATTTTGTAATAAAGGAAATAGCCATAGGAATCTGTACACAATTAAATCTTGTTATAAATAATAGAAAATTCAAGTTTTTTTTCTTTTTCTAGTTAAGTTAATGTATTACGGAATAATATGTACCTACTATTTTTTTATAATTTAAGATTAATAGTTTTTGAATTACTTTTTTTGCATAACACCGTTGAATTAATTTTATTTTATTCAGGTATTGTTTCTTCATCGACAAAAAATGTTTGAAATGAATTTTTAAGTAAACTTGATTGTTTTTCTGTGGTATTTTGAAGGTACGTTTTCACCATCGTGAGTTACCTGATCGGAGTATTCATCTTCGCCACAATTGTGGGACAGGTGGGGAATGTCATCACCAACAGGAATGCCAACAGACTGGAGTTTGAAAGACTTCTGGATGGAGCCAAAACATACATGAGGCACCATAAGGTAACATTTACAGTTATTTATTTTCACATTACGTTTCGCTTTATTTATAAACCAAAACACCGTCACAGCAAGAATAAATGATAACTTTATTATTCGAAATTGAAGTAATCGAAAGCGACAGAGTTCGAACTCGGGACACTATTACAGTAGAATAGCAGAACATACCAGAACCACAGGACACAAAATATCTATAAATAATATCGAACTAATATTAATCATTGTTATAAAAGTATAAAAAAATGATATATTGGAATCATACATATCAGAAAATAATAATATTATAGATATCCAGATACCACCCGTATCATCGTCTCTACTAATCTCAACTCCACCCCCTTCATATATCAACTATCTTTATATAATAAGGCTTAGTATTAAGTTCTGAAGATGAAAAATTTTGTTTTAAAAACGTTAAACTCGTTAAATAATAGTGGAAAAACAGTGTTTTTTTTAATAGACATTCTATATATTAATTTATCTTCCATTAATAGAATACTTCGATGTGACAAATTAAAAAAAATATACATAAATTGGTTTCTATGTATATTATTTATATTCCTTGTCAATTATTGTTATTGTCTTCCTCCAACTGTGTCGTGAACTTGTTTCTTAATGTATCTTTATAACATATAAGAGGTTCACGCGATGAATATGTATGTATATTAAAAGATACCTAAATTAAAAAATAAACATAAATTATTTTGAATGGTTTTTCAATGATCACAAATTCAATATATAAAACTAAATGATTAAGTTCCTCTCAGTAATATAAATTGGGAATGTCTTCCCCATATCCGTCTCCTCTTTGCCATCTCAATATTGATATTGGGAAAATTCAGTCTTCGGGATAAATCGAATCCAAAGAAACTGTTCCTTTTATTGTTTAATAAAATTTTATAGGATTTTTGTTATTCTTTGACTTTCACCATACAGAAATAATACTCTCCTAGGGTCTATGTTTGCACGGGAGCTTTCTCACTATAGACTTTATTATTTAGAATATTATTTGTAATCTTGGATCAAAACGAATTTTGACCAAATTTATATTTTTCTTAATTGTTTTGTTCACTATACCTACATATTGTAAAAAGCGGAACTCATCTTCATTTTTGTATGTTCATAGTAAATTTCTAAACAGTTATACATAATTATAATTCATTTTATTGTTTAAAAGATCAACCAAAAATTCCATCCATGCCATGGGTTAATAAATTTATATACCCCAAAACTGGAATTTCATTAATTTGTAGAATTCATCAACTTAACAGGTTTGGTGTGAGATATTCATACTTTAAGTGTGAATTAAATGTGATGTGAAAACAAGCTGGATCACGTTTTCTTTGAATGCCCAAGTCATTGGGAGCATGGTCTTTACGATATCATGGATGATAATAATCGAACTTTTAATATTATTCACTTAAAAAGTTCTAAAATAGGTAATATTATCTCTGAACTGTCTCAAAGCCACTGATGATTTGTCCAGGGAACTTCAGGACCTTCTTGAAGTTTGCAGATGTCTGGGTAACTCGATGGGATCTCTTACGTGAGCCGGGCTCACCTGGAGAGCTACATGGTTGATTTGGTCTAGTGTGATCATGGTTGTTGCGAGCGAACTCGTTTATTTGTTTTTGTGATGTCCTGTCTCCCTTGGTGGAGAGTCTTAGGTCTGGGTGGGATGTCCCCTAGGGAGGGAAGCGTCTCTAGGTACACCGATGACGGTATCGGCGACTCGCGTGCTCGCCGACCTAAATACCTGGAAAAGTTTCTGGACACCTCAATTCAGCCTTATGCTAAAATATGTATATACATTTGTTTTTATTATTTTTTTTCTGTTTAACTGTTATTGTATGGTTTGTAAAATTGGCTATGAATGTTTTTGTATACTTTTATTTTATTTTGTTTCATATATGTTGTTTGCTTCTCTCGTATAGAGGTACATCGAAGGAGTTTAGTCAAAAGATTTCACACGGAGGTTTTGGCCGGCCAGCCCTTCAGGCTGCCTACTATGGCGCCTCCGTTGTGGACAAGATTTGTTAAGTGTAGAATTTCGGATAAATGGAAGTCCTCAGACTTCTGCGCTATCCGGGTGGTCGGTGGGTCCTTCAATGTATGTCTCAAAGCCAAGAACAAGCCATTCCTAGCCCAAGAACACCTTGCTGCAGGTGGCGAGCTAGACTATGGGACATGGAAAACCCTAAATCGACTGAGATCTGGTGTGGGAAACTGCCGCGAGAATAGGGAACGATGGGGCTTTCTACAGGACGAATCCGGAGCATGTGACTGTGGTGCAGCACAGACTATGCCACACTTGTTGGAGTGTCCATTGTGCCCTGTCACTTGCACAATGGAGGATATTTTTGACGAATCTCCACCTGCTGTGCGTTTGGCACAGTACTGGAGATCAGTTTGATTGTTTTTTTTTCTGGGTTTCGACACGATAAATAAATACTGTCTCAAAATAGACAAAAATATATTTCCTTTTTAAGATCGCACAATGTTGTTATTTGTATTAGAATGTTGCTTTGTTGTAACTGTTTTATTATTATAAATGTATTTATGTGCATTTTGTTGAGTATTATTAAACAACTAATTTGACCAAAATTGCTCAATTTTTGGGTAGATAGCATTATGAACAAAAACAAAAAAACATTTACCAATGTAATTCAAAATAAAGTGTTACAAAGTTCGTGCTTTTACAATCGATGAAAGCTATTATTAAGCTTCCGTATTAAAATCTTAAGTTGCATACAACATACATAGATAATCCAGTTTCATTTTATAAGAATGCGCTTATCAATGTGACCTATTTATGCGGAGACAACAAGCCACCCCCTCTAGCAGGGGATGAGGGATGATACTATGTACTTGTGTATCTAATAAAATGAAACTGCATTCCAAGTCACAGACAGACCAATATAAAAATGCGCAGCAGTAAAAAGTTTGGCAATCAACAACTATTTGACAGATATAAAAGTTCCCCTCTACAAAGATTGAAGTTCCCCTTACAAAATATCCTTTTATATAAGCACGATCACCCGGCATTTTTTTGTAAATACAGAAATAATTTTTTTTTCAAGCAAAGCACATTTTGAAATTAATAACTTCGTGGATTCCCTGGCACGGAACATATTTCCATTTTTTTAAAACTTATTTACTTAACTTTTATAAAAAAATTAAGATACTTTACATCTTAAACTGAGCGATGAGCTTTTCCACCCATTCTGAATGTCTTAAGTTTTAATGCCACGGAAAGAACAGTTATCATGCTTATTGCATGTAGCTGGTCTTCTGGTTATTCCATTTTTGGGATGTGCCGTGATGGTATAAAAGAAGTACTTTACTTTTTGTAAGATTTCAACATCAGCTATTTTTTTGCTAATTGCTACGTTGCTTAAATGCACTCTAATTCGAATTCCTGGTTCCCGTTTCAAAAGTCCCTATACAGCTGCCTCCGAAGATCACTATGGATACTGTTAAACTTCGAGTGCAATGTAAGGGACAGGTATATTCGATAAATAATACTTAGGTACTTACTTACTTAAAATTAATTTACATCTTCAAGTCAACCAGTGAAATGGTATTTCAAGAATCTAAGATACTTGTTTTATATTGGCATAGTAAAGACGAATTGTATGATTTTTACATGCAGTTAATTTACTGACTTATAAGTGATTTATTTATTGTTCTATTTCAATCCCAATAAACAAATATTTACTTACTTGGATAAATAAAATTGAAACAAGCATTTCTTTCTACTATAGATTTAACAACACGAGAGGGACGTCTTTGCACTTTTAGGTCATTATCAAACAAGATTAATAATGGCCTGAGAAGTAGAATGACGTCTCTCAAGTGTAATTTTACCTAAAGCAGAACGAAACGCTTTTATGAATATATCCAATTATGGAATTCTACTACTTGTGTAACAATACTATGAATAAATTTACTTACTTTATATAAATGGGTTAGTTGGAATACATCGCTTCTACGATAAACTCGCCCATTGCACAATATCATTTAATTTGTTTTGTAACACCACGTAATTTTCATATGGCATAATAATAACATCACCCGCCGGATTCAACTAGCAGCCGCTACCCAAACACAGGAAATACGTATTAGTCACCCGATTTGCCGATAGATGTCTCATCGATGGAATGTTCGCGAACCTTCTAGAACCTTCCAGAACAATCTAACCGGAAATAGGAAGGCGGAGTCCAAGGCTAAGGTACATCCCCCTCCATCGTGACATCCACCACCAAGGCTACGATCAGCTGTTCCTTACTGCTGAAAGGGTATATAAACAGGAACACTTCATACAAACGGCAGATCGCCTCGGCCCATCCTGGGCCTAGGTCCTCCCTATACCTATATGCTGGTCACCTGCTGTACTGTGCCATCACAGGCAGTTAGGTGGTGCATTCCTTTCATACCTATACCTATATGCTGGTCACCTGCTGTACTGTGCCATCACAGGCGGTTAGGTGGTGCATTCCGTTCAGATCCATACCTATATGCTGGTCACCTGCTGTACTGTGCCATCACAGGCGGTTAGGTGGTGCATTCCTTTCATACCTATACCTATATGCTGGTCACCTGCCGTGCTGTGCCATCACAGGCGGTTAGGTGTTGCATTCCTACATGCTTGTTCTTCCTAGTGAGGTATAGCATCCCAAAACCACTACCTATATGCTGGTCACCTGCTGTGCTGTGCCATCACAGGCAGTTAGGTGGTGCATTCCTTACCTGCTGGTCGTTGGGACTCTAGCGGAGTCCACAACGGAGCAGTGTTCCTCTGATCCTCCTTGTTTAGTTCCATGTCCTGCAGTAAAGATCCGGGGATTGGAGACGTCCTCTCTGCCGCGTTACTCAGTGTTGGTTAATTGTTATAGGATCAGTGTAGTAGTGTCATTGTGGTATTTTTAGTATGGTATTCAGGAGGGTTCAATGTATAGGTATATGTAAATAGTGTTTAGTTGTAAATAAAAGTGTTCATAGTGTCTATTATTTAATTCTCTCGGTGTACCCCTTCAGGGACTACACCTGGCGCCCAAAGTAATTTTAGTCTTGTCTCTCTGCTCTCCCCATAAGGGAGGAAATAACTGGTGTTATAAATGGCGGCCCAACTCGTGGCACGAAAACGACCCTGAACTCTTGAAAGTGTAAAAGTGAACAATCGTAGTTATATTGTACTTTTATAGAAATATGTTATTATCATAATGTCTAAAATGAAGTGTTTTGTACAGTAACTACTCATTAAAAACATTTACGGTACACAGTGAAAGAGTTTTCATGAAAACTATTTCGGTGCAATGTATATAAGTGATTTCTATGAATAAACTGTGTAAGTATAAGTTGTTTTTATGAAACATTGACGGTACACAGTGAAAGGGTTTCCATGAGAACTATGTCGGTGCAATGTGTATAAGTGACTTTTGTGAATTAACTCTTTTATAAGTTGTGGACGTAGGTACATTTTGACTATACAACGGTGCACAGTGAAAGACTTTTTGCCTTTCGTGACCAAGTAATGTATGTATTTCAACGATTATGGTAAGTGTACCTACTGTTTTAAAATGTTGCCAAAACATTTTAGCACTTGGACGGTGCACAGTGAAATTGTAGTCTTGTAAAACTACAAGTGTTGCAAAGGTATGTACCTACTTGAGAAGTGGTATTAATATAATATGTACAAGAAAAATAATAATCTTTGTGTCCAGAAGTAAACTTTAACTCAAAATATTCATAATAGACTGTATACAAATATTTATACTATGTTTTGATAAAATGCTTGACAGTGTGTAATCTTGTGTTTTGCAAAAGTATTATAGAGGTGTTACATTGCACTTTTGAGATGGGTATAATGAACAATATGAAAAATTATTATGAACGTATCGTCTTGCACATAGTAAAATGGTTTCATCTTTTTGCAAGCGAAGCAAACATGCCATGTGACAATAATATTAAAAATAATAATATAAAATTGATTATGGATAAAATAATTATAATATGTATATGATATTGATTTGGCAGAAACTATAATAATATGATTGTGTTAAGTAAATGATTATGTAGTAATAGTATTATTAAAGTAGTATGTCGCGTAATACTTAAAGAGTACACCCGTCCGCCATTGTTGTGCAAATTGTCAAGAGTGTTGAATTGCTTTATCAAAGTTGAGAAATGTGCAAGGGACAATGTAAATAATATAATAGTGTAAAAATGTTAAGATTTTTATTAAAATATTTTTCGTTTATATATTCAATAATCATTAAGAGTTGTAAATAAACGAATTTGAAGTTGGGTATAAAACAAGAAATAATCTGTAGAACATTTTTTAGTAATGTAAATGTAATAATTCATAGTGTATGAAATCTTGTAGAAGAGGTGTTCCTTCTCCGGTTTTGCGTTGTTATTAAGTGTTGTGTTCAACACCTCACATCACTGATGATGATGATGTTTATGCCCTGTGCCAGATCTTGCGAACAGGCACAAAGGAAGCGGCATTTGAAGAATAAATACCCCGAGAGCAGAATGTCTCTCGTCAGCAAAGTGACACTTAAAGAATGTGTGTCCATCGGTAAGAGTGGTGCACACAACGCATACTTCTCAAGGACGTAGCAACGGGTACGTTCTGTCCAAGGGGAGGAGATTTGTATTCATCTAATTGGAGCAAATCTGATCCAAGGGGAGGAGAATAGTATATATCAAATTGAAGCAGTTTTGATCCAAGGGGAGGAACCAAGCTGCGTCTCATCCAGGAGAAGCTGCCATCGGATCAGCAAAACTACCAACCAATCATCGCACAGGAAAATCTGCTGCCATATCATCAGGAGTAGCTGTCTATTTATCGAGCAGGACCACTTGCCAATCAAACTGGCAGTATTGTGTGCTAATCAATCCTGCAGGACAACTTGCCACTCACCCCGCAGCGTTACCTGCTAATTAATGCCTGCTAATCAACTAGTGGAACTCCATGCCATCAGCCTACTTCGGAAGCAAACAGATTCCAGTAAACAGGGGAACCTGCCACACATTTGGCAGGACAGCCTGTAAGGGGAGACACCCGATTACGTAACACCGTGTTACATTTAGAAGCTGGATCATCGTCGGGGCGCCTTCAGATCCAGAAGGGGAGTCTGTAACACCACGTAATTTTCATATGGCATAATAATAACATCACCCGCCGGATTCAACTAGCAGCCGCTACCCAAACACAGGAAATACGTATTAGTCACCCGATTTGCCGATAGATGTCTCATCGATGGAATGTTCGCGAACCTTCTAGAACCTTCCAGAACAATCTAACCGGAAATAGGAAGGCGGAGTCCAAGGCTAAGGTACATCCCCCTCCATCGTGACATCCACCACCAAGGCTACGATCAGCTGTTCCTTACTGCTGAAAGGGTATATAAACAGGAACACTTCATACAAACGGCAGATCGCCTCGGCCCATCCTGGGCCTAGGTCCTCCCTATACCTATATGCTGGTCACCTGCTGTACTGTGCCATCACAGGCAGTTAGGTGGTGCATTCCTTTCATACCTATACCTATATGCTGGTCACCTGCTGTACTGTGCCATCACAGGCGGTTAGGTGGTGCATTCCGTTCAGATCCATACCTATATGCTGGTCACCTGCTGTACTGTGCCATCACAGGCGGTTAGGTGGTGCATTCCTTTCATACCTATACCTATATGCTGGTCACCTGCCGTGCTGTGCCATCACAGGCGGTTAGGTGTTGCATTCCTACATGCTTGTTCTTCCTAGTGAGGTATAGCATCCCAAAACCACTACCTATATGCTGGTCACCTGCTGTGCTGTGCCATCACAGGCAGTTAGGTGGTGCATTCCTTACCTGCTGGTCGTTGAGACTCTAGCGGAGTCCACAACGGAGCAGTGTTCCTCTGATCCTCCTTGTTTAGTTCCATGTCCTGCAGTAAAGATCCGGGGATTGGAGACGTCCTCTCTGCCGCGTTACTCAGTGTTGGTTAATTGTTATAGGATCAGTGTAGTAGTGTCATTGTGGTATTTTTAGTATGGTATTCAGGAGGGTTCAATGTATAGGTATATGTAAATAGTGTTTAGTTGTAAATAAAAGTGTTCATACTGTCTATTATTTAATTCTCTCGGTGTACCCCTTCAGGGACTACACCTGGCGCCCAAAGTAATTTTAGTCTTGTCTCTCTGCTCTCCCCATAAGGGAGGAAATAACTGGTGTTATAGTTTGACTTTATTTTATAATTTTGTGATTATTATGTATGCTCGTTATTGTGCAATGAAATTTACTATTAACCTATTACTTTACGTGTCCGGACCTCAGACACGTAAAGTAATGGGTAAAAGTAAATTTCTTGCCACTCTGGTGTGCAGCCACAGATATCACCCTTTAGTTAGATATCCAATTATAATAATTTTTAATTTTAAAATTCTATTCCAGCTTCACGATGTTAAGATATTGCTTACTCTGAGGGTGTTTTGGGTGTATCTGAATTTAATTCAGACCCGGATTCTTCTTTAAAAAAACACACATAAGTTACAACATTTCTGCATAAGAACAAGCCAGATTATTTATTTACAAATAAAGTACCATAGATTCATTTAGGCGCCTTCCTATTTTCATTGAATGCCCTGTTGTGACGCCACAAAACTTGCGAACAAAATCAATAAATGAAAATATTGAAGGAGAAACAACACGCGAGTCCTTAAAGGTATCAACATTATAATAACAACTTCTTTATCCACTTTAAATGTAAAAACAAAAAAACACATTTTTATTTACATTTAACTCTTTGGACGCGCCAAAATAAATTTTAAAATCTTTGAGCCACTGCGATAGGTTGGAAGCCTATTTTTGAAATTCATACCTCTCTATAAATATACAACCCACACTCACGTAGTCTCAGAATAATGTTACAAATAGATCAAAATTTTATGTAATATACTAAAATTAACAAAATAATGTACTTATTTGAAGCAATTCAATAAATAAATTATCTCATATTTTAGAGCATTTGACACGCCATGATGCACTAACACTATTACAAATTTTAGTTAATACGTACACTCACCCCATCATTTTGTCGCTATCAGAGATATGAAGCCATCAACGGCTTTGAATCGATTCTTCTACAGATACTTGCACAAATCGTTCACTCTATTTATAAGTTGCACAATTTTTACTTTAAGTGAAATATGCTTTTATATAGATAACTGATATTTGAAACTTCATAAAAAATCACTGTCATAACACACACTCACAATAGCGCGCATATAGAGAAATGTTAGAATAATATTTATAAAATTAATTATTTTTCAACTAATACAGTATAACACTACGGATGTACATAAAATAAAACAAAAGAAATATTTTTTCTATTATACACAATTCACAAAGATTCACTATTCGAAATTTCTTTACGAGATTAAAGTACGAAACGTCCCGTTTGAATATTAAAATGCAACTAAATAGATAATAATATTATTTACAAATATGTGTGATCCCATAGAACAAATTTTATTATTGATAAATATTGATTCCAGAAATTTTGAAGCCATATGGTATTCCCGTGTAAAAGGTTTATTACCTTACGGTTGTAAACGTAAGGGACACAGTGCCTAATGGTTGTCTCCAATCTTTATCGCATTTATCCTAGAAAGCCGACGAAGACATATTGCATTGTCTTAATTTATGACGTAAAATAATTTTAAAGTAAGGTTTATCACAATAATAGTATGTTTTGGGTCCACAATATAGTAATTCATCCATTCATATCTTTACGGCGTTTAACATAAATGGTGAAGCCAACGGACCGGTTGTATGCAATAAAAAAATAAACATTTAGTATTGGGTAGTATACTTCAACGCGAATTTAAGACATGAAATGTATTCTTTTTCGAATATCCGCTTTTTGCAAGACACTCGAAAACTCACACCTATCATCTACCGAGTGCTTCACAGCTTAAGCAAATGTTTACTTTAATTAGGTTAAAATTATTCCATGGAGTCTCCTAGAATAGAATTGGTATCCCACTTTTTTATGCTAGCATTAAAGTGTTCGTAAAACCTTACATATTTACTTATTAATCTACATGCAATATTGGATATTTTGTTAGAGATAATCAGCCGTATGCTGAGTAAGAGAAATTGTCGTGGGTGTATGAGAAATTGTATGAATGTAGACGAGCGAAAGAAATATGTAATAATAGATCTAGGTATATGCCATTTTGTTCTCTCTGTTTACGTCACTTGGGATACAGCATGTTTACCACTAGATTAGTTCATCATTTTATTGTTGGCTTAATTAAAATGTTGAATACATTAAGCGAATTCCTCTGATTCCGTGGAGCACTCGACAAATAATAAGTCTTTCACTCCTTTCCGTAGATTTCGAGTGTCCCGTAAAAGGCAATGTTCAAAAAAATGCGTCTTAAATTCAGCGGTGGGGTAAGCTACCTATCCTGAATTTCATGTTTTTTTGTTGACACCGAGAGAACAGTTTGTATGTTTATTGAACGAAAACGGTCTACTGGTTTTCCCATTTGAGGTAGGTATATACCATGATGGTGTAGTAGTAATTTCCTTAATTTTTACTGTCATCTTCTAACTAGTGTAGCGAAAATTATTATATTATGCTCATTTTTGCTCATTTAGTAAACATAGGCATATGTAGGTATCTATCTATCTATTTATCTATACCCTCACGTCGTGTCCCAAGTGGGCTAGGCAGAGAGAACGGAAAGCCAAACAGATCTATCTTTACACACTTCCTTCGTTTTCTCCACATTCATACAGTTTCTCATACACGTACGTCGGTTCCTCTTACTCAACACGCGGCCGTCCTTGAGAATTTGATCCACGTGATCAAGCCACGTGGTTCTCGGACGCCCGCGCTTTCTTACACCCTTTCTTTTAGACAAGTATATCCTCTTTGTCATTCTTACGTCGTTCATTCGTTCAACAAGGCCAAACCACCGTAGTTTACTCACGTGCATTCTGTCCACAACACTCATCTTGCATCCGCTCATTCTTCTAATATCATAATTCTTCACTCTATCACGCATCGTTTTACCTAGTATTCATAAGTGACGGTACCTTCTGGTACCGTCACTTATGTAAAATATGTAGGTTTGTTTATTTCAAAACTGAGATATGTATATCACATAATATAAAAATGCAAAACTAATACGGATGCAAGTTTATAATGAACATTTTCTTATATCAGTCAGAAATACTTTGTATGTTTTATTTTTAAGTACTATGCACCTAAAACCACAATCCTCATGTTTTGGATAAGGTTCCAAGACTTACATACACTTGCGCAAAATAATGGCGCGTATTTTAAATGACGAAAACGTACAAGATTTTTCATTATATTTATAAATCAAATTTCTTAGTTTTATAATAATAAAAATGTCTAGATATCCACAAGATATCATTAGATATATGTAAATATATTTTTTACAAACAAATGTTGTCAATAAATGCCTCTTTATGAAAAGATATTCGACAAAATAGGCTAACACATCTATCTTTGTGGATAGCAGCAGTGGCACGGACAATAGCGCCCAAACATAGATGTGGCTCGCACTGAAAAAGTTAAAATTGAATTGTGGTCTACAACAAAAATTATCATTAAGCCTATCGAATTAATTCGATTCTTAAACTATTTTTTTTTTATATAAAAAAGTTCATGATTTTCTCACGTTTAAAAATGTCAACACGTCAGGCAACAAAAAATAATAATTCTTCTAGTTACCTACTACTATACCGTCACGGCACCAGCCGACTAGCTGCATGATACAAACATGCACTCTGTCCACTCCGCGCTAAAAAAAATGTAAAAAAATAAGAGAACACACCTCATCGCTGAGCTTAAGATGTCAAATGTTTTTATTTTTTGAATACCTGCCTTTTATAGGACACTCGAAAATTGCAATAAAGAGTGGGAGACAAATTCTTTGTGTGATCCACGAAACACTACGTACTCAAAAACAACAGATACCTACAAGTTCAAGGTGATATCTTAAAATAACAAATTTTGAGTTTTTTATTGTGACTTGAAAAATTGTTTTATTACACTTTCCAGACAGAACTTTTTATGATTTAGTTAATGATCACCTGGTAAAGAATTGGTCTCCCACTCTTCTCCGTAAGTTTTCATGTGTCTTACTGCAAAACGCAGGTGTTCGAAAAATTAAGACATTTTACATTTTAAATTTAGCGATGAGGTTTGCTACCCATCCTGAATGTCTTGATTTTATATTGACACGGAGAGGACAGCTTGCATGTTTATTACATGCAGCTGATCTGCAAAAGCACTTGTTGGAATTTTTTTTTTTTTTTTATTTCTAAAAAATTAACATTGTAAAAATATAACACATTCATAAATAACACTGTTGACTTTTAATTTAAAGACCCCAGACAGCAATAATTATATGCTGGTATAAGGGGTTTAAAACAATCACAGATATTCACCAATATATATAAAATGTATACTACTATATCTCTAGCACTTCACAAATTTCTTTTCTCCAGAACACTTTTCTCAAGTTTTTTTTTGAACGAAATTCTTTTAAATCCTTTGGCAAAGCATTGTAACTCAATACCGCCTTATAGTAAAAGCTATTTCTCTCTATATTATTGTTCTTGGGTTTGCATTTCTTATGTCATCTCTATTCCTTGTACATCTCTCGTGCACATCTCTATTCAGCACCATCGGTATGTTGGTTTTAATGAGCCTTTTTTGGCTTTTTTTTCCTTTTTTTCCTTTTTAATGAGTTGTTAAATTAGTAAAAATTATACATTGATATTATTTAGTCCTTCCACAGTGACTATTAATCCAGAGCCGATAATAATTATTCATTTGTGTATTTTTATTCAA
This sequence comes from Athripsodes cinereus, assembly GCA_947579605.1. NCBI lineage: Eukaryota > Metazoa > Arthropoda > Insecta > Trichoptera > Leptoceridae > Athripsodes > Athripsodes cinereus. The sequence goes on from OX388327.1 coordinate 521,914, forward strand.
GGTTCCTGGAGGAATGAAGAGGCGTGTTCTCCGTTGGTACGACTACTCCTGGTCTAGAGGAAGAATTCAAGGTGGAGGAGATATTAATACTGCTCTGGGACTCCTTCCTGATAAGCTGAAGACAGAACTAGCTCTACATGTCAATTTGAGCGTACTGAAAAAGGTGTAGCTTCATAAATACTAAAAAAATCCATCTTCTTCTCGATTATCCAAAATTTAAATGATATTTGCCATTAATCCGGAACGTTCTGTCCCGGAACGACCCGTAAATTCCATTGCTTTTCCTGTTTACGGGTAAAAACTTTGATAATACATAAAAAGTAAAAATATGAATATCTCTTCTTCCATAAGCACTCAATTTTAAATGTTTTTAGATATCGAAGTGTGTGGTGTGGTATTTGTTTGACAACATGTAGGTAAATCATTGTGAAACTGTTTTGTACATGAGAACTGTAATGTCGCTCATTGTTTGTTTTACATACAAAATAATAATAAACAAGTAGGTATCTATGATTTTTTGAACCTAAACCAGTTTGTTGGATCTTATGTATATAATAAAAATTATAATACTTTTTTCAATCAATACACATACAAAAAACAATTTCATACCACTTTGATTTCTCTTTGTAATGTTCTTCACCAAATTTTTAACTTATGAATTTTAACTAACTGACTTTTTACTATATTTAACAATTTTATACCACTTTGATTTCTCTTTGTAATGTCTTGACCAAATTTTTAACTTATGAATTTTAACTAATTGACTTTTTACTATATTTGACATTTTTATACCTTTGATTTCTCTTTGTGATGTCTTTACCAAATTTTTTTAAACATTTTTGTATCTTTTTTATAATTATAACATGATTAATGTTATATTGTCTGTAAAACTTTCGTTTCTTTAGTCTAATTGTTTTGTGTCTTTTTTTGTAACAGATCTTTCCTTTGTTTACATGTTTTTTATGTATACAGAGGTTTAACATGTTAAAGGCTTTGGCCGTAAATATTTGTAAATAAAATAAATAAAATAAAATAAAAACAAAAACAATAGGTGCATATCACCAATATGGAAACAATTACGTCGCAGCAGCCTCACTAGGTTGCCCTGTATCGAGGCGTGCTTCGTAAAAAAAATATATAAAATATGTTATAATATTTAGCATAAGAAGCCACAAATGAATAAATAAATTTATTAATTACTTAACAATGGGAAAATGCACAAACTTACTGTAGGATTAAATCAACAAATGTGTTATATATAAAACAGAATGAATTCATGATGTTTGCCCAATTCTCAGAATGTTCCCACTTGATTCATACTCTCCTACCTCTATTGTTCCCCCCCTCTCCACCACTACCACTGTATTTTCACCATAATTAATTATTATATTGTTTTGTTAGTTAAGAATTGATAATGTTTCGTCAAGAGACGAAACAATATTGTCTACGTTAATTTAAAAAAAAAATGTCTATTAAAAAGTATAAAGTTTTTTTTATTCATTCAAAATGAATTCAATGAATGAAATAAATGAAACTGAGACAATACAAGAATTATGTGACGAATTATTCAGTTTTGACATTCGTATAACACTTAAAACTTCTACAATCATACAATTAAACTACTACTATCATACAATAAATTCAAAATAGCTAGGTTACTTCTTATGTCAAAAAAAATCTCAAATATTTTACTGTCTTCTAGGTAACGATCTTTCAAGAATGTCAACCGGAATTCCTGCATGATTTGGTGCTTAAAATGAAAGCTTATATATTCACCCCAGGCGATTCAATATGCAGAAAAGGTAAATAGAAATAAATGGTAGCTACTTGATTACCTTAAACAAAATGTATATTGATATTGATATTTTATTATAGTTAACAATAAACACTTCGTATTCCCCAAACAGCAATGAAATGCTGGTATGAGGGGAGGATGTTTTTCTAAAACTCAAGCACAAAATGTCTTCTCACAAAAATTGCTTCTTACATAATTGTCTCCGTTCGGCTTCTTAGTATAAAGTTTTTCAAATAATTCTTAAATTGATCAATATTATTCAGCCGCTTTATATTATCAGGTAGTGAATGTAAAAAAAACTAATTTTGTTTATTATATTCTGTTTACAGGTGAAGTTGCTAGAGAGATGTTCATCATTGCTGATGGGATCCTGGAAGTTATTTCTGAAACTGGAAGGGTTCTCACCACCATGAAGGCAGGAGACTTCTTCGGAGAAATTGGCATATTGAATCTGGATGGCTTGAACAAGTGAGTCAGTACATATTATGTATTTAAAATTCTCGTGTCACGGTGTTTGTTATCATACTCCTCCGAAACGGCTGGACCAATTTTGATGAAATTGTGTATGCTTATCGGGTAGGTCTGAAAATTGGCCAACATCTTTTTCCCATATCCCTAAAAGTTAAGGTTGGTCCAACCTGATTTTTTATTTATTTTTTATTTATATTTTTTTTATGTTGATACATTAAGAAATACATACAGCCCTAAATTTTCACCCTTCTTCCATCAACCCCTATTTTTTAATAGCGATACTAGTTATCTAGAAATAATGTATATGGCAAAACAACGTTTGCCGGGTCAGCTAGTATTTTTATACTTTTTTCAATACATGACAATTGCCTTTATAAGTATACATATAAACTTTAAAATGTTACACAATCATTCAACACATAAAAATAAACATATATGAACAAAAATATAATTATATACAAAACATAACTACTTTTACTTCAGTTGAAGTCAAAAAAATTAATTTAAATACATACAAAATGTAAAATAAATTATTTCATTAATACATCCATCATTCATAATTATACCTACATCCTTTATATTAAAACATACATTAAATAATCTTACAAATAATTTTTTTAAGAGGAACGCTCTAACTTACACACAAAAAAATATTTTCAAGCGAATAGAAAAACATTTATACAATTTTTAGTCACAAGGTAACATTCTCAAGACATTACAAACATACTAATTTTATTCACTGTGTCTGTGTTTAGGTAGTAGAATTCCATATCGAAATAATAAAACAAGTGTTTTATTCTACTAATGGTTTATTATGTGAGAGAGACGTCTTTCGTCTTATGAGGACATTGTCAATCTGATTTTAAAATACAACATTATTCATATATATAAAAATATTTACAATAACAATGATGAGAGAGTATAGTATAATATTACAATGAAGTTTGTATCAGTAACTAATTCTAAGAAATCACTAATTACCATGCGAGAGGGAGAACTATATGTGTATGTATTTGTGTGACAAGGACAAGCATAGTGTATTGTATTAATCTGGTTAGTGTGTATTGTAACCAGATTAATACAATACACTATGCTTGTCCTTGTCACACAAATACATACACATATAGTTCTCCCTCTCGCATGGTAATTAGTGATTTCTTAGAATTAGTTACTGATACAAACTTCATTGTAATATTATACTATACTCTCTCATCATTGTTATTGTAAATATTTTTATATATATGAATAATGTTGTATTTTAAAATCAGATTGACAATGTCCTCATAAGACGAAAGACGTCTCTCTCACATAATAAACCATTAGTAGAATAAAACACTTGTTTTATTATTTCGATACTAATTTTAATTATATATGTATTTTATTTTCTTCTTGTATATTATCTAATTCCACAACAATAACTATCACTCCTAACAAAGTAATAATGTGTTCTTACTAGCCAAAAGCAGTTTCTCACCATTTCTTTTAATGTCCAATCACAAGAATTATACTTGATAATAAGGATTGTAACGATTTTTATGATGATTTTTTTCAGACGAACGGCTGACGTAAGATCTGTAGGTTATTCAGAACTTTTTTCATTATCCAGAGAAGATGTCCTAGCTGCCATGAAGGATTATCCTGAAGCTCAAGAAATTCTGCAAACACTGGGAAGGAAACGACTGCAAGAAGCTAGGAGTTGTTCCAGAAAGGCGAAAGGTTTAATATTATTATAATCAATTTAAAATGTAATTAAGTATTTTTTGTTTTACAAACAAAAGTCAAATGACTTCTTAAGAATACGCTGAGCAGTCTTAATAGAACTTTGAACTAAACAAACCTTTGTGTTCAATGATTTTGAAGATACTCAGTATGATTGCCAGCGAAGTGAAGGCTGCAGCTTATTTTCAATGATATGAAAGTAGATTTATAATCTTGAAGTTTCTGAAATGGGTACCTACAGGGTGAGATTTAATGGTGGTTGAAACTGCATCGAAAATAGCTCCTCTCTGAATATGCAAGTTGACCTATATGAAAGTTATGTAAATGCAATTTTTAAGAACAGTTGGATTTGTGCAATAATAATAACAGTGCCTGGATTGCGCGTCTTTCTCTTGCGCGCCAAATACTGCGTACGGGAGGGGGATGCGCGTTTCGCCGTACCCAATAGGTGTTCCTTTTTCTTCTGCATATATTTGTCATAGAATTTCTATGTGTCTGTATTTTTCTGTAAGTACATTTTTTTGTATTGATTTTTATTGATTGATTTTGTATTGATTGTTTGATGTGTACGTACAATGACAGCGAAAGGGTTTTTACTTTAATGCTGTTTCATTTATAAATAAATAAATTAATTTGGTTTTAGGGGAGCCTCCAGAAGATAAGTTAGAAGGAGAAGACACAGGACCCAGGAAGATTGTACACAGGCTTAGAAGTGATGTTAAGGTAAGTCCAGTAAACCCAAAGGAAGCTGTTTATAATAAAATTAACCAATTCAAAAGAGCAGACATACATAATAAGCTACGTAACATTTTTAATTAGTAAGTATCTAATAATAGGAGGAAGATAGATAGATAGAAAAGCTTCATAAAATCTGTAATGAACTATATGAATGGATAGATATTCAAATCAAACCATAGCTAATAGAGAACTTTTGCAAGCTGTGTGTAATGCAAGCTCACGATAATAACTTTCATAATAACCATTACCGTATACAAATTAGTGATCTCTGAACTGGGAGTTATCTTAGATTATATTATTAATTGTGTCGGTGCACACGTAGTAGAATTCCATAATAATGCAATTTGAAACAAGTGTTCCGTTCTACTATTGTTTTTTTTTTTTTTAATTCGCAGAGAGACGTCTTTCGACTTATAAGGTCATTAAGAGATTGATAATGACCTTATAAGTCGAAAGACGTCTCCCTGCGAATTAAAAAAAAACAATAGTAGAAAGGAACACTTGTTTCAAATTGCATCATTAGTTATCTTAGAGCTAAATCTTCATATCTGTTGCTTTTGAACACTACATTAAATGTAATTAACCAAATTTTGGTCTCAACTAGTGGATTTCTTCTATATCACCATAATAATTATAAAAAGTAGGGTGCCCTTTAGATATCTTTCATGGTAGTTCTATAAAAATTTAACCGTTTCTAGTGTTTTATCCATTAGCTTAGAATTATAAGAGATATGATTTTTTTCGATATTATTGGCATTAATTATAATTAATGCCAATGATAATTACGCTACATGATTAAATTATGAGTTTAATTCATTATGTATTTAAATTATCATTAATTATCACCTACCTACTCAAAAATCAGAGAATTTTAAAAATGCAGACCTATTAAAAAATCATTAGTGATAATTTAAATACATAGTAAATGAAACTCATTATTTAATCATAAAATATGAAACACTAAAAAAATTACACTTGCTGACAAAAATCGTAATATATAGGTAATAAATTGTCATCGTTCATTTTGGAAAAATAACTAGATACATACATACAAAAAATACCTTAACCAACATGTCTATAGTTAGATATGTCATTTAGGTTTTGTAAAAAAAGTTTAGATGCAAACCACCAAAAAACGTAGAACCTGCCTATAAAATAGATAGATGAGTCTAGCATTGGTAATTTTTTAATGAAAATGTAAGGAATAACCTGGTTCTTTACATAAACATATTATTACCCACTTCTACGTTCAATTATACCTACATTTACTTCTACGTTCATGCTAGTCTGAAAGTTTGATTTTGATCTTTGCACAGCAACTTAATTGTAATGAAAGTTGTAATTGTAATTGTAACTTAAGTAAGTAGTTCACGTTTTGAAATATTTAAATCGCCAACCGATAGTAAAATAAGCCAGTTAACTCAAAGGTTAAGTAGGAGGCAGAGCAAAAGTCGGAATTCATTTAGATGCCTCACAGTTTTGTTGAACCACAAAGGCACGCCAAACGTTCAATGTTGTGCCTGATTGAAGCTAGCCCGATTGTAGTAATAAAGTTTCTTTATTTGGCAACAAACACACTGGCAAGACTTCAGTTCATCCTTACATACATATCTATATACCATCACGCCGCTTCCCTCACGGGGTAGGCAGAAAAGACCGAGCGCCACATCACCCTCCTATCCTTGTATACATCTTTCGCTTCCGTCATTGTTCCTATTCCATTCATACAATTCATATAATTCCTCATGCATGTTCTCCTGTTCAATGTACTCAACACGTGGCCGTCCTATAGGATTTGCTTAAGATGATATTGCCATTTGATCATCGGCCGCCCACGTCTCCGAGCACCATTCCTCTCAGCCAAATATACTATCTTCTTGGTCATTCTGTCCTCATTCATTCTTTCCACATGCCCAAACCATCGTAATTTATTAAAATTCATCCTTGTAACTACACCTTCAGTTCACCATATAATTATGAGTTCGTCGGTAGCCTGGAGGTAGAGTCTCGGCCTCATGAACAAGGGGTCCGGGGTTCGATCCCAGGTGCCGGCAAACTCCCCTTTCACGACACAAGCTTTTAGTAGCTTATTGTGAAAGGTGTTTAAGGTTGTATTTGGGTTTATAACAAAACCCAGATAGGTATATCTTTAAAAAAAAAAAAAATTGAATTCCGGCGTTTGACTAACTGCCTACTCAGTCTTTTAGTCAACTGTCTAATTAAATTCAGCCGGCGAATGCACACGACGCACATAAGAATATGAACACAGAAATCTTCCATTAAATATGCACCTTCTTGTATAATATGCAAATGGTAACTAATAAATTGATCACGATGCCTTGGATATACCTAATCCACCCCCAAACCTATTTAAATAATGTATGAACATTCAACCCCATTTTTTATATTCACATTGAATGATATAAAAAATATGATTCCATAGATTTGTAGTTATTAGTAAAAATTCAAGTAGATCTTTAGAATCTTCGAATACTTATCTAGTTTTTAAATTAAATAGATTATGTAGTGTTTAGAACTATTTAAAAAAAATAGGTTTTTTTTGTAAAGAGCATGAATTAATTTTAAAATATTTTGCATGTCATCCCATTTTATGAACAAAAAATATATATTATATTCTCTCTCGCAAAATCTTATCTAATGTTTGAAGCAATTTATCATTGTAACTGCTAAAAAAACTTTTGAATTTTTCTTTCTTAATTTCCTTATTACCGCCTGAAAGTTCCTATCCAGAAAATAGAATTATTATTATTATTATTACAGAAAGAGTGATTGCTTTTGGTAGCAGCTTTTAAAAAGAACGTTTAATAAATTTGTCAAACAGCGTTTTTTTATTTTTTTCTGTCAGAAAAAAATCATAGAGCATATGAAATCACTGCTGGTCATCCCTTCATCACCTTATATTTTTAGGGATTAAGAAATGCATTAAGGAGCAGATCAAGACCATCTCGAAGATCTGGAGCAGGTGGTGAATCTCTGGAACTTCGGCCAATAGGCGGTGGTCTCGGAAGTTCAAGTGGTGCTATTCCAAAAGGTGTACTTAGAAGAATGCCAAGAGTTGAAAGTGATGAAACTCACCATGCTGAGGTAAAAATTAAAAAAGGGACACACACAAACACAGTATCAGGATATCATGAGATCGTGGCAGTTACAAAAAAATATTGCTAAAAAATTTACTCATTTTTAGGTTTGTCCGAGCGAAGCACCATATTCAACATCACTTATTAAACATAAAAAAGCCAAAAGCTTCTAATTCAAGCTTGCTGCGTCAATTTAAGTGTAGTTATCAGCGAAACAAAAGCCTTAAACATAAATCCGAAAGCAATTCTGTGTATAAAGTATCTTTAAAATTATATGAAATGATGTTCTTTATTTTTCCATTAATCAGGAGCTCATAAAATCTGTAGATAAAAACTCTTTTCAGTACCATTACTGCATGCTATCATTGTATATTAGATATTTTAAAGAGTATCGTATCTTTCTTTTTGTACACATTCTACTACACCTTGATCTTTTTTTTATTATAATACTACCTAGGTATCAAAACAATGATATTTATCTTAGTAGAAAAATCTATTATCTCGACTATCGTAAATCTACCTTTCTGACATTTCGTATATCTAAGTACCCATCACGCATTATGTAGCCCTAATACATAATAATATAATGCTCGCATACATCATTGCATTTTATATTTTTTATTTTATCTGTATAAAAAATTAGATGGAAAAAATATAGCTGATTCAATTGCTTATCAGCCTACATTTTCAAAAGTAGGAAGCATTATTGAAAAAGTTTAAATTTATAGGATGAAGCAAGTGGACATGGTAGCAAAGAAGAAAAAGTTATATCTCCTCTTGGTGCTGGTCTTCCGCTCTTAGCAAGGTTAAAATTGCTGAAAGAAAGACAAGTAAGTAGTTGTTTTTTTTATCAAATATCTTTACACAGAAAGTTCGATTCGTTCGTGATAAGTTTTTTCTTTTGCAGGAGAAGGAAGAAAAAGAGGCCTTTTTACATAGAGGGAGATTGAGCATACCACAACTCACTGCACCTCATACGACAGCATCCACATCATCAACCGGTGAACCTGAAGTCATAGGAGCTGGGCTGCCTCTGCTACAAAGATTGTTACTTTTAAAAGCCAAAGAAGATCGGGAAAGAAGTCAAGCCGCTGCTTTAGCTAGTGCTCAAGAAAAAAATACTCTCATTAGTAATCCACCATCTAGCTCAGACACAATAAGTCCTAGCTCTTTAAAAAGTCCAGTGAGTCCTACTGTAAAAACCTTAAGCCCAATTAGAAAGGAATCTGGGTCAACTTCACCAGGGAAATCTCTAAGTCCAACAACAAAACCAACGAGGAAAAATTCTTCTGGATCAAGTGACTCCTCCTCAAAACCTAAAGTTAGTTTTAAAGATAAAATTATGAAACTTCAAGAAGACGGAACATCAATATCACAACCGCTTCCAAAAGATGATGAAGATACTGAAAAAAAATCAAAATTATCTGATAAAATACAAATTTCATCAACGGTCGTAGAAAAAACTACTATAGTAGATTCGTTAAAACCTACTATTTCTATACCCACAAGTGTTGTTAGTAAAATAAAATCTCCAGCAAAAGCCGTAGGAACGACATTTAGAGATAAGTTAAAATTATTACAAGGTGCTCCTCCAACAAGTCCCAAAGAAGTGTCTGCACCAGAAACTGTGCCAAATAAAGTAGACTCATCCGCAAATGCCAAGAAAATTAATTTAGATCCAAAACTTTTCAAACCACCAGCCACATTTGATGGTGTTGATAAAAGTAAGGATGATAAATCAACCGGTGCTAAAAAACCATGGACTAAATTGAAAAAAGCTTCTATTTTAAGTGATTCAAAAGACTCGAGTAGTTGTAGTCAACAAAGTAGCATAGTGATGGACAGTCCACAAGACACAAGTGCTGCCAAAACGGACATAACAAGTGCCAAAACTACAGCTTTATCTAAGATAGGCGTAGGAAAAGTTACCAAACCCTTTGTTGCGTCCTCAACCGTTTCCGTTCCAACCCAAAGTTTAGTTCCTTTAAGTGAAAATAATAATATAGAATTAGATAATAGAAATGTAGATTTACAAACACAAAAGACAAATGACGTGAGTAGTGCTTCAACGAAAGAAGTAATGCAAGAGTCAATTAGTAGCAAGGAAGACGATGGTGTAAAAATAAGAGAAATTGTAGAACTGAGAGAGCCAGCTCACTCTCCTTCAGCAGAAACATCACACACCAAACCAAAGCAACCGCTAACAATAATTACGAAAAAGCATAAAACTTATGTTTCTGTGGAAGATCTGTCACCGGAGTATGGCTCCCTTCCATTCGTAAAAAAATTAAAAATACTAAACGAACGACAGAAACTGGAAGAATTAGAAAAAGAAGTACAAAAAAGAAGAAGTTCTAGTCTAGATTATCCCGATACTGGAAACAGTAGTGACTCTGATGGTCTAACACGAAGTAATTCAGAAGGGAGTAAAATGGATAGAAATAGAATCCGTGATGCTATGCAAATAGGTTCATATGCTAATCAAGGTTCACAGCCTTTGTTAAGTCCAGAATCAAACGAGACTTTAGAAAGGAGAACATTGAAATCAATACTCAAAAAACTTTCAGAAGATACTCAATCCCAAGATTCCCCTGTTTTCTGTCCAAAAGAATTTAAGAAATTGATTAGAGCTCCAACGATAGAAGGTTATGCAGCTAGACATTCAAAATTTACAAAGAGTGTAACATTTAATAGAAATACATTAACATCTCCCCCAAGCAGTGGTAACGAACAAAAAGATTTGTTTCCATTAACGAATCCTTATCAAAGATTACCAAGTGCTCCTTCTGATGGATCGGATAAAGTAGATGACGCAGATGATATCTGGACTTGTGATAATGAAGATGAAATTTCCAGTCCAAATGGAAATGTAACGGATACTAGAAAGTTAAGTGATGAAATTATACCGTGTGTGCCTGAGACATCAACGTTGTTAGAAGATATATTAGCGGAGAAGCAAACGAGAAGAGAGATAGAAGAGATAAGTTCTACATTAGACGCTACATATGGAATTCCAGTTTTAGAAAGTTTACATCCAGAAGATATAAAAGTTCCAAAGGAAAAACCCAAACTTAGCCTGATTACAACTGTCGCAAATCAAAGAAAATTATTCCGAGGTAAGATCTTCTTAGAATGAATTTAGAATAGATACATATTTAGATACTTTTTCTATATCATCATCTATAATAAGCAAATTATCATACATATGTTTCGAATTTAACAGGTTCTCTTGAAGAGCAGGAATATTACAGCGATGTTTTATTAGGAATCAAACATGTCATTCAAGGTCATCTACATGAAGTTCAGGGAAAATTTCAAGAAAGATTTAGCACCCTTGAAATGGAAGTAAGAAAAAGAGATGAAATAATCACACAATTACAGTCAAGAATACAAGAACTAGAAAGGATAGGACTGACAACTAATGGTGGAGACACAACTGGTCTGGATAATTTAGGATTCGAGCCCACTACACCAACAACTCCTGTAACTGGTGAAGAGAACACAATATCTGAAGATCAATCGATTCAAGCAGACTTCCCTTCTACTCTGAATGCCAGTTCTGGAAGTGATGATATATCTCAAGATCAAGGTTTTATGGTATGAAAATGAACTACGTCTTTTTTGAGTTTAAAAGAGAAAAAAATCATTAGAAACTTTTCATTGTCAATAAAAACTTAAACCATACATATGTTTGCAGAGAGGAGACTCATTGGATACAGTTTTTACAACATCTCCACCAAACTTAGCGGCAATCGAAGACGAAGAAGCAAATATAAATGAAGATGGTGCCTTACTGTAAGTAATATTATTTAAGAGTATTGATCAAAGTAGATCATCATCATCATCATAGAACTCAACGCTCCTCTTGGGAGCACAGGGCAGAAACTAGCCTCCTCCATTCAGAACGCTTCTGTGCCAATCACGTCACCTCTTCCCGCAACATTCCCTGCGCTCTGATGTCGTTGTTGCAGTGACAGTGTATTGTGAAAGAAGGTTGCCCGATCCGACAGAAAGCTGTGGAAATTTTCGACAATAACCGCAAAAATAACGTATGATTACACGGTACATTGTGGGTAGATTGTCGAAAAGTTAGTCAGTAGTCGTTCACCAAGTAGGTACGGTTTGTCTAGGTACCCAGTGCTCTTTTTGGCCTACTTGGGCATTGGGCATTGGCCTATTGGGCATTCTCAGAACATGACCCAGCCAGGACCATCGTCCCTCATGTATCACGGAGATTACAGATCTCTATGATATCTAAGAAAGTAGACATCTATGTATTATTATTTATTTGTAAATGTATGAATCTCATTGAATATATTTTTTACTTGCAGCAATATTGAGGCTCAAGCATCATCCAAGTCTGACCTAAATGCAATGGATTTAGATCATGACGAAGAAGAAGAAACACTCAGATCTCTTGCTATTGAACTTCAAAGACTCTCGGATTCTGGAATCAATGCTGAACAACTACAACTCTTGATGACGGGAGAGCGAAGAGCATCGCAGCCAACTCTTCATTTGAGGTGAGGATTAAAAATAATTACGATCGATAAATATTTTTTTCATACATCTTTAGACATTCTTCAAGACAAATTAACGGAATTCAGGAAACAAGAGTATCATAAAATCTGGTTATCGCGTAGAAAAAATAGTTTTTCTTTACCAATTTCACAGCTGATATAGTACGAGGAGCTGATCAATAAAAGGGCTAGGTATATTATATAAAGGGAGTTGTCTAGTGGGAAGATAAAATATGTTTCATGTTTGTTATTTGAATTTATATTGTATGTATGTAATTGCATGTAATGTCTGTATTATGTACTTCAGATAAATAAAATAAAAAAATATGTAAATGAGTTGAGAATGTAATGGTTTAGAATGAAATGTGTGGCCATTGATTTTATCTGCTTGTATACATCAATGCTTTTTTTTAAGTTGAAATTTTTATGACATATCAAATATTTTTATTTCACTTTCAGGCTTGATAGACCTGAAGCCACTTACTCCAGACATAAAGCCAAGAAGTTGAAAGAGAGAAGATCTTGGGAGGAGAGTGGTGATCAAGAAAGCATAGAAATGAAAGAGCTTCCGAGGTAAGTGAAATGAAATGAAGAAAGACCCTTTAGTACATATTTGAACAAGATGGTCTGTGGATAACACTAACTATGAAAATTTTATCGATTTTATACAATTAACCATTGTATTAGGTTATATAATTATATAAATTTAACATATGAAACTGCCACATTAGGCTCAGAAAAGACAACGTCAGTAACGTCACTTTTTTCGGTAGTCCCCAAGATGGAACTTGAACCCGCAGTCCATTCTTTTCATGATTATTGAACAGTTCATTTTTTTCTAGGTCTCTGTCACCTCTCAACTCTGGAGACAAGCAGTCTCTTTTGAGTCCAGATGCTGGATCGGGAAGAATTTTCGGAAGGCAAAGGAGATCGGTGCAGTCCCATCCGTTCCATATGTTTGGATCTCATCTAGAGACCAAGTCCAAAATCAAAAAGACTTCTTCAGTGGATACAGGAATACATCATACGGGAACCAAAACAGGAGGTAAAGCTTTATTTATCTTCCTCTATTTATCTATTTATCCAACAAGATAATCATGGTAGGAGCTTAGTGCGGGGATCTTACAAACAGTAAGGAAGTAAGTCACAGCGCTATGTGGTGACAATTTAATGCGCAGCTAGGTTGATAGTGGCTACGATCCTCAGAAGTTTGGGATTAGTTTGGATGAAGGAACAATATTATCTTCTCTAATGTATCACAGTATCTTCCACAATTGGCAGTAATTTATAATATAAGGTATAAATGTATTTAATGAACATACAGTTTGTCCTCCTCGTGCTATAGCACTATAATAAGACATTCTGGATAGTTGCAACCTCATCATTAATTTATTGTTGAATTAAAGATTGTTGAATTTATTTTACATAACGTATAATAAACTTTTGCATGCTTCCCGAAAACTAAAAGAAAAGAGTGGAATTCGCGGACAAGCCGATCTATATGTTCATTAAAATAATAAAAAATGTTTAGTTGTTGATCCACTGACCATTCTAATTCTGAAAAGTTTCGCGATGGTATAGATAGATAAAGAATAAAACACCTTTAGAAAATACTCCAAAATAATTTTGAACAACCCTATGTTAACTAGAAATTTGAACTACTTTTGTTCGTGTGTAGTTATATTGGATAGTCCCTGGTAATATTTCAAAGTTTTCCATATAGATGGCTCTGGTATACACTTGAAAATGCTTTTCTTATTTCTCAACAGATGGAAAATCTTCAATTGTAGTAATAAATTTTAAAAACAGAAATGAATGTGAATATTTTGAATTTGAGCATTGTACATACGAAAAATGTTTCCATGTTTTTCCGATAGATGTACGCCGCTTTTGAAACGTGATGTTATCTACAACAGTTTTTCACAATTTATTTATATTTGTGTTTATTTTTTATATATTTATATAAACCTACACAATATTTGCAAATTCTCGCTCACGAGGTTCCGGGTTTGATTCCCGCAAAATGGAAATAGCCTTTTTCAAATTGTTTGGTGTCTAGGTGTTACATAATTTTGTTTGTATATTAATAATAATAATAATAAACTATTTTGCACAATAAGGAGCATACACAAAAAAAATCAAATATTCAAATATTTTATTGAGATAATAATAAACACACTAAAAATAATTATATACCTATACAATAAGCACAATTTTATAAATCTTTATATAATCTGTTTTTTTTACCCTCAAAATTGAGCAGAGCTCGTGCTATGAGGGGTTATAGGGTTTTTACACAATTACAAAATTATAAAATAATGTGATACAAATGAATGATGTTGTGCAATGGACGTGTATTGTGTATTTTTATCGTGTTAGTAGGTACCCATAATACAAATGTTTAGAATATTTACTAAATTTTTTTTTTGTTTAACCGGATTTGGTGCAGATGTCAAAACCAATCAGAAACCTCGATTGGAGAACCATGTCTACACAATGCAACATTGTATAAAATCTAATTCGTTAGGGTTGGGACACCTTTCTCGCTTCTTCCGATTAGATTTTATACAATGTTGCATTGTGTAGACATGGTTCTCCAATCGAGGTTTCTAATTGGTTTTGTCATCTGCACCAAATCCGGTTAAACAATAAAAAAAATAGTAAGTATTCTAAACATTTGTTGCTGACTGGTCGAACTAGTAGCCGATAAAGTATTGAACTTAATTGTTCCGGCGCCATTTAGACGGGAGATCGCGATCTATTTGAGATCTGAAAAATGAGATACCAAAAAGATGGTTGCTTCTAAGGTTTGCATAAAGCGTCTCTCGATTGGTGGACCTTAATTAATCGTGACAGTGAGAATGGTGGAATTGGTGAACGTTGTCCATGGACATCGAAAGTGATCACTTAAGCCAGCCTAGAGCCAATTCGTAAGCGTTGGGACACCTTTCTCACTTCTTCCGATTAGATTTTATACAATGTTGCATTGTGTAGACATGGTTCTACAATCGAGGTTTCTGATTGGTTTTCCCATAATACAAGATCTATTTATCTTTTGGATCCAGTTCGATCTGTGAATTGTTCATAATATTTGTTTTGTTATGTTATTATACAGTAAAAAAAAATAAACATAAGGATCATCCTCTTCTATACTTCAATTATTTCTAAAATAAAATAATCCATTCAAAGCGTCACGAGCAAGTGCTACATATATTTCTGTATAACATTTATTTAGAAGGAGATTTCTGCATAATGAAGTCTGTTAAACCTTATGTTGTTTATTTCAGGGAGAGTTGAACAGGAACATCGCAAGTTCAGTTTAGGATCTTTCTTCGGCTACCACAGAGGAGAACACTCTTCAGCCAAGCATCCAACTCATAGGGAAGCTCAAGACGTGGTTCTGGATATGGGCAGCGAGTTCTCTAGCGATGGAAGGTGAATACATGCTCTTCGTCATCCTTTGATTGTCCATTTGCAACACATGTCCGAATCCAAACCATCGCAACTTATCTATACGCATTCTTTCTAAACACTCCTCTCACATCCGCTTATTCTCCTAATATCCTCTGTTTCGCAATGTTTTACCAACCATTCTTCCTAGTGGTCGCATCTCCACAGCACTTAACATAACATACATAATAAAATAGTGGTTAGATGGAAGATATCACTTTATAGTGATAATATCACCACTGCACATCATCCTATTTTTTTTAAAATTTTATATTGTTTTGTTAACACTGTTATACTTATACCTATAATGATGATGTGCAAAAAAAATTAATATGAATACCTATTGTAATATCTACAAAGTTATTTTTTCTCAGTTGAGTAAATTGTATTTGCTTTCTTTCTTGTTTTCAGTTCTTCATCAAGTAGCAGCGAATCAGACTACATTCCCAGAACTCCTGTATTTGAACACTTCCGCGACTCTCTGATGTCTAGTTCCAGCGGAAGCGGCGGTACGGGAGGGGACAGAGGAGGTGGCGGAGGGGGAGACTGGGAGGTCAGGATGTTGGCTGAGGAGCTAGACAGAAGAGAGAGGGACGAAGCTAAGAAGAAGAGAAGAAGACAGGAACATACACCACTCAGGAGCCTGGAAGAGGTATCTCTGGACATGGTAGATTTTATTTTGCTATAGAATAATTTCAAACGATCCAAAAGAACGTACCTACCCGGTTATTCATATCATTATATAAAGAAACACTTGATCCACGGAATCTGGAAAATCATTATCATAATCATCATCCTTTGCGTAGTAGACAGAAAGAATCAAGCTTCACCAACTCCTATTTTATTTTATTTTTTCTTTATTAAGAGCCCTTGATAGGTAGGGAACTCGAAATTGTCACATGATTTTACGCAACCATTTTTCAACATTGATTATTAATTAATTGCAATATTTTCGTGATCGAGATGATATTTTTACTGTTTGTTTTTGATAATATCAAAATTTGAACATATTTTAATGTATTTTTAATAATAATAAAAAAAATAACCGAGAGATTCATGTAGAAATTATCGATTGAAAAACACCTTCCGAAATTTCATCACGACTAGCAGAGGTATTTTAAGACAATCATCTTAGAGGTTACATAAATGATGAAGTAAATTTAGCTCCAAGGATGCTTTAGAAAAAACCTATTTTTCTTAAATTTGGGTAATATTTAGCCGTATTTTTTTTAATATGCGAAAAAAATGGGATTTGTGACGTGCACATAAGAAAATATAATTTTTAGTTCGTCAAGTTCGAATAAGGAAAACATATTTAAAACAATTTTAATTGAATAATTTATCATATGATTATAATAGCGTGATGTGTTATTTATATTTTGAAATTTTCATTTTAAATTTTCCGCTTGCGGGAAAGTTTTTATGAAAATTTCCGTAGAACTCAAAATTCGGTTTTAGTTCGGCCAGCCGAGCCAAAGAGTCGGCACGCTGTTGAATCTGCGTCTGATTATTTATTTAAAATTATTAAAAAATAGAGATGGTTTTATGCTTGAAACTACATAATTACAGCACTAGATTACTTGATTTTTACCAAGGAAACATATTTTTATATGTGTCATCAAGTAATCCCTATATAAATGTTTTTTATTTCATAAAAAAAAAACATTATAACTTAATATACCTAAATAATATTTATTTCCATGTCTGTCAAAATGCGAATCGACGAATACGAGAATGAGTGTTCAGTACTATAGATGAGGAGTTCACAAGTAAAGGCACACCGATCCATTTTTCACAAATATTTAACTATGAATGAAGTAAAATAAATCAGTGAAGTTGATATTTTCAACCGACGGTTCTCGGTGGAAATTCATGTTGAATTACTTACAAATAACTCACTTATTTATATTATATCCACTGTGACTTTTAATCAATAAAAAGTCACAGTTTAAACACTACAAATAAGTGTTTTATATAATTAATTCAAATAAATTAGTATTTTTTTATTTTTTATTTAATGTTGGTGAACTTGTTTGTGTACTTAATAAAACTGTAGATTGACCTCAGCATATCCGCCTATTTCTCTTTTTGCTTATTAGTTGCAACATATTTCTTTTCTAATGATAAACGCAAAGTGCCAGCTAATATCCAATTATTAAAAGATGAATACAGAAAATATGCTCTTAACACTAAATTACAGTTCGTATACCTTACAAAGACTATGATAAAATAATACAAATACATAGAAATATATCCGGTATCAGGGATCTAAATTGCTGCCGGTACCTATTCTGCAAAGAATTCACCAAATTTATTTAGGTATGCTGTTTTCTTAGTTTCAATGTTCTAGAGTTGATGTAGGTAACTTTGTGTATGAACTCCTCAGAATGACATTCACCGATGTCAATGTTGTTGTCATAGCAACATTTTGTTATTTTTGTGAGTATAAAATATACTAAATCAGAAATATACTAAATACACTGATTTATAGTTTTATTTTAATTTTTTCATTATTTAAAATGACGAAAGAGTCATTACGAATGTTAAGAAAAAATAAATAAGCTACATATTATTCACATGATCAAAATGAGTGAGTATATTATAATGGTTGATTTATATTATATTGTTTTTGACATATTTTTTTTTGTAACGTAACCTTTCCTAAAGTAATTATTAAAAATAAAATATTTTAATACGCGTGAGTAAGCAAACAATGTTTCTGATAGAATAAATTAATAAATTCTTTATGTTTTATACTTTCCAGATTATCAGATGATTAGATGATTAGTGACATTAAAACGGTGATGGAGAATTACTAAGACTTGAATTATCATTTGCAAATGTAAGTACATAGTTCTTAACTGATATCCTGATATTTAGGTATATAGTAAAATCAGCACGTATTATCTTATTTTCATGTTACTATTTCAAATAAGCTGATATATGAATACACGCAACATGTTTGAATCTCGGATACATATGTATGTTTTAAAACAAGTTTTGGTACAATTATTATTATTTTATTTTATGTATTTATTCATGATGCCATTCACTAGTTTGCGAATGATTTAAGTATTCCATAAATGTAATAAGTAATAATATAAAATTAGTTTGTGAATCAATAGTGAGAAAATGGTTTAATGTAAAAATAGATCTCAGCATGCATTTGATTTTTAGATTATTATGAGTATTCGAAGTTTTCTAAATATGCATATTATATATTTACATATTTGCAGAAACCACTTTGCATGTATGGTTACTATGGAAACATATAATATTTATATTTTGACATTCCATTTCCACGTGAAATTTTAGCACAAAGACATTGTACTTTAGTAAGACTGTGCATTATTGGCCGGTTTCAATAATCTATCTATCCGCTCCTGTCGATTGAAATCTATTGTGTTCTATATTTTGAATCATACATTTCAATCGATAGTCACGGATAGATAGGTTATTGAAACCGGCCATAAGACACGATTACACATTAAATCACTTTATTGCTATAATTTTGTTTTATTTCGATGATGAAAAAATACTCTGCAAATATATGGACAGATTGTAAATTTATCCTTGGATTATGATGACTCAAATCTTTTTTTGTGATACTAAAGATGCATGAATCATTCTCTCCAAATCCCGGCCTTTTTGTTGTTTGCAATTTAATGGTGGAGTCAAAAATAATAAACAAGGGAAAAACATATTAAATATTCTTTTATACTTTTGCAGCACTGGTGCCACAGTCGCCGTTTCTTAAGGCAGCCATCATTGTCACTTAATTTGACGTCCCAGAAGAAAGAATAAATTATGGTCAACTCAATGCAGAATGGTGCAACAAATTATGGATAAACTCAAATATACCTACTTTACGTGTACTTTTTGTGGTGTATAATATAAATTATATAATTGTTGCAGAATAAAACTGAGTATTATTAAAAAAAAGTATTTGAGTACTTTATTGGAAATATACCCACTTATACGCCCACATATATGTACATACAACAAGGTAGACATGTAAAGCTAATAAGCTTTTTTATGACCAATGATTTGATGAATCTATCTATACCCTCACGCCACATCCCATGTGGAGTAAGCAGAGAGAAGGGAACGCCAATTAAGTAAACACCTACCATTATCCAGCAAAAATAATAATAGTCTACCTACCTACGTGTTTGCTATATTCATGTATAGGTATATGTAGGCCTATTTATAACTCTTGGGGCATGAATGCTCTCTCGCAGGTGGGCCTTGTTGACCTCTGGTGCATCAATTGCATTATATGTACATGCCGTTTTTTCAATGGAGTGCACAATCTTGTTAAAAATTATGTCTTTGTACGCAATGATTTTTGTGTCATTTGGTGTCATAGATAATGAGTGAAATATACATCACGTACGTCGCATTTTTTATCTCCTTTTTCACTTACCGCAAAAAGAGAGACAGTGATTTTTTAATGTTCGTAGTTTTTCGGACATAATATTAACTATATTTACGTGTATTAGTGACCAAGTGGTGTATAATAGATAATGAGTGAAATATACTTCATTTCTTTATCTCCCTTTTCACTTACCGCAAAAAGAGAGACAGTATTTTTTTAATGCTTCGTAGTTTATTGGTTCGTACGTAGTTTAAAAGTTAAAATTTGGAGTAAACACCTGTTTTTAGGCAATTTTTTGCATAAAGTCGAACGATTTCAAATTAAATTCTGGCTGTGAAGTCCTGTTAACACAACAGCACATAATATGTAATAAAAATCATAATAACAAAAAAAATATAAGGCCAATTACAGTGTTTATACATATATAAAACAAGAATACAACAAGAGAGAGAGAGAGAGAGAGAGAGAGAGAGAGAGAGAGAGAGAGAGAGAGAAAGAGAGAGAGAGAGGGGGGGGGAGGGAGAGATGAAGGAACTGTTCAAACAAAAATGAAACGAAATTCACGCGTTCATGGTCTGCGCCACGGCCCCTGCGAATTGAGAAAATATCCAGGTGGACAAAATCATCGTTAGGTAGATGTCTCCAAGAGCCGGTTAACAACAGAGTTTCTGGTGTAATTTGATGAAAATGTTTCGACATGAAATAAAACATTGTTTCGTGTTCGCCTCGGCAACGGCACACGAATCGAGACACTACCACTAAGGTAAGAGGAATCTACAACACCATGCATGATATCGTACAAAATCTTCATATCGAGTAAGATTCGCTGCGACTCCAGAGTTTCAATCTTAAAATGGGTTGTAGCATCCGTATAAACCTCAAATTGAACACGCTGACGATAAGATAGGTGCTTCAAAAATATTTTCTGTATTCGTTCAATACGGTGTTCAATTCGTTCAATTTTTGCATAAGCTTTTCGTTTCCGTTGTTGTCATATATTCCACATTTATTTAATTATTCATATAACTATATTCGGACTACAGAGTGAACTTTTATATATATATATATTTTTTTATTTTTTTTCTTTCACAAACTATAAACATACACATATATAACGCATTAACTTAAAATTATATCATTTCCTATCCCATTTAAAGAATTTTGTTATAAAAATAAAATCAAAAACACTGTTTACTTTCACTTGTTATTTATTTTAAATATTTTAGCAAAGATCTTTCGTTATATTAACATCATCAGTGCTCACTTACAACTAAACACAAAACAAAATCTGCTGGTATACATAAGCATTATACATTTGTATGGGGATTTCCCATTTCTAAGAAATAATAATTATGTGGTTGGTTTACAAGGTGGATCGGAATATACAAAAGGATAGATAAGAGGTCAGGACAATGGAGGGATCTGTTTATTTATAACAGTACAACTATTATTTATCACATGCCTATTAATTTCAATATTTTCTAAGATATTTAAATTATATCCTTTGGATGATTTATGTAGAATATCAATGTTATCTACCACTTAATCAAGATAATTACAATAAAGAATTGAACACTATAATTGACATTGCAAACAATAATGGATACAATAGCATGTTAATACATTCACTATTAAATAAAAAAATCAAACAACAGTTAATACATAAATTTATATATCCAAAAACAACAGACACAGATATCAAGCACTGGAGAAAATTACTGTATGTGGGTAATGCTACGGATGAATGTAGTACAAAATGCAAGAAAGCAGATTTCAAACCAGCATACTATACTAAAAATAATATAGGCAAACTAATTTTTAATCGTAAAAAAAGGACAATCAACAAATTGGATTACTCGGGAGTATACAAGTTAAACTGTAAGAATTGTGCCACATCATATATTGGACAAACAGGAAGAAAAATCAGACAAAGGGTTGAGGAACACAAAAAGGCTGTAAAAAATATTTCAATAAACTCAGAAATGGCTGACCATTGTCGTGATACGGGACACTCAATAGATCTGGATAACATTGATATTCTATTCTACCATCACGGTATATCCCACAAGTGGGGTAGCCAGCAGACCAGCTGCATATAAAACATGCAAGCTGTCTTCTCCGTGCCAATATAATATCAAGACATTCAGGATGGGTGTCAAATCTCATCGCCGAATTTAAGATGTAAATTTAAGATAAAAAAATTATTTAAAAAAAAATTCTACTAATTTTCAAAAAATAATAAATTCTACCTTCAACCAATACCAAATTTTAAACTCACACTTTTTACAGCCCAAATTCACCCTTTTTTTCTTAATGAACGTATTTTATTTTTATAATTGTATCATCATATTAAATATTGTATGAGTATTGAGTTCTTTACATGTTATACAATACAAAAAAATCAGTAAAATTGTAGGTAGGTATATAAAAGTAGATGTAACATACTTTTCTTTTAATTAAAAATTAAACAAAATATAAAAAATGTTTTAAACTAGGTAAGGGTTAATCAATAAATAAAAAAAAAATAACAATTACTTAAACAAATTGTCGATGATGCATGTTGTTCTCCTATGTAATTTTTTACAATAATTATTCAATATTTTTTCTTTGATGAATGATTGTTCTTGAATTTTGATTGTTTTATTTAATGAATTCTTTGATGAATGATTTTAAGTGTCAGAGGTCATATCTATCTATTAAACCCACATTTTTTTGTTTTTAGGAATCTGATAGTCCAACAACACCACACGAACCAAGCGCCTTCTCCGAAGAAGACTTCAATAAACTCCAAGAATCCATATCACCCTACGTCTCACCGCATCGCCTCCAGAAAACAGCATCCTTCAACGAAAGAACGTCCACACCTCCTGACTGGCTTCAGAGGAGATCTAGAGGATTAATCTTAAGAGCATCAAGTCTGGAACATCCAGAACCTTCTAGATCATCCAGTTTATCTTGCAAGTCAAGCAGTACGGAAGGAAGGCACAAACATCTTTGATGCTTGATTTTCTCCTGCGCGACAAAGTGTGAAAATAAAGAACTTTTTATACTTTATATCTTCTATAATCATCTAACTTTGTGTTTCGAAGTCATTTTTGACTTTAGTGAATAATGCATCCTTGTTATATGTAATAAAATATGTAGTTAGGTTTACATATTATATGATGTTAAAATATCGGTGGGTAACATTACTCCGTGGAGAGACTTGGTGAAGAATATATATGTTTGTAAATAGTGATATCCTGCTCTTCTCCGACAGTTTTGCAAGTGTCCTGTAAAAGTCAAGAGTTTTACATTTGACACCTTCATTTCACTAAAGGTGTGTGTCGCCCATCCTGAATGCCTTAACTTTAAACGATACAAAGAGAACGATTCGTATATTTATTATTTGCGACTGGAACGCTGGCAACCCCACTTGTAAATCGGAATGGTATATATATGTACATATTATTGAACGAATGAATATTATGTTGGCTACAAATATCTTCCAAATTTTATATAAAGTCAATAAAATAAGAAGATAATTAATTACCTATACCTATATCTACAGTAACACGATATTAACCATAACTAGAGCAGTCAGAGTACTTATGTACTGCATTTAATAAAAATGAAGATCGCGCTCTTTGTGTTCAAAAATTACATTCAAGATACATAGGTTGTACACCTACCACTAAAGTACTAAATTAAAAAAAAACATTTTCTAACATGACGTCGTTGTATATTCAAAAAGGGGTAGGTATGTGAATTTATAAATGTTTTGACATTTCTAGAAAAAACTGCTTATAATGACATCATAACCATTTTATAAAGTGATTCTTAGTAGGTACCTATCAAATATTAAAATTGAATACTTATAGAATAATTTGAAAGGATAAGAAAGTATTTTGGATGTCAGATGGTATGAACATGTTACAAATTAATGATGCTGTGCGCCGGCGCACCCAGCAGAGACCTGTAATCTCCGTGATACAGGAGAGACGATGGTCCTGGCTGGGACATGTTTTGAGAATGCCTAATGAAAGTTGGCCAAAAAGAGCACTATTCTTCCGTCCGCAAGGGTTCCGTCGGCCCGGGCGTCCCTCTTTCACAATACACCGTTCCTATGACAACGATATCAGAACGCAAGGAATGTCGTGGAAAGAGGTGACGCAATTGGCACAGAGACGCTCTGGAGGAGGCTGGTTTCTGCCCTGTGTCCCCGAGAGGAGCGTTGAGGGCGATGATGATGATGATGGTAGAATAATATCACATGCCAATATAAAGTCCAAACAACAATTTCAATTCGCTAACGAACAGTTTTTAAAGAGTATATATGCCTAAATAAAAATGTTCGCACATACCACTTTTTCAATATGCAACGACGATGAGATGTTTTACGATTATCTTTTACAGAACGCTCGGAAACACACAGGAAAGAGTGAGGGACTTGACAGTGAAAGGAAATACGTTTTGATATCATAAATATCCATCAATATACGATCCGTTATTTTTTAAATTTTATTTATTAAGTATATCAACATTTTATTTTGTGTTCTTTTGCATTATGTTCTCCATCATTTGAGTATATAATCAAAATAATAAATTTAATTATTTCCTATATTAACCCTTTCAGGACCATATGACCTCCACAATTAATTGATAATGTTTATTTTTTATATGCCAACGCTTGAAAAGTGTGACCTCATCTGATGTTTGCGCTCCAGCTAACTGAATTATAGAATGATTTTTGCATGTTAATTTAGAAGAATTTTATTATATTATATCATAATATACCTATCAACTGTCAAGCTAGTTAGTGGAGCATACCGCCAGATGGCATACGTTTCTATTTTTAAGCGTATTGTCAAAATGGCAAAATAACACAAACCTACTCAAAAAATACAATAATTTGTGGGCATTAATTGTTGAGTTTGAAAAATGTACACTGAGAAAAATACTCAAAACGAATCATTGCTACGGTACCATCAGATTAGGACCAGAGATCGTACAAACGATTCATTGGTACAAATCTATACTATTAACTCTTCGCAAACAAATCATTGGTAAATTTACCAACAATTTGTTTGCGAAGAGTTAATATTATAGATTCGTACTAATGAATCGTTTGTACGATCTCTGGTCCTAATCTGATAGTACGTACCAATGATTCGTTGTGAAATATCGTAAGTATTTTTCTCAGTGTACCTACCTACACAAAAAAAATTAACTATGTTTGACATCTGTTGAAACAAGAATTGGTGAACTTAAATATGGGTGCACTTAAACCAACCAAAGCCGATTCGTAAGCATCGGGACACCTTTCACGTTTCCTACTAAAGGGAGTTTGCACAGTCTGTTGGTTGTGGGGATGAGGTGTCTGTTGAGTAATAATATTTTTAATATCTTCACTCACGCTGGTGTGAAAATCCAGTTAATAGCAAAAACTACGTTTACCACGCAACTAATGATTCTCAGAATTTTTTGTTTTTAGATTAAAAATCTTTTAACATTATTAATCGCACGGTTAGATTCTTAAACGATTTAATGAATAATATTATATTTATCGAATAAATCTTGTTATAGAAAATATCGTTGAATAATATTATATACAGCATGTATCTTGTTATCGATCCTTTTAAATACGAATAGAATTTAACAACTGTTACATTACGAAATAGTAAGTGTTATTGATAATATTGTGCAAGGATTATGTAGTATGTATATTTTTTTATAGATTATGTTTTATTAATTTCTATTTTTTTGTATATTATCTATGTTTTACAGATCGCATGATAGGTATAGATATTATCTTTACACTATGTATAATTAATATTTCCTAAATTGCACATTAAAATGTTCTTATTGATTTATTTATTGACTCAATTATATAACTGTCATTAATTTATTTTGTTAAAACCTTCAATCCTGCTTTAAAAAAAAAATATCTTTACATATTTTATTATTTCATAAATTCAATGTTCCATACCAAACCTCGGTGATAATATGTCATAGACTTGTAACGT
This sequence comes from Athripsodes cinereus, assembly GCA_947579605.1. Lineage (NCBI taxonomy): Eukaryota > Metazoa > Arthropoda > Insecta > Trichoptera > Leptoceridae > Athripsodes > Athripsodes cinereus. Next base: position 548,088 of record OX388327.1, read on the forward strand.
TGTACTAATTTTGTTTCAAAGTTGATAACTAAAATATTTTATTTTATTTATTTTATTTTATTTTCACTGTAAATTTGTAACAATATTTCAAATCAGAACAAAGTATTATTTAACTTCTAGCCCGCCGCAATATGGTAAACCTAGGTATGTATTATACGCCGTGACAAACAAACAATCGTAAATCACATAATATTTTGACGTTTATTTGATATTTAATTATATTGTGACATGGATTTTATAATACTGTTGCCTATTGTGTGAAGAATACACACAGTTGATTTCTATACTAGTATACCTATATATAGATATAATACAATGTAAATAAGTCACCGATATCACCGGTGCGACGTTGGCGCACAGGACACTGTTTTTTGTGATATCACCGGTGATACGTTGGCGGGCGAAGGGTTAAATATCAATTTGTTTGATTTTGTTGGACTAACTATGTGGTAGGTAATCACGAAACATTTTTAATTAAGGAATTTGTTGATTATGTACTACAACCACTTTAATTTTTTAAAAACACTACCGGTTTCAAATTACAAACACAGTTAAAAAGTTAAAGTGGTTGTAGTACATACATAATTAACTAATTCCTAAATTGAAATAAAATAAATATCAGTTATACAATTCAATGAACAGAGGGCGAGTTTATCGCTAGAATGCTTTTTGCTGTTTCACTCCATAATAATAATTAAATATTGAACATCCTTTAGATCTAACAAAGCCATAAAAGGACCCCTACAATGATACAACAACAATCAATGTCCTTTAAGAATATTACAACACCTATGTATGTGATTGGTTGCATTATCAATTTTTTGTTTAAATTTCTAATCTAATCTAATCAACATATGTAGGTTGATATCAAACTTACTATTTATTGTGTGAACAAAATCAAACGATGTATTATCTTAACTGGGAGATATTGACCAATGGCAATATATTTATGTATATGCCTTGTGTCCATTTAACAACAAAGTGATATACTAAGTTAATATTTCTACAGAAAAATATATAAGTAATTATGAAATACTTTTCTTACCCCTTTTTAAAGAATGTGAAAACAAAACACCCATCCTTAATCTTGAAAAAAATACTAACCTTCCATTTTTTATAATATTCTCAGTATATGTATTCTATTTTTTCGGTGGTAACCTAATGAAAGTTCATTTTTATTAATATTAAAATGATGAAGTCAACACACACATTTAGTTAAGGTACAGTGAAAGTTACAGTGTTTTAACTAAATCATTTTAATATTAATTCTCAGTATATTGTCCGTCCCTTTTCTATGCAAATTTCATTCCTACAACAATATGACTTCAATTTCACATTATATATTATATTTAGTACAGGCAAATATTGATCATAATGATAAAAACCAATGAAAGGTACGTTTCTTTATAATCTTACACCATTAAAGACTCCCTCCCATACACAGGTATCTCAGAAGTCGGGGGACTTCTATTATTTTATCCGCTCTTCAAAGCAAAACTTTTGTCCTCACGAGCGGCCCTAATGGGCAGCCTGAGGGGCTGGCCGGCCAATATTGCCTCGTTGGAATATTTTATGCTGCACTTACGTCTTCGATGCTCCTCTCAGGAGGATAAAATGCAACCACAATCAAATCGAACACAATGAAAAACAACAAATAAACAAAGATAAACAACAATAGCCAACAAAAGACCCAAACAAATAACGAGCAAAAATAATTGTTTACACCGAAGTAAGGTGTCCAGAGACTTGTTATTGGGCTTTCAGAACGTGAGAATATAATTATAATCTTACACCAGACAAAAGCTTTCGCAGCTTATGTCACATCCGCAGACGGCAATACATTGCACTAAAAATTATATTATATGAAACTGTTTCCGTCCCGAGAGGCTCGTCATTAATTGCAATGTTGATATTATCATTGTGTAGTGAATCTCAGTAAGAGACGACAAAAATGTATTGCAGTCTGCAGTCAGATAGCAAAAGCTCAGGTTGCATATTGTGGCCCGCTCTACAATATTTTCTAATACCTAATTCTAGAGTCTGTACGTTCACAGAGTGAAAATTCATACTGATGAAAGTATTTATTCTTATAAAAACACGGTTGATATTTCACTTAAATTTTATGAAATGAACTCTCAGAGTTCTCTTGAAAATGTGAAAAGAAAACTCTGTTCTTTTGAAAATGTTACTAAAATGAAATGAACTCTCAGAGTTCTCTTGATAATGTGAAAAGAAAACTCTGTTCTTTTGAAAATGTTACTAAAATGAAATGAACTCTCAGAGTTCTCTTGAAAATGTGAAAAGAAAACTCTGTTCTTTTGAAAATGTTACTAAAATGAAATGAACTCTCAGAGTTCTCTTGAAAATGTGAAAAGAAAACTCTGTTCTTTTGAAAATGTTACTAAAATGAAATGAACTCTCAGAGTTCTCTTGAAAATGTGAAAAGAAAACTCTGTTCTTTTGAAAATGTTACTAAGATGAAATGAACTCTCAGAGTTCTCTTGAAAATGTGAAAAGAAAACTCTATTCTTTTGAAAAAATGTTACTAAAATGAAATGAACTCTCAGAGCTCTCTTGAAAATGTCAATCGATATATTATTATATTATCGAAGGTATTCAAAGTTTCTCAATAAATTTAAGTGAAAAATTAATTATGTTTTTTTAAAAAATAAATACTTTCAACAAAATTTTCTTCATAAATTATTTGTAAGTTATATAAGTACCTACATTTTTTATTAGTTTTTTTTTATTGTTATAGATTATTTATTTAATTTATCATTATAAAGTAGGTATCTATACAATTCAATAATTTAACTCTTCTTAACTTACTTACGCACTTAATATTTCAAATTCTTCCTAGAGGTTTATAAATAAATATTATATTAGAAAAATTTAAATTACAGAAAACGTGATATCAAACTAGTTTTAAATATTATATTTTTATTCTCTATTTATATTCTAAGATAATTATGTTTAACTTTAACTATCTACTTAAAAAAAAAATACGAAAAATGTGAGAATTTTATTTGGAAAATATTAAATTAATCTACTCCAAAAAAACATCAGTTAAAATGTTTTGAATATCGACTATCATTTTAGTGAGTGGAAATACTCGAAAAAAAACCCTCAAAAATGTTGCATTTATCAAAAATATGTAAATCAATTTAAGTTTATGATAAACTTTGAATTACACTCATTAAGTAATATTGATGCATCGAATAGGTCGGCACCGGGATATTTTTATGCTCGAGTATTCTATAATATAAATTCAAGATTTTTCCACATGCTCAAACCTTCGAAGCTAAATCATATTCTTTTTTGTTACTAAGCGAGCTTTCATACATAATTCTCATATGACTCTATTACGAACTAAATCTCACATTAAGGATTACACCCTCCTCCACCCATGGATGTTGCAGGAATGTCAATTCCTATGTCATCCATACTCTTCATGCAAATTCTTCTCAAAGAAGGGCTCAAGGTTCGCCTGAAGGTCTATCCCTGACAAAATCCTCCCCAAAATATGAATTAAATCTCTCAAATTCTTACTAAACATCTCGTAACTTAAATATAACAGGGCAGAAATATGTTTTTTTTGTGTTAAGTGAAACTATCACCGAAGCCCAGTAAAAAATGAAACAATGGAATCTAGGAGTCCATCAGTCTTGAAATGATGTACCTAGATTCAATTCCTTCCAGACAAACTCCTAGAAACCAGCATTTTTTTTTTCTTTTATGGGTTTTGAAGGTAACCTCAAATATGCCGCGCTATAAATCTAACATTTATTTAATGGGAAATGGGTTTCTAGTTATTATTTTCTGAATAAATTTCTCAAAAATCTTTGCTCTAACTTATTCTTACTTAGTGGACTGTACATAATATATACTTCTGTAGGAATCATTTATTTTCTAATAAACAAAATTATTTCTAGTCTAAAAAACTTATCAATGTAGAATATTTCCCAAAATATCTATTCTTAGGTTTTTTTTCAAAAATTTAATGATGAACATTGCGAAGTATACCTGTATTACATGTATTAAAATATTAAGTAATAAAAAATCAAATGTATTATCAACAAACAAATCAATTTTCCACATACTTTGTTAATGAATTTTATTACAGCCTTTTTGAGAAATAATTTATTGTCATGCTGTTTTTTATGGATTTTATTTTTATAAAGGAATAAAATTTAAATTTATTATAAACAGAGCTAATATATGCCTTACCAAATATTTTTTATCAATGTTTCTCTGATATTTTATTTAAGTAAATTGTACCTACATGCTTTTGAAGCACTTTTTTGTTTATTTGTTATAAATTCGCCATTTTTTTAAATTTCCACTTTACAAGCTTTAAGTAACTTTAACTGTAACGCCAAAATGAACTTATGGTAAAAAAATAATGTTACAATAAAATATATATATAAACAGAACTCTTATGTATGCCAAAACAAATTGTTACAAGAGTAAATAATAAAAATAATATTTTTCGTGGTTATTTCAAAACAATTTGTTACTTATAATTGTAAAAAATTATATCTTGTAAAAAAAGTGAAATAATTTACGTAAACGATACCTATTTTAATTTAGTATTACCTATTAAGATGCTATAAAAAAATGATTATATATATACATTTTGTAAAAATGTGTATCTATTGTTAATAGTAAAGGAGTGTTAACTTTGCACGAATAATTAAATTTTTCAATGCATTAAAAAAATCATCGTTAGAAAAACTATACCTACATATGAGAACCACCCTAATTTGTGTGAAGATACAAGGTGATTCATAATTTATTCGTTATTTTTTTTCTTTCGTTTGAGCCTTGGAACTTTCCAGACTCGAACATTGCAATAAAAAGTGGGTTGGTTTTTCAAACTGTTTAACAAAATCGTCTAGACTTTATTTTTAATGTGGTTGCTAGATTAATTTAAAATGCCAACAAATCTTGTCACAAAATTATTTTTTCTAAAAGATAACTTTCAATTGCTTTAAAGAAAAAGTTGAGTTTGATTCGAGACATTACATGTCATTTGACATCAATGAACATACATCTCTGAGTTCTGCATTTATTTTGACGTGACAATGTAAAATCTAAAATCACTCAGGTCTGTTACTGACATAGATGCTACTGTTAATAGATTTGCAGTGTCAGCAGTGTTGCCAAGTCTGCGTACTTTTGGGCACATTTGATAATCATTAGTACTTTTGTTCCGAATCTATGTACCTAATTTTGACCTTTTCTAAGTACTTTTGTTCCAAATCATTGTAATTCTTGTTTTTTTTTTGTTCTCAAATAAACGTTTTTAGTTGTCGAACGTTTTATATTCAAAGATCTATAGAAAGGTTCTCGATTTAACCTGCGAACTTTATTCGAAAATTCATTTACTTTTTTGTGTGAGCTACGTCTTTTTCAAAACCCAAGTGACATAATTGTAGAGATGGTTGGGCTTACTACATATATTGACAATAATATCTTTAACGGTTCAGAGTGTACACTGCTTACAGCAAGGAAAAGTGCTATAAGCGGATTTACTCGACAGTACATGCTTTCCATTGAGAATCTCATGCAGTTTCTATTATCATGTCTTTGTTTTCATCGTATCTTATGTGTTGAATCTGTGTTAATTTCAAGTGTATTTTTTATGTTATTGTACTGTAAAGGCATTTTTAAAAGGCCGTGTATTATTTTAATAAATAAATTACAGTCATTTTTTCTGCGTAGCAAGGTTATTATAATAGTATCTAAAAATTTAAGAGCCCAAACCGAGTTTTTGTCTACGATGAGCTCTTATAATTTTCTGCATTGAAAAAATAATTTACTTCGTGAGAGAGCACTCTGTATATAAAAATAAATGTTTATATTATTGTGACAAACACAATTTGTAAAAAGTTTATGTTTTAAAGAAATAATTATAAATATGACATAGGTATAATTAAAGTAAAATAAAAAATATATTATCACCATAGAATTTTGAATAATATAGAAATAAATAAATACGACCAAATTAAGCTGTTTATTTTTTTCAACAATTACCCCATCCCCGCCTCCTCTATTCCATATTTTAGAAAAATAAAATGCTTAGCTGCCATATTCTTATAGAAACCATGAAGTCTTATTTATTTATGTCTCTCTTATGGACACTGATGGGAAACAAACATAATAATAATAATAATAGTTTATTAAACACAATATCATTTTACAATAATCGAACAATAACACATACTCAATAAAGATTGATTACTCTAACATTTCTTTAAATTCTGTCTACTATGCAGAGGATGACGATCATCAGGGTTATTTCCATTTTGTTAACTGCAAAGAGATTCTTCTACAACCTGGTCCTATTATTTTTAATATTTTTTATGAATGAGGAGATAGTACCTTCCTTCTCCCATTACGTGACCGAAGTTTTGCAATTTAGCTTCCTTCCAAAGCGCACTCCATTCTGTAGAAAAATGCTTGAAATAAATAACTTTTTTTGACAAAGTTTCAATAAAACTATGAATAAAGAAATAAATGTATTCACTAGACTTAACATGACTTGAGTTCGTCGGTAGCATGGAGGTAGAATCTCGGCCTCTCGGCCTCATGACACAAGCTTTTAGCTTACTGTGAAAGGTATGTATATAAGGTTGTATTCGGGATATATCTGGGTTTATAACAAAACTCAGATAGGTATATCTTTAAAAAAAATTGTAGTTGAACCGTTGGAACACCCTATAATCTCCATCACTGTACTTTTGTAACCTAATTAAGAACTTTTCAGGATGTGAAAAAAAAACCCACACACATTTTGTTTCCCCACGTCAGTATTGTTAAAAACAATTTAACAAAGTTGTTATTAAAACAAGAATTAAAAATAATAAACTTTGAGAATCTCCGCTTATTAACAAAGTGGTTAGAAACTTTGCACGTTCGCCCTTTGAGCAGATCAGCGGTTTCGAAACTTTATATGAATAATAACGTTAATCTCAGAATTATTAATATTAAAACTCATTTGCTTTGATGTGCATTTGTGTGTTTATAATATTATGTTCTTTATAGCCACTTCAAATAGGGAAGCGATAAGAAAATTATAACTTTCTTCAAAAACTTGCGTCCTTTGTGCGTGTTCCTGGAAAGTAAAGCAGTGCCAAATTTTATTTATTAACAAATAAATTCCAAATTCATAATTTAAATGATCATCGAAAAAATAATATTTTTTTAAATAAGTAAGTACCTACACACATTTCCGTCATCTTTAGTAAGAATCTTAAGCTATTTAAAAGTCAAGCATAATTTACTTGACAGTCAAATAATAATAAAGACAATTTACATATATTTGGCGCCATTTAATGATCCGTGACCATCTCAAGGACGCCATGGTTTTTCTTGAAAAGCAGTGTTTCAGCTTACTCCTGAACGTTGCAGTGGGTTGGTTCTGTCTTAAATCCGCTGGTAATTGGTTCCAGGCAGTTGGCCCCGCAACTCTAAAGTTCCTCTATGCGAATTTGGAAGTGTTTGCCCTGTTGGGTTCTACAAGCTTGTTGACAGTGGTGGAAGCTGATCGCAGTGGTCGCCTCAGAGTTTCGTCGAGGGGACAGAGCTCAGCGAGGCATAGAGGTACTGTGCCGTTCAAGGCTTTGTGGACCGTGAGGCAAAGGAATCGGACTTTCAAGCGATAGACCCCGAATGAGACTCCTCACACTACCTAGACTTCTAACTACTCACCTTCACGAAACAATCATATTGCTTAGTGTGACAGGAATTACGATACATTTGGGTTTTCCCCATCACAAATTTATCATAAAAACATGTTTTTTAGATATCCAACTGTTCAAAGAATAATAAAAAAATGAATAAAAAATTATACCTTACCTTTGAAAGATATTGAAATTTTTGTTAATTGAATATTGTTTTTTTTTGTACGCAGCACGCCTCGATACATGGCAACCTAGTGAGGCTGCTGTAACATAATTGTAGCCATATTGGTGATAAATTGTCTCAACATTTTGTACTTTGTTATTGATTTATTGACAATAGTAAGTATTTGTTTATTTATATATACATTTTAAACCGTGCTTAAATTTGTAGATATTGTCTGCTTAGAGCTTTTTTCTTTCTTCTTTTTATGATTTTTTTTTATTTCTATTCGACCTGATGTGATACCGGGGTTAAAGTTAGTTTGCATATTTCAATATGTATTAATTAATTAAGTTTTTAACTTGGTCGGAATACGTACTATAAGTCTGTTTATCTTTTTTATTAATGTTTAATATTTTCGCAACTATTCTTGTATAATAATCTAATATTATTTTTTCAAGCTGAGTAATTATTCAGAATGAGAACGATTTTAAAAAGAAGATTTCGTGTGAAACTTTTCGTTTTTTATATAAAACTTAATATTACCATAATAATTTTAAAATTCTGCGGTAAAAGTTAAAGGAATTTTAATTTAAAAAGAATATGCAATAAGGTTTTTTTGAAAAATGTATCGGAAAAATTATTTTATGAAGATACCTATATTTTTTAACACGAATAAGTAAACAAGCTTCGCTAGACTAGTTAAGTGTTTCTTGAAATACCTACCAAGCGCAGAAAAGAATTTTCGCTTTTTTTTATTTCAAGTAGGTACCTATAAAAAGAGATAATGCCCAAGGATTGTTGGCCAAAAAGAGCACTGTTCTTCCGTACGCAAGTGTCTCGTCGATTCGGGGGTCCCTCTTTCACAATACACCGTTCCTATGACAACGACATCAGAGTGCAGGGAATGTCGTGGGAAGAGATGGCTGAATTGCCATAGAGAGGCTCTGAATAGAGGAGGCTGGTTTCTTGCATGTGCTCCCGAGAAGAGCGTTAAGGACAATCAGAAACCTCGATTGGAGAAACCTTAGAAGTGACCATCGTTTTGGGACAAACATCAAGGTTTGCATAAAGCGTCTCTCGATTGGTGGACCTTACATCGTGACAGTGAGAATGGTGGAATTGGTGAACGTTGTCCATGGACACCGAAAGTGAACACTTGAGCCAGCCTTGAGCCAATTCGTAAGCGTTGGGACACCTTTCTTACTTCTTCCGATTAGATTCTACACAATGTTGCATTGTGTAGACATGGTTCTCCAATCGAGGTTTCTGATTAGTTTTGTCATCTGCACCCAAATCCGGTTAAACTATAAAAAAATTAGTAAATATTCTAAACATTTGTTAAGGACAATGATGATGATAAATAAATCGATTGTATTAAATTTGAATGCATTTCTCTTTAAATCAATGTACTTGTACAGTAAATAATGAAGAAATTAATTAATTAAATGACAGTGGACGCGCTTAAGAACAGCTTCTTCATCATTTTTAATTAATAGTTATTTATTTAATAATAAACTTCAACCAAGAACTGTCTGTCGATAAGTTACTGAAAAGATTTTTTAAATAATGCAATGTTTTGAAAAAAAAAGAAACATTTTCTTTGCAAAGGACCCCACGGAAGAATTGTAGAGAGTTCATACTCGTTAATCTTCAAGTAGTTTAGTAAATGGCAATGCAGTACCTACCTACATAAGGTTACATACAATAATACATAATTACTCGTTCGTGTACAATTATTATTCTACCCTATGTCGTTTCTGTTCTCCTGATATCGGAGAGTGGAAATTTATGTCATGCGGTAGGCTTGACAAGGCGTGTGTGGTTTGTTGTATGCCAAATACATACACTGCTACTAACACATATATACCTACCTATGTACTGTGGGTATATTATTTCATTATGTGTCTAACTATGTACACAACATCTCATTAGACGAAGAAATCCATCTTCCATACCCACACTCACACATTCATAGTTAGTTACCCTACTACCTTGTACAATATATGCATAATAATATAAATATGCAACTGTATGATTGTACCTACTACTACCTACACTCCGTTCGAAAATATTAACTTGTCAGACAACAACAAAAAGACCCGTGTTAATTTATGCACTCCTGGTAATTAGAATTTTTTTATTCAACAGTTTTGTGCAATATTTTTTATACAAGAAAGCAGATGGCCATGTGGCCAGGAGACTACATGAGTATGTAGGCAATAAAGCTCAACAATGTATCGAGGTTACCGGCAAGAAACCAAGAGGGAGGCCAAAGCGCAGATGGCGTGAAATAGTGATACAAGACATAGCGGAACTACGATGTTTCCCATTAGGATGCGCTCGACAGAACCAAGTGGAGAAACAAGACAAGAAACGCAGACACTTGGCCAAGGAGAAGAAGACGTATTTTATTTTTATCGGCTTTCACTGAAATTGAGATGCAAAATTCTCATCATTAGACGAAGAAAAATTCATCTTCCATACCCACACTCACACACACATAGCTACCCTACTACCTTCTACAATACATGCATAATATAAATATTTAATTCTGGTTGTAGGTACCTACTACCATATTATTCCGTTCAACTATAAAAACAATACCTCATCGGTCTACAATAAGAAGACCCGTGTCATTTCATGCACTTTTGATATTTTTTTTTTAATTCAACGATTTTGAATAAAATGTTAAGTAGGTACTTATTTGCCGGTTTTCAATAAAATTGTGATGTAATTAATTGTCCTTTATTTTTTCAAATACCTGCCTACTGGATGCACGAAAACTTGCAGTAAAGAGTGGGAGACCAATTCTTTACCGGATGCTCACTGGCAATTTTATAGAACTCAACATGAAGAATATTTCTGAATACATACTCAACTTTTTTTATTAGATTAGTCGACTTTAGATCGCAAACCTTGCAATTATGGTTGCTCGTTTGACTGGGTAAATAAAATTATTAGGAATTATCTATTTACTGTCGCGTTTAATGTGTTTTATCCTCGTGAAAGAAGTGTATCAGACATAAATGTAGAAAAAAAGATTCCCATGAGATGGTTTTAGTCGGTCTGCCCTTCAGGCTGTCCACTTTAGCGTCCTTAGCCCACTTATATAGACAAAAATGTTTTCTGCTTATAAGAGCGGATAAATAGAAATCCCTCAACCCCTGGGATATCCTAGTATTGGAGAGAGTCTTCAATCCTATCAATCATAGTACACAATATCATGTATTGAGTATGTGATCTAAAGAAAATTTTACAGTCGATTGATTTTGTGGAATAGAGCCTATTTGTAGGTACAGCCTCTAATACTACATATTATTATTATTATGTGGAGATATCATTGTATTCGTATTATTCCTGATCAATCAAAAGTCCTTTGACGATACAAAATAATGTCCCATACACAATGTTCAATGATCAGAATAATTCGTTAATCCTCACATAAATATTTGAGTCCGTTCGTATTTATACTATAATTATTATCCTTCTCTGTATGCTTGTTTGTTTATCTTATAAAGGTACCTTTAATTATCTACATACCAGTTAGGTAAACTCATTAGTTAATTATGGAGCTTAATTTTGACAATACAATGTATGATAAATTATTATTATTTATTATGAGTAGTAAGCAAACACTGTTTTTTGTGTTTACATGAAAAAGACCCATTTCATTTCATGCACTCCTGGTAGGTAATATTTTTTATTCAACAGTTTTGCTCAAAACCTACGAATTCTGTTAAATTATTTATTGACTAAAGTTGAATCATCGCTTAAGATATAAAAATCTTTATTTTATAGAAACTGTCTTTTACAGGATCAATTCCTTCTGGGAAGTTCCACGGAAAGGAGAAGTAGGTACCTTTAAGCGTTAATATTTTATCATACAGGTACGTAAGTGTTATTAAGTTTTAATAATAAGGCGTCTGATAATTTAAACTTCGACAATAATATAACTTAAGTAATGTCATTATTCTGCATAATCTGGATAAAGCTCTGAGGGAGGAGGTGTGTACCTTCCAATACCAGAGGATTGTCATGTTGAAGAAACTACCAACTACCTCGAATTCAGTTTATTTATTTTTACTATCATCTGCATCAAATTTCTTTTCCATATGCGTCATATCCAATTATTGGACTCACATTATTTTTCTTCTTCTTCTCAATCTTTTGTTAAACCCAAACGTCTGTTTATAAAGAGGGGTCTTACGATGTAGAGACCTAGCTGTCCTATGCTGTGCTGTGGGCGTCATCCATCAGGTAGTCCATTTGGACAATATTTGGTATTGCAATTACTCCCAAAATAGCTTAAACGTTTAAATAAGAAAGTTATAATATCAAAATATTAAATTACCACATTTTTATTTGGTTAAATCTCTGCTTTTGTAAAACAATGTCACGCTTACATAATACTTACATACAAGTTTGCTGGAAGAGATTGCCTCCAGGCAATGAGCAATCCTTTTTGAATCATGTTTCATTACAGCAATAAAGAGATTATTATTCTTATTTCTAGTTTGGATCATAATACTTGATAATCTAATTTATTCATTCATTCATATATCCACAGCGTGAGTCTTTCACATGTTAGGTAGGTATACAATACACAAAAAAATAAATATCAAAATTTTCTTTCACAACACAGTTGGAGCAAGGCAAGAATAACAATAATATTAAAGTTGAATTAAATATACGATAGAGTCGAATTTTAACATTAAAACTAGTCAATGTAAATATTGTAGTTTCGGTTATAGAATATCATTGGAAAGTTTGGTACAACATGTTAAGAATATAAATTGATATAAATGGAGATATAAGAAATAAGAAAAATATTTCAATTTATGATAGGTATTTGAGATATTATTATATGACAACACCCCTTAGGAGATAGACGTAGATGAGTAGTGGCTATAACAGGAACAAGTTTTGATTTTAGTACGTACCAACATACATATCTTACAAGTTGTTCAGAAAGTGGAGAGTAGCTATAAACTTATCCCATAAAGTGCATGTGATGACGATAGTTAGATATCCCAAGAAGATAATATAATAGTTTTGTGATATTCCAGGAATGGAATAGGTATCCCATTGTATTCTGTAATTTTTCAAGATTTTTTTACGATTTTACTATACACTTGCTGACCCGGCAAGCGTTGTTTTGCCATATACTAATATCGCTATCAAAAAATAGGGGTTGATGACAGAAGGGGAAAAATTTAGGGCTGTATATATTTTGTAATGCCTCACCATAAAAAAAAGAAAAGAAAGTCTAAAATTCGGGGTGGACTAACCTTAACTTTTCGGGTATGAAAAATAGATGTTGGCCGATTCTCAGACCTACTCGACAAGCTCACAAAATTTCATCACAATAGGTCAAGCCGTTTCGGAAGAGTATGATAACAAACACCGTGATACGAGAATGTTATATATATATATATATATATATATATATATATATATATATATATATATATATATATACAGCTTAACAAAAAAAATCAAGATACAACAAACAAATTTATGTGCTAATTTTTTTTATCTATTTGTATTACCTATGTATTGTAATAACTGTATGTTTGCGTACACTGTAAAACCCAGATAGGTATATCTTTAAAAAAAAAATTAGCCAGTTATTGGACAACTAAAAAAATGGAACTTTGGAAGTATCCAGCACGGGGTATTCATACTAGGTATCTCAGAACAATTTCTACACTAGAAGCTGTCATCGAGGTTTATAAAAGAGAATATCGGAGCCTTCGACATGTCCACCGGTTAGCTTTATTGGACAAAGGACACCTCTTTTAAAGAATGGGTCGCAGGTCGCAGGTTCATGTCCCGTCTGGGGCGGTACAGTATAAGGTGACATTGTCTTTTCTAATCCTATGTGACTTATAATATTATAGTAGTTTCTTGTATGAATCACAGAATGCGTGTAAACAAGTTGAGATGGTTTGGACATGTTGAGCGAATGCAAGATGATAGGATGACGAAGAGGATGTATTTATCTGAAAGAAGGGGTGTGAGGAAGCGCGGACGTCCAAGAACCACGTGGCTTGATCACGTGGACCAAATTCTTAAGGACGGACGCGTGCTGAGTAAGAGAAATCGGCGTGCATGTATGAGAAACTGGATGAATGTAGAGGAAGCGAAAGAAGTATGTAAGGATAGATCTATATGGCGTTCCGTTCTCTCTGCCTACCCCTCCTGGGACATGGCGTGAGGGTATAGTATAGTAGTATAGTATAGTTTCTTGTATTAAATTCAAATACATACATACCATCACGCCGCTTCCCTCGCGGGGTAGGCAGAAAGGATCGAGCGCCACTTCCTTCTATCCTTGCATACATCTTTCGCTTCCGTCACTGTCATACAATTCCTCATGCAACCTCTCCTGTTCAATGTGCTCAACACGTGACCGTCCTGTAGGATTTGATTTAAATGATCTTGCCATTTAATCCTCGGACGTCCACGTCTCCGAGCACCATTCCTCTCAGCCAATATATCATCTTAGTCATTCTGTCCTCATTCATTCTTTCCACGTGCCCAAACCATCTTAACTTATTTACATTCATCCTTGTTATTGCACCAACTTTCATTCCAAATTCCTTTCGTATATCACTGTTACGCACACGATCTCTCAGACTTTTAACACATATCCTTCACAACGATCTCATTTCAACTGCATTTATGCCACTTTCATCCTTCTTTAACCATGTTCACGTCTCACTTGCATACATATACATACTATAAATTATTAGAATTTTATAGTATTTACCTATCTAACTCTCGTCAACGCTTATGACACTTACCTAATACTTATTTGCGCGTGACTTGTTACATTATATTATTATGAACATACATAACTAGTGTTGTGGAATTCTCAAGAATTTTTTTTTCGAGAAATTTGTCGAGAAATTTCTCGGTAAATTTCTCGAAGAAGAGAATTTTCGGAGATTTTTTTAATTTTTTTATTGCACAGTATAATAATAATAAATACTTAATTCAATCAATCAATAACGATGTACAAATATTGAGACAATTTATCACCAATATGGCTACAATTTATGGAAACAAAAAAATGTTAGGTGCCTACATAGAAAAAAGTGCAAATAACTAATGAAAAATCTTGATGTTTGACACACCACATGCCCATATTTAAGTTAAAAAAAATTGCAGGTACCTACGTACATGGAAAAAAAGTGTTAATAACCTCTGATTTGGGCCTTAATTTTTTGGATCAATCAGGTTGGCTGCGAAGTGTACTGGGCGAAAGGTCATAATACCACTAAGAAAAATTATGGAGAGAAATTTCTCTTCCATCAAAGGAGAAATTCTCGAAGAATTTTCTCTTCTCACATCACTATACAAAACAATTATTATATGTACATACTTAGTGCCTACGCACACCATTTTATTAATATACATTTCATGAAGTTTATAGTTTGAATTACCGCTTGCTTTAATTAAGCATACATCAGCTACAAACATTGCGATATAGGTACGTCTTATCAAAATATTTGTCTTGAATCGGATACGTTTATGATATCTAATAATTATTTTCGTAATTATAATATGGGCTAAATTATAAATTTATGCAAAATAAAAGAAAGATTGTATTTTCCACTCAAACAACTATGTACATTAAATTATTATAACGTTTTCGGAACTACTTGTTCCATCATCAGTAACAATACTAAACTAAGTATTGTAGTGAATTCCACAATGATAATCCCAAAACATTTTAAAAGCTACATGTCTAAACACGTCACTTCCATTGTTGGATAGGCAAAAAGGTTAGAGCGCAAAATATTCCTATCCTTACATACAATTTGCCCTTCCATCACTTTAAAAGATTATGACGTGATCTTGCTAAGAATGTTGCATCTTATTTTACATCTTAAACTCAGCAATAAGCATTGCCACCCGTCCTGAGTGTCTCAATTTTGGTTGGTACGAAGAAGACAGTTTGCATATTTATGACTTGCAGCTGGTCTTTTGGCTACTCCACCTGTACGATATGCCTTGATGGTATAGTTATAGTAGTAGTAGTGACAGAACTCAATTCAGAATAAGTGTTGGCCCTTGAAACTAATTATAAATAAAACACTTATTTATAGTAGGTATTTCCACAATGAATTTTTATTGGACACGAGCCGGCTTTCAAAGAGCTTCCGCTCTCATCATCAGGCTAGCGAAAAGGAAAGAAATTACAAGTTGATAACGAATATAATTATATAGTATGTTATTGGATAGCAAAACAAAAGTGGTGTTTGTCGTACCTACACTCTTAATCTTCAAATACAATTTGTAATAATAATGTATGTAATGATAACTTTAATAACAGATGTTAATATTTGTTTTAATGAATACTTTGCTTTTAATCAACCCCATGATGTTTCTTGATTGCTGTTGTGAGCGCCACATAAAGATAACATGTAATGGGTCTCTTATTATTTTGATTAAATCTCAACCCAACATATACTAAATGTAACATCGTTCATGTTTACATCTTGAAACTTTTAACGTTTCAAATTCAAGACACTTGTGTCTAGGAATTTCTATCAAACTCATGACAGAAACTCCTTCCACACTTCATTCCACATTCATGAGAAAGTGTCTTAAAGTTTCACTTGTTTTTAGAAATTGCTTCCACACTCATAAGAGAAGCTCCTTCCATACGTCATTCCTCATTCATGAGAAAGTGTCTTGAAGTTTCAGATTCAAGACACTTGTTTCTAGAAATTTCTTTCAGAATCATGACAAAAACTCCTTCCACACTCATTAGAAATTCTATGAATGTGGAGAAAGTGGAAAAAGAATGTTAAGCTAATATGGCATTCCGTACTCTCAGACAATTTCACTTGGGATACCTATGGCGTAAGAGTATTGATAGATATGATTCACTGTGTCGCTGTTTAGATAGTAGAATTCCATAATGAAATTAAAAAAAACATATTTTTTTTTATTTTTTTAATAATTTTCATTCATAAATACACAGTATACATTGATATTACAAAAACTAAAAATTATATTACACACAGTAAAAATGCTCCCTCCATATGCAACCAAATGCTTGTGCGGAGGGTCGGATTTCAACTATAACATTAACACACATTATAAGAATCAGCTAGAAATATTAATATGTACACATAAGAATTAGTTACAAATAGCAAACTTTCAGTTCGACGAGTTCGTCGGTAGCCTGGAGGTAGAGTCTCGGCCTTATGAACATGAGGTTCGGGGTTCGATCCCAGGTGCCGACAAACTCGCCTTTCACGACACAAGCTTTTAGCTTACTGTGAAAGGTGTATAAGGTTGTATTTGGGTTTATAACAAAACCCAGATATACCTATCTTTTATTGAAAAAAAAAAATAGTTCTCATGTACCTACATTCATCAAACGTTCAACAAAATCTACCAGAACAATTCAAAATTAAACCAATACAATATTCACAACGTCAAAACAATAAACAAATCAATTGGATCAATTTTCCTCTCATCAACATTAACACAAACACACATACACAGAAATATATCACTTTTACGCGATTCAGTTCTCAATGATGACATCATGAGCCTGAATCTCAAAATTGTCGCTGAAAGTGTTATCCCGTCTTATCCGGCTTGTAGCTCTTCATTATTATTTTTATAAGCTCGTCGCCTCTTGGAGCCATTCTCACGTCTAATGGCAGGTTATTGAATTGGGTCTCTCCGAAATATGTGTAATGCTGCTGACCAAAAACTGTGCGTTTCTTAGGACGAACGAATACATATTTATGTCTGATACGATTCTCAGAAAGGAAATAATGAAATTCCGGTTCTTTGAGAATCTGCAGAATACAAAATTTAGAGAAGAGGTCTCTAAATTTCACATTTCAAAAATGGGTTGACAATGTCCATATTAGACGAATGACGACTCTCACAATAAAAAAAAACAATAAAGGTAGTAGAAAAAACATATGTTTTTTTTTATTTCATTATAGTTAGATAGTGTCTTAAAATTCGCATAACGCTCGTTTTAACAACACAAGATGGAAACAATTTTCCTCGTTTTTTGACATTTACGAATTCAATTAAGCAATGGTAAAGATATGAAGAGCATTCACTGTGGCACTGTTAAGATAGTGCAATCATATTATTGTAAGTCGAAAGACGTCTAAATAAAAAAAACATGTTGTAGAATAAAAAATATGTTTTTTCATTTCAAGTTTAGTTTTTTAATTGATTTGAATAAATAAAATAAAACGAAGAGCCTTCTTCGACGTCTGCTGACAACAGGATACCTGTACCACCAAAGCTTGCCACATTCCCTCAACGCCCCAGCTGACATCCGATTGAATGGTGCACGAAAGGTTGGGCGGAAGTCAATGGTCTTTTTTCATGACCAAGTTTTTGATTGTCTTCTGTGAGGATACAGCAGCAGTAGAGTACAAATGTTGAGAAACATAGACCATCTGTTACTACTGAAAATGTTGTACTATTTTTATTAAAAAAAAAGATGTATCTGGGTTTTTATAATAAATCCAAATACAACCTTATACACCTTTCACAGTAAGTTACTAAAAGCTTGTGTCGTGAAAGGGGATTTTGCCGGCACCTGGAATCGAACCATGGACCCCATGTTCACGAGGCCGAGACTCTACCTCCAGGCTACCGACGAACTCAAACAGTAAGTAAATGAACAAAACAAATAAATAAAATAAAAAGAGTGGATCAAATTCTCAAGGACGGCCGCGTGTTGAGTAAGAGGAACCGACGTGCGTGTATGAGGAACTGTATGAATGTGGAGGAAGCGAAGGAAGTGTGTAAAGATAGATCTGTTTGGCGTTCCGTTCTCTCTGCCTACCCCACTTGGGACATGGCGTGAGGGTATAGTATAGTATAGTAAAAGAGTTTTTCAACACAAACTTATTGTAGAGTAGTCAAAAATACGATTTGTGTGTAGGTACATATTATTATAGGTATAATTTGATTTGCAAATACACCCTTCCAAATATAATAAAAAAACCACAATGAAGATTAATGGATGGATAATAAAATTCGTTTTTTTTATATATGACTACTCACATTTTTTAAAATATATATATAAATTATTAATAAATAAACACAAATTACACCAGTGCATTGGGAATAAAATAAAAAAAAAAACAAAAATAGTTGGAAAATATAATTTCACCTCAAAGGATTCCCCTGGGAAATATAATACGGTGTGAAAAAAATAATATTAGGTACAAAAGTAAGTAAGTATATAAAGAAATGATGAACGTAATACATAATACTACAAACATAAAGAGTTGGTACGAGCTTATAACAAAAAAATAATATTATATTCTTCACTTGTAGGTAACCAGAGAATAACAGTTTCACTGCAGAGAAATAGCCCCCTATACAACATCTTGGTATCAGTTTGGGAACATTCACTGCACTCATTTTCCTACACCAGAATCAAATTAGGTAGTAAATGTTGAGAATATTTTATTGTTTAACTGAATTTGGGTGCAGCTGACATGACCAATCCGACATCTCGATTGGAGAACCAAGTCTTCACAATGTAACATTGCGCAGAATCTAATCGGAAGAAGTGAGAAAGGTGTCCCAACGCTTGCGAATTGGCTCAAGGCTGGCTTAAGTGATCACTTTCGGTTTCCATCGACAACGTTCACCAATTCCACCATTCTCACTGTCACGATGTAAGGTCCACCAATCGAGAGACGCTTTATGTAAACCTTAGAAGCAACCATCTTTTTGGGATCTCATTTTTCAGATCTCAAATAGATCGCGAGAGGTTTCTGATTGGTTTTGTCATCTGCACCCAAACCCGGTTAAACATTAAAAAAAATTAGTAAATATTCTAAACATTTAATATAAATTTATTATTACTGAAAAAATGGTTAAAAACTTAATGCTTTGCTCAGAAATGGATATAGATTTTGTTGAGTTTTGTTGTATGTTTATTGTATGCAGCTGATCTGCTGGCTACATCATTTCTGGAGATTGCCGTGATGGTATACCTATAGTACTTACGGTAAAAGTACACTGAGAAAAATACTCACATCGAATCATTGGTACGTACTATCAGATTAGGACCAGAGATAGTACAAACGATTTATTAGTACAAATCTATAATATTAACTTTTCGCAAACAAATCATTGGTAAATTTACCAACAATTTGTTTGCGAAGAGTTAATATTATAGATTCGTACTATTGCATCGTGTGTACTATCTCTGGTCCTAATCTGATAGTACG
Source organism: Athripsodes cinereus (assembly GCA_947579605.1). NCBI lineage: Eukaryota > Metazoa > Arthropoda > Insecta > Trichoptera > Leptoceridae > Athripsodes > Athripsodes cinereus. The sequence goes on from OX388327.1 coordinate 568,181, forward strand.
TACCAATGATTCGTTGTATATTTCGTTAATATTTTTCAAACATCTGTCTTACACTTGGAAACTAACTGAATAGAACAGGATACAAATTCTTTGCCGAGTGCTCACAGAAAAACAATTGTACATATACTCGAGAAAATTTCTGATAAACAGTCAGTGGTTTTAATTAAATATAATATCGTCGTTGGCAATTCAAAGGTTAGAAATATTGTAGTGAAAATAAAACCAAGAATAGGAATACAGCGCGTTGTTTGTGATTAATTGATGTAATCAACAACCATGATGCCTCTCTGGGGCTGCTCTTATGATATTATTATTTTTATATGTATCTATAATTTCACAGCATACCTACTGTATAATATCGCACATTGAAAACAAAAGTGGCAGTATACAAAAAATGGCAATTTTAAGTTAAAACGATGTCTAAAACGCTCAAATTAAAACGCATCCAATACAAAAACATCTATTCCAATAGCTTGTTTAGTTTTTTAGAGGTCACTAGTGTCCGTTTGTACTTTTTGTATAAGCTTCAAGTTGCTTATTAATAAAGTGACACTACACCAGTTCGAGTCAAATGGCCGCAGTGGTTGTAGATTAATTTAAGGAAAGACTAAATGCATAAATGACATTTTAAGTATAGTGTCATTTTTATATATTACTTTGTATTGTGGCAACCCCATGTGACAAGCCACGTCACCGAACATGTAGGTACACTCAATGTACCTACCAACCATGTACTTACCATAGCTTCCATCGTGGTACCTACATGTGAGTTCATTACCTCTCTCGCGTCGGTCGCAACTGTACCTACACTCCGTAACTGTCTCCGCACGATTATATTGTATTTTTCCATTGTTATAATTATATTCATGTAAATCTTAAATTCTCAATAAAACATCTTATCTCACCGAATTAACCTTGCTTACTATTTACCAAATCAGTATCTGTGCCATAGGACACATATACTACCTGCCATCGGAACCTTTTCATATAATTGGTGACACCCGAACAGTGAACGATTTTCAGTGATTTAAAAAAAAAATAGTGAAGTGATTTTTTGTTCTTTAATAGTGGTTCAATAACTTTCCAACATGTACGCGAAAGAACAACAACCCTCGAAGTCGGAGACAGCAAGCAGGGTCACTCCAAGAACAACGATCCAACAATAGTTACGCAACGGAAGTGAGAGATGTAATCCTGGTGCCGGCAACGCCAGTAATCCACGCGACGCAATGAGACACGTGGCGGACCATCTGCAGCCATTCAGGATACAACCAAACAACTCCTGCATCTTGTGAGCAACACGAGTAAGGCTCATTCCTGGTGGACATCACCCCCACAAACGGTGTTCTGGGACTCCTGATCGACAGGAAAGGAAATCAAAAGCCAAGGTGGACATCACCAGCAGTTGAACAATCGCACTCACATCTACGCATGACTAACACATCGTCACATCGTTATCTTATCGCGATCACGATCGTTACAATGCCAGACTGTGAAGCAACAGGCATCTCAACGAAAAGGAACCGAATTCGTATGCACACGAATAAGTTCTTCAGAGATCGTCAGACCAGCACAACTGTAGCAGATTCAACTACAATCTGTCTATAAAAATCAACCAGCAGTAACCTGAACAGCAACAATGCAGAAATCTTCGTCTAGTTCATACATCATCATTATCAATGCCAACAAGACTCGAATCGTATCTCAGCGCAACGCGCGATCCAGCATAAAATCGCATCGCAACGCATCAGCGATTCGGATTTTCAACACATCATGTTCTCTACAGATTATGAGACTTCACTTTCCAGGAGAGTTCTTAGGCGAACCACTTACTATGTCCGAGGACATAACTGGTTTTGCCAAGAATCTCCGCGAACACTTCAGAAACACTCAACTTCTTACAATCAAACCCCACGAAACAGAAGAGCCTTCATTCCTAAAGACCTAGCATTTTCTTCACCATATGCTATCAACAATAATATCATTACATTGTGCTTCTCCAATCTTGTACAAATAATCATATTGTGATTCTTTAGCTATAATATGATTCACTTTGCAATACCATGAAAATGTATCATGTATTTTAAATCGAACCTTATCATCAATATTATTCTTAGCATTTTGTTTTGTCTAGCTTGTAATTCCAGCTACTTACAATAATATTAACGTTGCTTTGTTGCATATATGTTATCTCTACATCGGTGATAAATATATAACAAACTTGCATTGTATTAACTTGTAATATGAACATTCATGTTTATTTAAGTTCTGTTTTATCTACAACTTAAATTTGTTATTGTATACTTAAACTAATATGTGTGAATTTGTTTATCGATTTAAGCACGTTCGTCATGTGCTATGTACCTACCTACCTAGTATCTACATATATACAGAAATGTTTTCCGTATTATGTTGATATTATTACTTTATGCATACACTGCAATATTTGGTAGCGCATATAATATAACATATACCTTTGATTTATTATTTCACTATGTATTGCTCTATATTACCTTTTTGGGTCATTTCGTTATGTATTATTCTATGTACTTTATTTTGTCATTGCATACATATTATTTCGTATGATTATAACATGTACCATTATTTAATTCACACATTGCAAATATTATGACCTCAATTATTTACTTTACATGTCATTTAATTTCATACATACTTACATTTTACATTGTACTCTTACTTTAGTGACAACATGGAGATCCAAAAGATTATACTTTTAGCTGCAGTACTGGCCATACTGTTGTTGATATGTTGGTCTTTCAAGGTCTTCGCGTCATTAAAGTGGGATCAGCTAAATTACATGTCACATATACGGGTACATAATATCTATATAAAAATGTAACATATTTTTAATAATTTGTCAGTCAGTGATGCACAGTGAGACAGTTGCGTGGTGGGTGTTTTACTTTTTCAAAATGTGTTCAACAAACACGAAGGAAGAAGTAATCGTGGCACAAGGGGACAATTCATCGTTCCACCTGTCAGTAACCTCGCTGACACTAGTGGTAGTCATAGCCATGCTTCTGGTATTCTGGCTACTATGGAGACAGTGTCACAAGGTGCTGACACGCCACGTCCTGCAGCGGATTGACACGACACCTAGGGATGTCATACCACCAGACATCCATGTCATCCCCAGGAGGACTTGACCACCTTCTTCAACCACCTTTCATCTCGTGACTTCGTCACTGGCGGGGGGTACTGTGGCAACCCCATGTGACAAGCCACGTCACCGAACATGTAGGTACACTCAATGTACCTACCAACCATGTACTTACCATAGCTTCCATCGTGGTACCTACATGTGAGTTCATTACCTCTCTCGCGTCGGTCGCAACTGTACCTACACTCCGTAACTGTCTCCGCACGATTATATTGTATTTTTCCATTGTTATAATTATATTCATGTAAATCTTAAATTCTCAATAAAACATCTTATCTCACCGAATTAACCTTGCTTACTATTTACCAAATCACTATCTGTGCCATAGGACACATATACACCTGTACTCATAGAACATCATCCTATAAATAATGTATTCAAGAAACGAGTAGAGGTGTAAACTCTAGAACTATACCAAAAACTTTAAACGGCCATACTGAAAAATCATGTTTTTTGTATAATGCCACTTTTGTTTTCAATGTGCGATATGTGTATTGTGTATACTATATAGTGGGTGCTTTCTACTTAGATACAGTTGGGAATGTCAAATTATAGAGATAAAACGAATACAAGATATATAGGTATTATTTATTTTTCTTTATTTATCTATTGGTGTACAATAATAATGTAATGTAATGGAAATGACTCCTTTAGTGTAGTGATCTTCAACTCCCGGCCCGCAGAGCAAGTGCTACCGAGCAGCAGAAGGGAGGTCAGTAATTATTTCTTGAGACCTCTCTTTTGAGATTTTAAATTTATTGAAGCAATTTGTGAAATATTTACTAACAAAACAGAAAAGATCATCTTCTTCTTCTCAAAGTGCCATGTCAGGTCGCCCCGACGTCGGCTATCATCCTGGCGTAGGCCTCTCTGATCATAAATATATGAATGAAAAGAAAATAAAATATTTTTTTAAGATCTAGAATTAAAAAAATATATGTTGAAATTTAAGTAAAAATAACATATATTTATTATTAAAAACCTAAGGGTTTTCCACTACTTTCCCTGGATGATATTTATTTTATTTTATTTACTGGTAAAAGCACATAGCAGATAACAATTATAAATATGGTTTACAAAAATAGAAAAAGGTCGTTCATAACTCAGCTGTCATCCACAAACATGTAACACAGTTAAGTTAATTATTTAAGTAACACACATTCCGCTCATTCATCTGTTCTCACTAGCATATCACACAAGCAGCCATCGCTAACACACAAAAATTTAGTTTGAAACATACCAAATAGAAAAGAAGAAAAAAAAAAACGTACAAAATATAAGAGCTTTTATATCATCCAGACTCAATGAAGCAAAAAATTAAACTACAGAAGACACAGAATGAATAAAAAAATAATAAGTTCTCGAATATTTCTCTCATCTCTAGTAGAGAGTGTTGTGTTATATTTATTATTGTACAACATGATGACCACAAGTCATATTCTTAATCTTCCCCCTATATTAACCCTTCTCACCTTTATATAATACCTGATAAAAAACGTGCCTATCTACGCCATTTGAAAAATTGTGAGATATAACTATAAAGGTCTTAATATTTATCCATCATGTCTGTATAAATAGTTACTCCGCAGTAAGAAAAATGTATTGAACCAGTAGGTTTGATACGCTTACAGGATAGGTTAGTAAAGTTAAACTACATTTACTCCTATCCTAGTTTTTCGCTTCTATAACTTTCATACTATACAGTTACTCAAGTACGCCATCTTTTTTCTAAAACAATACTCTTTTTCTTTGCTAAAAAAATAAGATAATTCTGAGATTATTCTCAGTTTAAGTTGGTTATTACTTGAAATGTCCATCCCATCCAAGCACCTTTCAAAAGTGGGTAACCACGTAACAACCGCTTTTAATGAAATTGCTCTTCATTCCAATAAAAGTTAACATAATTAGGATGAGTGGCATATCTCTGATCCATGACTTATCCAGTGGCATATCCATGTGAGCAAGCTACGTAGTTCTCGGACACCTGCGCTTCATCACACCCTGTCTTTCGTACAAGTATAAACTCTTTGTCATTCTTTCCCCATCCATTCGTTCCACATGTCCAAACCATTATAACTTATGTATTAACACGCATTCTATTCACACCACTCCTCTTGCATCCACTCATACTTCTAATATCCTCATTCCTCACTCTATTACGCAACGTTTTACCAACCATTTGCCTCAGCAATCACAAAGTGTACCAGAATGGTATAATGCACCAGCATTTTGTCATTTTTGTTAGCAGAAGTGTATAAATCCCAACATAAGCATGTCGCTTCGGTGGTAGATACAAATTGTAATTTGAAAATAAAGCCCCGTTTCCACACGAAATATGCACAATTCACATTGCACTGCATTCGTATCAAATAAATATTATAGTTATGTTAACATTTCATGACTTACGCGTGTTTTATACTTATTTGATTTTTGTTTTAAAGTAACATCAATATTTGAAGAAAGGCACTAGAACTGTTTATATGCAACGGTCTTCCTTTTTCTGTTACATATCAAAACACATTTTTTTTGTTAACAAATAGAATTATTGTAGATAAGTAGTATCTAGACGTTAACAAAAAAAGATAAAAAAAAATTAACGGCACGAGGTTCCGGGTCCGTTCCTGCAGGGTTACTCTTGACAAAACTAAACACAATCTTAATCTAGTCTTGATCTTGATCATACGACGCACGAAGGGACTATGGTCAAAAACACCGCGCTACCGCTAACGCGTCATCGGTTTGCGTGTATTTTTGGCCAATAGTCACTTCGTGCGTCGTACGATCAAGATCAAGACTAGATTAAGATCGTGTTTAGTTTTGTCAAGAGTAGCCCTGCTGGTCAGAAATAAATGAAAAATTACTTTTTTCAAATTGTTCTGGTTCGGATAAATGGAAGTCGGTCTCCTTTTATAATCTGAATCTGGTTGTTGTATATATGTACATGTTTATCCGTGGCGTGTTTTTAGTTTAGGTATGTTAAAAATCACAACATGCCTAGTGAACAGGCCGAGTATTGTATAAAATTGTTGTATGAAAACAATGTATCGTACAATATTTCAAAGAAGAAAGAATCGAGCGTCACTTCCTCCTATTCATGCATACATCTTTCGCATCTGCCACTATCATACAATTCCTCACGTATGCTCTCCTATATTTTGATGTCCTCAAAACGTGTCCGTCTTCTCTGGTTTACATGGTCTTGCTATTTGATCGTCAGTCTCCGATCACAATTCTTCTCAGTTAAATAATTATAATATTTTCTTGATACTCATTCAATTACTCCATTTATTAACTTTCAAAAGGAGGAAGGGATGGGTAGAAATATACGAAATTGGCTGTGTTCTTCATCTCCTATACTAAAAAATGGAAATAATAAAAACTTTCATTTCTAAAGCATGGCAAATTGAAAAGTCTAGTCCAGCCAGTATTGTGTATAGGGAATTGCAATATGTGTATCGTGCGTATGTGCTGGTACACATAATACAAGATTTCAAATCTGAATTTGAAACTAACTCGACTTGTGTGAATTGTCTTTAGGAAAATGTTAAATACGCGCCTCTTAACGTCATTGAGTGTTAACATGAATTCTATGAATGGAACATAACTGTAACATTGCTATTATGCATGTCTATTTACATTTATATCCTTTGTATCCATATTATATAACTATATATAATATAATGTACATATGTATGTCCGTAATGTAGTAGTAGCCTTTATACAGATTTTATCATCCGTACTATGCAATTTATATTTAACTATATTCAACTATTAGAGAAGTACTAGCTAGATTTCAAACCCTGTATTTATGTAAAGAAACGCGAATGGTTTTAGTTTTACTATATTTTATTACAAAGTAACCTGGTTTCGACTGAAAAATCCTGTGTCAAACAGTACTAATTTCACTACATTCTGAAGCAAGAAAACTACACTCTTCACCGGCGCCCTTGAGACGGAGGATATCCTTATCTGAAAGAAGGAGTGTAAGGAAGCGTGGGCGTCCAAGAACCATGTTGCTTAATCACGTAAATCAAACAAATCAAAGAGGTTTCCTCTTGTCACCATGACAAAGGCATATAAAACATGCGCGACGGACGCACTGCCTGTGGTGGCTGGCGTGGTCCCACTGGATTTGGAGATTCAGCGAAGGGCCTGTATTTTCAATTTCAAGAGAGATCGTCCTTCAATGATTGGAGATGTTGAATTGCAGCCTCCTTCAGATCCCCTTCGATTTGAATCTGAAAGTCTCGAAGCTCTTTACAATGCGTGGCAGTCCCGTTGGTCGCTATCTTCTGTTGGTAGAACAACTTTTCTCTTCCTTCCGCAAGTTAAGTGGCGCGTAAACTCTGTGTGGATTGAGCCCGAGTACTGGACAACACAATTCCTTACTGGTCATGGAGCATTCAATGCGCGTCTTCACCAGTTTGGGATAAAATCATCCCCTTCGTGTAATTTGTCACTCTGAATCCCAAACGTCGGAACATATTTTGTGGGATTGTTCCCACACCGACATCAGTAGGAAAAGAGAGGAGATGCTCGTTGCTGTTCGTGGTCCATTCTCTGGACCTGTAGGACATGCGGACTTAGTGGCCACAAGGAAAAACTTTTTCGCCTTCAAAAACTTCTGCACTTTCTTTGGTAGCCTAATATCCCCTTCAAGTAACTAGCGATACTGCATAGAGAAGAAGGCATATTCCCATTTCTTCCCTTCCCTTTTTGCACCAAATTTTTTGGTGTGTGACCGCTAAATCAAGAGTGCTCCCTCGGGGCAGCATTTCTCGCTTTAATGCGACATTAAATCCTGTTTGTGCATGTGTGTGTCGTTATAGAGATACATATCTCCAGGTACGGCACGAGGTATGTGGCGGGCGCTGCCCTTAAAAAAAAAAGATCAAATTCTCAAGGACGGTCATGTGTTGAGTAACAAAAACTGACGTGCGTGCATGAGAAATTGTATGAATGTGGAGGAGGCGAAGGAAGTGTGTAAGGGTTGATCTAAATGGCGTTATTTTCTCACTGCCTACTCCACTTGGGACACGGCGTGAGGTGAAAGCACTTAAATGAAACACACGAAACTATCATATTATTATGAAGCTTAGAAAAGATAAAGTCACCTTATTTGGTAGTGTCCTGAGGCCTGAGTCAACAACACACTTTCGTCTCACGTTCCCGCTCCGCTAGCGTTCGGGTGCAGACGATGGTGCGCCAAAGTGTTAATTTTCGTAACTATTGTGTATTTTAGCAACGAAATTGACACTTGCTTGCAACATCGTCTGCACCCGAACGCTAACGGAGCGGGAACGTGAGACGAAAGTGTGTTGTTGACTCAGGCCTCTGGACGGCTGGCTTTTCTACGCCTTATTATGGTAGTTTCATGTGTTAAATTTGCCTATTTAATCTCATATTTACCTATATAATCAGGGATTGGAAGAGTACATGCCAAGATAGGGGAAGATGGAGGCGAATGTTGGAGGAGGCCAAGGCTCACGTTGGCTGTAGAGCAACTGATGATGATGATGGTATATAATCTCATATAATGGTTAATTATTGTAAAAATAACATCGATAATTTGATTGTTTTGTCACTTATTTTTAAATGTGTCTTCAATCAAATATAAACATATTTATCTTAAAACAAATATATTTGTACGCATATAAACGGACCAAAATATTTATGCGGTGATTATAAAAGTCCGCCAACGTAAAACACAGTTGAATTGGATTTTAATAGAAAATGTGGTTCGCATTTTTTATCATTCTATTCGATAAAATGGACATGGCAGGTTTGTACGTTAAAACAAAAGATTTCAAATTATTGTATTCACTATCTCTCAACAAAATTAAAATAATAGTAATGGAAATTAATTACTGTTGAACAATTCTTTCATTAATTTATTTATCGAAACAGTAAATGGCTGTTACCTCTTATTAATAATTCAATTAAAAAAAAATGCATTTTTACTAATATGTGAAGAAATAAGTTGCAATGCACTAAGAGAATAATCGGTTAGTTCAGATTGAGATTACTGATTAGATCAAAAGCTTTTTCGATTACTAAAATATATTAAGACTTATTTGAGTGGAAAATACAATGTTTTTTTTATTTGCAAATAGAAACAATATCCACCACTGCTAAAAGGTTGGTGCATTCTGATCTTAGTGCCAACACTTATGTATGCAAGTGAGACGTGGACATGGTTAAAGAAGGATGAAAGTGGCATAAATGCAGTTGAAATGAGATCGTTGTGAAGGATGTGTGTTAAAAGTCTGAGAGATCGTGTGCGTAACAGTGATATACATACGAAAGGAATGTGGAAAGAAAGTTGGTGTAATAACAAGGATGAATGTAAATATGTAAGTTAAGATGGTTTGGGTACGTGGAAAGAATGAATGAGGACAGAATGACTAAGAAGATATAATTATTTGGCTGAGAGGAATGGTGCTCGGAGACGTAGACATCCGAGGATTAAATGGCAAGATCATTTAAATCAAATCCTACAGGACGGTCACGTGTTGAGCACGTTGAACAGGAGAGCATGCATGAAGAATTGTATGACAGTGACGGAAGCGAAAGATGTATGCAAGGATAGAAGGAAGTGGCGCTCGATCCTTTCTGCCTACCCCGCGAGGGAAGCGGCGTGATGTGATGTATGTATGTATGTATGTTAGTGATGGGCGATATATCGATATACGATTCGATTATATCGATAGTTCAGAACAATGCGATTATTCGATAGTATGGGAGCAAGTCGATTATTTTAATCGATTATTATAAGTCGATTATTTTAATCGATTATTATATCGATTATTATAAGTCGATTATAACATCGATTATTATAAGTCGATTATAACATCGATTATTATAAGTCGATTATAACATCGATATAATATATCGACTTGCACAAGTCGATTATAAATGTTCGACTTTTGATCTACCCCTTCAATAATTCGACTTCGACTCGTGTTAGTCGGTTCTTAGAATTCGATTTCAATACAAGTTGATACTTGCTACTAAAAGTATAGTTGGATATACGGATGAACCATAGCCAATATGCATTTAGGTACCTACCTACCTAAGTATAATACAATATTATATTCATACACGACGCCGTGCCGGACAACACCACAACGATGATGCATGATGCAGTCAGTCAAATGATTAGTGATCGCTCCATTCCTTGCAATTTTTATAACTTAATAGGAAAACTGCCAGAAAGCAAAGTATCAACAAGTACCTACAAAGGTAACTGCCAGAAAATAATAATTTAGGAATAATTTAAACTTCTAAGATAAAATTTTGTGGAAGATTTTATTTTTATTTATTTATTCATTCATTCTTAACTGTACATTGATTACAAACAATTACATAAAAGGTATACATTCAATACGTATTTTTATTTTAATAAGGAACAATAATTACATAAAAAAATACATGCATTACAATGTTTCATAATATAAAATCATATAACCTAGGTCCTAAAATACTCCCGAACATGGATTGAAATATAATTTCCGCTATATTACTAAGCTAATGAAAATGAGTGGATAGCAACAAATACAAGTATTAATTATAATAAATACAAAATTACTATACCTACATATTTTTATTATTTAGCAGATGTAAGTGATGTCTATTTATTGTACGGTACGGTATTTAAGTAGTTCACGTACAAATAAGTTAACGAGTAGAAGTAGGTACATTGTCTGCTTATTCTCCGAAAATACTTTGCTTCACTTGATTAATAAATTTCTTCGTTATATGTAATATCTTTTAAAGAGCGTTACTAGGTTTTACTATTAAGCTGTCTACAAAGAAGATCTCTTAGTAAAAAGAGAGACACTACTCGCGTAGTTACCTGAACAATTTTGTAGGCAACATTAATATGAGAACGTGAGCATTCACATTTCACAACCGCATCCTTAAACGCATAAAAACAAACTGAATTAAAGCGTGAGGAAGTGAGAGGGGAGTAGATGCGTACGTTTCGTTGAATCGTTGACGATAGTTTTGTACTTCGTTTTTCCGAATATAATACTATCGTAAGACACGAAAATAACCGACTTCAAAATAATCGATGTTTGTGTTATTCATACCGCGCTACAAATAATCGATACTACTTCGATATATCGATTATTTTTTACAAGCGAAGTCGATTATTTATATCGATTGTGAATTGTGAACGACTTCGATTATTTCGATTGTAAAATATGATACTATCGCCCATCACTAATGTATGTTAAAGATTTTATTAATTAGTTTTCCCACATTCAAGTTCTACCTGGGGGCAAAAAAGCTCACTTTGTATGAATCATAATAGGATCATATTAGGAATTGTAAAACGATTTAACGGCAAAATTTTACCAAATATGTATGAATCATTTGAAGAATTGAATTGCGGGTCAATCGCGTACAATCGTGACCATTTTACGAAAATTAGAGGAATTGCCACGGATCTGCTGGCAATTCGGGAAATGAATCATCTGTAGGTAGATGAATTGCTTAATGTGGCCATTTTAGGCCCCCTGATGGGATCTTTTGATAATGTTTCGTAGATATATACCTACGTATTATTTTCATTGTTTTTCTGTTTGCGTATTTTGTTTTACTTTTTTTTTTATATTTTTGCTGTATTTGTTATATAAGAGTTGAACATTGTTAGACCGAGAGATGAATGAAAAAATAAAATAAAAATAAAAAGTTAATGACTTGTTTTATTTAAAAGACAATCGAATAACATAATACTAGGTAGGTTCTATATCTATTATTATCTTTAGTCACATAGAAGTATGTAGGTATGTATGTATGAGTTGTTATGCAAATCTAAATTTCTCCAATAATAATCTGTTCCCACCTCGAAAATTGTCGATAGAAATCCACCCTCGGGCGATGAAAATATGAAAATTCACCGACGACGTTCATCCCTTAAATTCAATCGGAAAACCGTTTATTCAACACACTGATGTCAGGGTTGCTACAATTTGACATGAATAAAATTTAAACCCTGAATCACCCAGCAAAGAATTGTTCTCTCACTGAAGTCCGTAAGTTTTCAAATGTCCTGTAAGATAGTACAAACGATTCATTAGTACGAATCTATAATAACTTTTCGCAAACAAATCGTTGGTAAATTTAAATTCAGCGATGAAGTTAACCACCTATCCTAAATATCTTAATTATTTGTTGGCCCGGATAGGATGACTTATAGGTATGTTTATTACATGAAACTATAATTATATAAAATGAGTTATTTACAATCCATTGGATTGGTCTGCAACGAGTTTGAATATTCTTCTCCATTTCTTCCTATTTTCTGCAAGTCTCTGTAGTTCTACGTACGTGCAACAGTTCATGCAACTGGCTGAAGTTAAAATCAGAATGTTAGAGAAATCATAAATATTGGGAATCTGAGAGCTATTATTTTTTTATTTGCATGTACATATGTAGATTGCTTGTCGTCTAATTTTATTGAGTCAGCCTACCCCTGTAGAAGATATTACTTTAAAACTGAAATCATTATTTATTTGGGTGTGGCCAACCCTGTTTCATAGAAGCGCGATATTTTTTTTGTAAATCGAGGTATTTGACGCCGCGAGAAATTCCCCCTTCCATCTCTCACCACCAATCCTTCAGCTTAATGTAATATGCGATAACTCAACAACTAGTGTATGTACTTACTTACCTATGCGGAGATTAGAATGGGTGAACGTGGAAGAAAAGCGATAACCACTAATTCTTTAGAAATAACGATTTGTTAAATAACGTCTAACGAGAAAATATAACGTTTTAAACGCTATTGCTATTCAAATGATCTAGAGTTTGTGTGTTCACATTGTGAAAAGACATTTTAAACATATTTGATATCAATAAAACACTGTTTTTCTTTTCACTATTGATTTATTAATACTCAAGCGCTTTCGTTAAGTTAGCTTGACATTTTCAAGAGAACTAATTACAAAAGCGCTTGACGAAAGCGCTTGAGTATTAATAAATCAATAGTGAAAAGTAAAACAGTGTTTTATTGATATCAAATATGCTATTGCTATTATTTTCAAAGACACGATTTACTTGTGTGTCAATACCGTTATGAAACCTCATAAAAATAATAAATATACAAATCATCGGTTCTACTCCATATTATCTACTTTGTATGTATTTTGATATTAGGAATGGGTTACTGAGAGGATCTTGTATGTTTATTGCACGTAGCTGGTCTGCTGGCTACCCTACTTATGGAATATGATGTGATATTGTTTATTGTTTTTAATTGTCCATAAGCCCTTATAATGCAAGCACTTGGACTCATCATTCATTCGTTATTCATCACAATCTCTAAGTCTTCCTGTATCTTTTTGTTTAATTAACTATCTCAAAATTATTTTTATGAGTTTGGTAAGAAAGGGATCTTAATTGGTTTGTTCATTGATTGTTTTTTTTTGTTTTTTATTTTATTTATAAATACATAGTAGATATACATTGATATTACTACAACAAAACAATATTACACATAATAAAATGCTCCCTCCATAAGCAACCAAATGCTTGTGCGGAGGGTAAGATTTCAACTATAATATTAATACACATATAGAATATGAATATGCTACCTAAGAATATGCACACACAAAAAAAAACATATACAAAAATAATGACATAATAGCTGTTATAAAAAGCTAAATTTTCAATAATGATAATTAAATTGAATAAACTTTCAGTGCTTATTAATTCGTCAAACGATTTTTTATACTTACATATTGTTCCAACTATTTGATTCATACAGAATTAATAAACATAAAAAATAAAACATAAGCGTTTAATAATCAAAATAAAACCTATTTCTCTTATTTTTTCAAAATGCTACTCCTTATATCTTCCATCTCTATTCCTTATAACGAAGCGAGTATATTGGGCAGAACTACTGGCGCTGTTTGTCGGTTGGGGAAATGGCGTTTGGGAAATGATGTAAGAAAATTAAATCATCCTTCATCCCTTATGTACTCCTGGTATTTCAAGTTATTATAATTTGACATCTCGGTTGACGCTTACACAGTAAAACATTGTGCAAAATATAAATGAAGGAAGGTAGAAAGGTTTCCCAACGCTTACGAATTGGCTCTAGAGTCTTGGACAGAACAACTGGCGCTGCTTGTTGGTTGGGGAAATGGTGTTTGGGAAATGATGTAAGAAAATTAAATCATCCTTCATTCCATATGTACTCCTGGTATTTCAAGTTATAATAATTTGACATCTCGATTGGAGAAACACGCTGACACAATGAAACATAGTGCAAAATCTAAATTGAGGAAGGTAGAAAGGTGTCCCAACGCTTACGAATTGGCTCTAGAGTCTTGGACAGAACAACTGGCGCTGCTTGTTGGTTGGGGAAATGGTGTTTGGGAAATGATGTAAGAAAATTAAATCATCCTTCATTCCTTATGTACTCCTGGTATTTCAAGTTATAATAATTTGACATCTCGATTGGAGAAACACGCTGACACAATGAAACATAGTGCAAAATCTAAATTGAGGAAGGTAGAAAGGTGTCCCAATGCTTGCGAATTGGCTCTTGGATTAAATTTTACACAGTGTTACTAACAATGTTGTTTCCGATTAGGTTTTAACACATTGTTGCATGGCTCTCCAATCGAGATTTCTGATTAAAATGAAATTCAACATGAAGATGAAAATGTCTTAGAATATAATTTTTAAAACACAACCTACCTGCTAGGCAATGCCGTGATGGTGTGAATGAATGAATGAAAAACTATGTACATAGATGGGTAGGTACTCAAGCTACCCTCTATCTCCGCTTGACAATCTCACAGAGATAATAACAATTATAGGAATGATAATTATTACAGTGAAATTATATTCTTCACTCGGCTTCTCACTAACTACCAGCCCTTATTCTATAATATATATTACTTTCATACTAATTTCATTGAGGTACAATAATTATGCATATACCTCTGTGTTATTTCATCAAAAGGCATTTAGGTATGTATACTGCGAAGACAGTTTCACCAACCACGTTTAATTAACTATGGGTGCACACGTAAGCATCCATAGAAAATACGAGAAATGCAGTTCATTATATTATGTCAACGTAATTTAAGCGAAAAGTCGATATTTTTCAGGTATCAATAATACTACTACTACTACTATACCATCACGGCATATCCCACAAGTGGGGAGCCAGCAGACCATCTGCATATAAGAAACATGCAAGCTGTCCTCTCCGTACCAATATAAAATCAAGACATTCAGGATGGTTGGCAAACCTCATAGCTGAATTTAAGATGTAAAATGTCTTAATTTTTTCGAACACCTGCCTTTTTCAGGACACTCGAAAACTTACAGAGAAGAGTGGGAGAACAATTCTTTACCGGGTGCTCCACGGGTAATCACGGGTATAAATAATAATTGATTAAATTTGAACACGAGGACTAGCTGTTTGAACTGCACAATTTATTCAAAATAGCAAGACGCGAATTTCTTTTAAGATTGTTAAAAAAAAGTTATCACAGATTCAAATAAAATATATTATAAATAGATATACACATCATGAAAAAAACAGTAAAAATTAGAATAGAAATAAGTAGGTACATTGTTAAATAAAATGTGTTTCTCAATTTATCGAGAATGTCAACTCCACTATTAATTATCGAATTTTCTAACATCTTCTATTTGGCACTCTTCTTTACATGGGGCGTCGCGTCGTAAAGCTTCTCGACACCTTTTGTAATTAAATGAGGAGAGTGTAATTAAAAAGTCCTAAGATAAATGTTTATTACTGCACTATAAGTAGGTAGGAACTAGATGTAATGAAATTCTTTGTATCATCATATTGCTTTCATTGGCACGGTTTAATGTGAGAGAGGGTGTTACAAGCAGTCTCATCCAAAAGCACCTTATATTTTATGTCCACAAATGTGGACGAAAACTCAGAAAACTTAAATTAAATATATTGTAAAAATTTGAGCAGTGTATTGTTTTTTTTTTATATTTTGGAAAGCGTGCATGAATGTATAAGAAGCGAAAGAAGTAAAGATAAATCTGACAGAAAGAACATAAGAATTCTCACCAGAGTACAGACAGGACACTGTAGATGAAGACTTAACAATCATTTATCTATCTATAGGTACTAATATAATAAGGAGGAAAGATTTGATTGTTTGTTTCGAATAGGCTCCGAAACTACAGAACCGATTTGAAAACTTATTTCACTGTTGGAAAGCTACACTATCCCCGGGTGACTTAGGCTATATTATATTTTCAAAAAAATTAGGGATCCTTACTAAAACTTAATTATTCTTTTAAATACCTACCTATCTACCCGTGCGAATTCGGTGCTGACCGTAAGTATATAATAAAACTAACAGATATGCAGATTACTTTATTACAGATTCTGCATGAATGAACATGAAACTCCATTGGATCTACTCACAGAATGTGAACCAATAATGCAAACATGAGCCAAAATAATTTACTTTATTTTTGTCTGACGATGAGAGCGGAAGCTCTTGAAAGCCGGATCGCAAAAATAAATAAAGTCAATAGTGGAATAACTACATAATATATCATGTTTCATTTTTAAAATTATCAAAATAATTGGCTCACACTTTCCTGTTTGAGGACAGATCATAGGAACTACTAACCCACATTTTTTTTTATCATGTTGGTTTGTGAGACTATATCTATAGAAAAAGAGATTCCCCTGGTAGTGAATGTGAAGATGTGCAAACGGTGAGACACAAAGTACAAGACACATATCAAAAATCTGCGGGACATCCATGAAGCAGGACCGGAGGTGGTGAACTGGCTGTCAGCGCTGGAGCCAAGACTGTAGAAGATACGACGCAGCCCACAAGGGTTAAGATTTATCAACCTCACCGACCCATACGAAAAGTAAAGCAAGGTAAAGTAAGTACATAAGCAATAGATCTTAGAATACACTAAACTTAGAAGTCGAGGTAGGCAAGATGGCCAGAGTGGCCCAGAGGAAACGCTCTTGCCTTTGAGGCACAAGGTCCCGGGTTCGATTCCCAGCCAGGGCAGACTGAAGAATGACCTTTTTCAAATTTTCCTTAGTCTGGGTATTACATGTACATTACTGGTTTAGTGTAATGTATAATATATATGTGTATCGTTGCGTTAGTACCTACCCATAATCAGGATTCATATCTTAATTTGGGACTAGCTCGATCTGTGTGAATTGTCGATGCATGTTATGTTATGTTTATTGACGTTAGATGGAAGATAAAAAAGGATATATCTATATGGCGTTCCGTTCTCTCTGCCTAACCCACTTGGAATACCTACAGTGTGACGCTATAGAATAATATAGTATAGGTACTATAATATTTCAGGCAAGGATTTTCTGATGCAATTGCTTTTATTAAATCAAGGATTTGCCAAGAGTGTACTGAAATGTATGTGTAGGTGTCTATACTTTTATTTTGTTTTTACAAGGATTTGGCATTCAGGAAGAAATTCCCTCATTCTGATGCGAAATAAATCGGCGGAATTTACTTCTGTAGGTACATTGGTATATTTGAATGAAGTATATTATTTATGTTTTAAGCAGTGGGTTGATTTCCGTAGATGCAAAGAAAGCACCGCATGCCTGCAGTAAAATTCATATGCATGTCTCAACGACTCCATACAAGGTTTGCAGATTTTTTCTGTACCCATCATACAGTGGAGAAAATGGGATATGTGTTTGAAAAACTCCTGCACCACAATAAGAAAATCTAAAATTCTTAAAGTTAATTCAAAAATTGGTGATTGGGCAGGGGGGCAGGGGGTGGGGTAAATAAAAACTGAATATTTTCTGCAATCAGCGTACAGAACTTATAGACTGTGAAATATTTCGAATTACTTGGCAATGGGGAAGGAAAGATATTAAAAATTTGTATTTTTACTCTTACTTTCATGGGGCACCGGGCAAAGAATTGGCCTCCCACACTTTTCCGTAAGTTATTGAGTGTCATGTTAAGGACAGATTTTCCATTTTCCATCTTAAATTTTACCACCCATCCTAAATGTCTTAATTTTTTGTCGACAAGCTAAATACTGCTTGCTTGTTTATAACATGCAGCTGCTGGCTACCCTTCTTGTGGAATATGCCAAGATGGTATACATAGATATGTAGAAATTCTTGTATTCAAGCGTGAAAGCAGAGGCCATAAAGTTTAAAGAGAGACCATACCAGAGACCAATATATTTTTTTCACATTTTTCATGAAAGCACGAGCAATATAAAAAGTCTAGTGCCACCACTGGTGTATAGTATATTCGTATCGCGTATTGTTGTGTTAGTACATAATATGAAGTGATTTTATACATGTGAAAATTGAATTGTGATCATTAGTAACAGTCACAATACTGTCACAAAATAATCAGTTTTTATTCGTATATTCATTCATTAGATAGACATGACTGAGATTATTAATGCGTTAAAAAAAGCGAAGTGCGGTAAAGCTGTATGGTATGATTGTGTTGCCGTTGAGCTCATCAAGTCTGGTGGACCAGGGGCTCTCGCGTGGTGCTTGGAGCTTTTCAACGATTGTTGGAGAGAAGGCGTTACACCAGAGGATTGGAGGAGGACTATCATTTGCCCCCTATACAAAGGGAAAGGCTCTAGACTTGAATGCGGGAGTTATCGGGCTATTAGCTTGCTGAGCTCAATAGGGAAACTGTACGATAGAATTTTGATTGAGAGAGTACGAAAGATAACTGAGTGTAAGATATGGGATGCACAAGGAGCTTTTTTGAATGGGAGAGGGTGCACCGATCAGATCTTCTTCCTGCGAATGGTTAAAGAAAAGTTTTGCGCGTTCGTGGACTTGGAGAAAGCATATGATCGAGTGGACCAGGAAAGGTTGTGGGGCGTGTTGTCGGAGTATGGGGTGAGCAGCCGGTTGATCTGCGCAATCTTTTCACTTTACGTGGGAAGCTCCGCTTGTGTGAGGGTAAATATCACTCTCTCGGAGTGGTTTGTCCTCACCAAGGGAGTGAAACAAGGTTGTGTCATGTCTCCGTGGCTGCTCAACCTATTCTTCGACTACTGTATGTGACCTGGGAAAGAGATGGATGTTGGTGTCGAGTTGAATGAGTTTCGGGTGAATACATTGATGTACGCAGATGATTTGGTGTTAATGGCTGAGAGTGAAAGAGACTTACAAGAGATTTTTATGTGTGTGTATGAAAGTTGCAATTTGAATGGTTTGAAAATGAATGTTATGAAGACGAAAGTTCTAGTCTTTGAAAGAGAGAATGAAAAAACGATTTGCGAGATCAAAGTTGGTGACGAATGTTTGGAGCAAGTAAGTGAGTATGTATGTATATTTGGGAAGTATGTTTGCGAGGGATGGAAGATGCGATAGGGACATTGAAAGAAGGAAAGTGGCCGGTGCTAGAGTAAACGGTGCACTTCGACCCATTGTCAGCAATGGCAATGTGTCGAACATGGCTAAAATGCTGGTGCACAATACCATTCTGGTACCGTCACTCACGTATGCAAGCGAGACATGGACGTGGTTGAAGAAGGACGAAAGGGGAATAAATGCAGTAGAGATGCGATCGTTGAGAAGAATGGTTGGTAAAACGCTGCGTGATAGAGTGAAGAATGAGGATATAAGAAGAATGAGCGGATGCAAGAAGAGTGTTGTGGACAGAATGCGCGTGAATAAACTACGGTGGTTTGGGCATGTTGAACGAATGAACGAGGTAAGAGTGACAAAGAGGATATACTTATCTGAAAGAAAGGGTGTGAGGAAACGCGGGCGTCCGAGAACCACGTGGCTTGATCACGTGGATCAAATTCTCAAGGACGGCCGCGTGTTGAGTAAGAGGAACCGACGTGCGTATATGAGAAACTGTATGAATATGGAGGAAGCGAAGGAAGTGTGTAAAGATAGATCTGTTTGGCGTTCCGTTCTCTCTGCCTATCCCACTTGGGGCACGGCGTGAGGGTATAGTAGTAATAGTAGTAGTAGTATTCATTCATTCAAACCATCACGTTTTCCAAGAGTGGAGTAGCCAGCTATCTTAATGTATTCAGTAGACATGCAGTCGAGATCTTCCTGCCAATAATTAAAGACATTAAGGACGGTATATAGACCTCATCGCTAAATTCAAAATGTTAAATATTTTTTTGCAAGACATCGGAAACTTACGAAAATGTGGAAGACCTATTTAAGTGAAATAAAATAAAATTTTGTTGAAATAGCTTTATTTCGCGGATATTTCAGGAGTTCAAGGACTTCTATTTATCATAACATAAAAGACGTTTTACGTCAAAGACTCCACGAAACATAATAACATGGAAACTATTTAACAATTAATCAGGTGTTCACATTTGGCGAATATCGCTGGACGAATTTCGTTTGCATTCAAAAACAAGATTGCCGGACGCTTATTGATCGTCACACCTATTCACACAGTCCACCGATATAGATACGATCTGTCAGATGCGCATTGATTTTGACGTTGTTTTGAAAATGGTGGTCGTCGAGATGGAGATAACGAAGTGTTTATTATTAGCTGAAAATGTTATAGCAGAGGTTATAAGGTGCCTTTTAAATAAGGAAACAAACGCCACACACCAACAACAGAGATAACAATACTGTCGGAAACATTATAAAATTTATTGGTTATATAGTTTTTACGCATAGGTATTCGTAGATACTCATGCGCGAATCGTTACACCAAAGAGAAAAGTTGACTGGTGGTCAACTTGAGACGATATCGTTTTAACTAGTTTTTATCGTTTCAAATGTCTGGTGATATTTTGGTGTCCTGGCAATATTCGCCTTATGTAAACACCACATTAGTGTTTCATATACACCAGATGCGACACGTTATAAAGCTGTTGACAATGCTATAATTGTGATTTGTAGCAGTGAATGTCATATGGTGTCATCTTTAATGCGTTTTGTTTGTTGGGTGTGTACCCGATGTAAAAAGAGGATTTCTCATAAATAAAATGCCAAACAGCGATATTGTGTGTTATAGCAATGAATTATTTATCAGAGAATAAAACCTGAAAGTCGTTTTGGCAACCCTTCTTATGTAAGCATTATAATACATATACCTACTTACCTACATATTATTATTATTATTGAAATAGGGACTCACAAATACACTTTTTTTTGTTTTACCATTGTACGCCCTCCTCTAAATAAGAGAATATTCAATTATAGTTCACAAAAATCGCAAAATTATTTTTGTCAACTGGTTGCTTATAAAAAATAATATGTATATTTTTAATTCATTTATTCCACAACACTTCACAAACGAACATACAAACGAACAAAAGATCAATATTATGGAACATATTGCCCCACTAGACTAAGGTCTGTTCTGGAGTAGTATGTACCAAAAAATATACAACTTTGCATGTATACTTGAATTCAATAAATCAAAACAATTAAAAAATATTAAAAATTAATAGTAGGTACTTACATCATATTATTTATCTTCAACTGCTGAGTAACTCCCTCCCTAAACACAAGATATCTCTATTAGGGAAGTAGAATATTCGATAAAGAATGATCGTGTTATTGTGAATTGTGTGCATAATGTATATATTTTTGAAATAAATTATTTTTATTATTACATGTGCATCAAAAATAATAATAGATCATCATCATCAATACACCTCAAGTCATTTAGTACGTGCGAGTTGGATTAACGTTAGAGTTAGTCATTTATTGTATCGTCAGATCTCTCTCAGACTCCCTTCTGCCCCTCTCCATGAGCCATTTCATCACCAATTTGTTAAAGTTTTTCCCACTTGGGGAATTATTCGGTTTATTTTGATTATTATTCTGCAATACAACAAAACTTATACAAATAGTGGAACGAATCTGCTATGTTTATAAAACATAGATTTGCATTGATTGATACTATTATGTACCTGACTATACACTTGCACTCATATGTTTGATTGGTAAATACCATGTGCCTGAGCTAACTATAAACGTAGGTATACCTGCCTCTTGCAGAAGGCTAAAAAACAAACACTTCACCATGTTCAAACAATTTAGTGAATAATTTATAAGATCATTCATATATGTACGTAATATGTATCTAGCTACTCATTTAGTCATGTTTTGTGGTTGGAGTAAAAAGGTCAAGATTAAATATTTAATTGCCGTTTTATAGTCTAAGTTACAACAACTATTGGTCCTTTTATTTGTTTCCGTGGATTGACTTGCACAGCATGTCCAATGTATGTACGTGCTTTGAGAAATTTTGTTTTATTATTTAAAGGGAATCGCTGTTTTAGTGTATTTAATTATTTATTTACAGAGATTACAAAAAGTACTAATAACTGGATAAATAAAAGCTTAAATATGATAATAAACATTCATTCATACCATCACGGCTTTCCCCAGAACTTGGGTAGCCAGCAGATCAACTGCATGTAACAGCAAGTTACTGCCCTTGCTGTTCCAATAAAAGATAAGAAATTTAGAAAAATAACATAATTTATACAAAACTGAAGATAAAAACACTAGGGAGTGGACCAGAATCCGTACAGTGGATGACCTGTTCAGAGCAGTACAGGACAGAGAGGTTTTCGCCGGAGTGATCGCCAACGTCGGGGGGACCTGACATGCCACAGAAAGAAAAAAGATAAAAATGATGTTCTAAGACTACCTACCTGCCTTTTACAGGACACTCTTAAAGTAACATAAAAGAGTGAGAGATCTTTTCTTGGACTTACCAGGGACTCCGGGGGCAGGTGAAATACTTTATCGTAAAAATATTACAACAAATTAATAATATACAAAAACAGAAAAAACAACATGGTAATTGGTATGCATACAAAAAATATGCAATGGCGAGCCTATCACAGAACCGTGATATCTTCCAACTTACCTGGACATTATCCTCAGTAAAAAACTAAACCTGAGAAGGATGAATTTTAACTAATCCATTAAAAAAACCACCATGAAAAGAAAAGTACCTAATTACACAAAGTCATTATGATACAAACATATAAATAAGCATAAATATAGGCTCTCGCGTGGTGTTTGGAGCTTTTCAACGATTGTTGGAGAGAAGGCGTTACCCCAGAGGACTAAAGGAGGGCTATCATCTGCCCCCTGTACAAAGGGAAAGGCTCTAGACTTGAGTGCGGGAGTTATCGGGCTATTAGCTTGCTGAGTTCAATAGGGAAACTGTATGGTAGTATTTTGATTGAGAGAGTACGAAAGATAACTGAGTGTAAGATATGGAATGCACGAGGAGCTTTTTTGAATGGCAGGGGGTGCACCGATCAGATCTTCTCCCTGCAAATAGTCATAGAAAAGTTTCTGGGTAAACACCAGAAGCTTTTTTGTGCGTTCGTGGATTTGGAGAAAGCATATGATCGAGTGGACCGGGAAAGGTTGTGGCGCGTGTTGTCGGAGTATGGGGTGAGCAGCCAGGGATACGGCGTGAGGGTATAATAAAAATATATGTCAGAAAGAACATGGGTTATTCTCCGTATAGGAACAAGTCTCCATATGATCAGTCATGGTCACACAAAAACTTAACACACAAAAACTTTATAAAACAACCCAGATATATTTAAAAAAAAAAATGCCGAGAAAAATTCACCTATCCAGATATACATGATATCAAAGGATTAGGCCCAGAACGCGGGTTCAAAATACCAGCATTGTGTCTGAAATATCTGTGTTGAGAAACTTTCTAACAATATTATAAGTGTTTATTATAATAGATTTTTGAATTTTAATGAATAAATTTATTATTATTAACATTAAATGTGCAAGTTGAAAATTAACTGTAATAACAAAATGTACAGTCCGAAAATAAAAAACTAGCCGTGGAACACCTGGCAAAGAAAAGATCCTCACCCTTTTTCGTAAACTTTTTGTAAACGTTCGACCCACATTAATAACCTTCAATCTAAACTGTAATGTTTATCTCTGGTAAAATATAAATAAAACGGGAGTAAATATCTATGCTAAGTATTTGACAAGTATCTTTACACAAAAAATCCTTTGTAATGTTTTTTCTCTCACCATAAAATATTCATTTTTACTTAAAAGCTCATATAAGTAGTATTCTCATATGCTTTATCAGTGACGCTTAGCCTAAGGCGAGGATTAACTATGATCATCCCTACATAGGTATGTTTATCAAAAGTACAAGTTTATCACAAAACACTCTGCGAAGTAAAAGGTTAGGGGATAAACTTAAACCGAAAAACCATTCAAACATATTTAAAAATGTAGCCCAACGTTTATTTCTATCTAGGCTTATTTATATCAATATGGCATGTCTCACAAATGGTGCTACTACCATACTAACTGCATATAACTTTAAGTTCACTTTGTTTTCTTGTATATGATGCAATCGTCAGCAAGAAGCTCTAAAAGAACAAAATGGCTGTTTCGATGTTAACTCCATGGAAAACTCCACGTTTCTTCTTCTTTTCGTGTCGGTCAGCAAACGATAAAAATAACAAAACATTACATTACTAAGCTCACAGAAAGCCACGACCTCTCTATCTCTCTCTCTCAACTTCATGCTGCAATCTCCAGATCCGTGAAGCAAGGTGCTAGCAAGAGTTCATGGAAGAGAATATAATGACCAAGTAAAAATGTGACGAAAGGCGGCTTTGACAACTAGGCGGCCGCAGGGTAGGACCAAGTTGTGAAAGAAGAGGAGAGGTTGTGTTTGTTATAATAATATGTCCGGCAATATTCTGTCTGAAAGACTGGGTGTTCATGACGGATTTCCCCTACACAAAAAAGAAACTTACAGCATATAATAAACTAGCAAATTTTCGTCAATATAATGAGTTACAATCCATTGGATTGGTCTGCAACGAGTTTTGACTTTCTTCTCCATTCCTCCCTATTCTCAGCCAGTCTTTTCAGCTCCACGTATGAGTCACAGTTCATGTCCCTCTTTAGTTGGTCCATATACGCATCTCTTGGTCGGCCTCTGCCATTTGTCCCCTCGGTCTTACCCTCCGCAATGGTGATGAGTA
The DNA here is from genome assembly GCA_947579605.1 of Athripsodes cinereus. Lineage (NCBI taxonomy): Eukaryota > Metazoa > Arthropoda > Insecta > Trichoptera > Leptoceridae > Athripsodes > Athripsodes cinereus. The sequence continues at coordinate 593,370 of OX388327.1, forward strand.
GTCCTGGGTGCCTGATGTTGTGGCCAATCCAGTTAGCTCGTTGTTGGCTGATTCTCTTAAGAAGTTGCCTTTTTTCGCCTACCCTGGTTAATACTTCTTCGTTTTCGATGTGTTCCGACCACTGGATCTTCATCATGCGTCTGTAGCACCACATCTCAAAGGCCGCCAACCGTCCGCGTGTCAATAAAAATCAAGACATTTATGATGGTTGGCCTACTTTATAGAGTGACTAAGAACATAGTTTTGTTGAAGATATTTATAGTAATGACAGAAAAAGATCAAAAAGATGGCTATTTGAGTGCCATCACTTCTTCAATCATTTGGCTACCTATAAAACCAAATCCTAAATGATTCACACATTCTGTTGACTTTGAATAGAGAAACATACCCATATTGGATAACTAATAAGCTAGCAATCAAAATTATCATCGAAGACCCTACTGTCAGGATCCCGGGCTGCAATCTTCTCCAACGAAACAGAATTCGCACGGTTCAAGACTGTTGCAACTACCTAATGTGAAAATGGGGTAACAGGGAGTCTCCGGAATGCAACTGTGGAGCTCAGCCCCGAACAATTCAACATCTGGTGGAGGAGACTGGATGGACATACATACATAGATCAACCCCAGAGGGAGTGGAGTGGCTTTCTGGACGGGAACCAAGGATTTAATTTGGAAAGATTGTTGATACAAGCCGAAGCCATACAAAAAGTAAATAAGTACCCATATTGGAATACTTGCTTTACGCAAATATTATTGAAACGAAATTTGAATTCTTCTATAAACATGTTTAAATATGTTAGTTGATAGTTATTTATCTTCGGGTGTATCTGCGAACCACTTCGGGAGCTACATATAGAGAACACATTTGTACAAGTATCTACTAAATTTGATACTAATACTTATTATCTAAGTTTTACTTATAATTTAATAACAATATTATACTCTTATGTACATGATACAACATGCCTTAGTCCGACTCTGATGCCCAGGAGCTTCATTCTGAAACTTCAATCAAATAACACTGTATGTATATATAACATCATATAAACAGAGTATAACGTTACACGAAGCAATCTAAATTACGCAATTTTGTCTTAAAATAAAAAAAGTAAGTATATGAGTATTATTTTTTTAACAATATTTCAGTGTTGTGATTCATAAATTATTGTAGTTTTCCCGTGGACTTGAAAAGAGCCTAGTGAATTTAATTTAATTTTTTAATTTAATTTTTAATTTTTATTTCTTTTTAATTTACTCAAATTCACGGCATAGGCCTTTTACATGATAAAATACATTATACATAACATTTATAAATACAACAGTGACAAGTCTAACAAAATTATATGTCATTAAAAAAACCAAATGACCAAACAGCAAACAGAGAACCAAATTTTATGTGGTACATGCAATGTGAGACAACATTAATAATACAATATACATATATAAATACATACAGACACACAAATACACATGAACACATTAAATAATTTAATTCTGGGAATATAAAAATAATTAACGCAACAATAAAATAGGAATATACTATTACAACAATAATAATTAGATATCAAAAATTATATTATAGATTATACAATTATTATCCCTATTATACAAAGGAATTAAAAATAAATAATAATAAAAATAATAATAAAGAAAATAATAATTAGATATAAGAAAGAATTTAAAATGCTTGAGTCAAATATTACGAATGATAAATAATTGAAAATGATAAAAAGTATCGAAATAAGTCAATTTTGTAATAAAAAAAAAATAAGTACACAAAACAAAATATTAGTGAAGAATAAATCTCCCACTCTTTTTGTAGGTTTTTGATCGTTTTTTTAAGGACAGGTGTTCGTAGAACCTCACATAATTTTACACTATCTACATATTTAGATTTTCATTTCAACGATAATGTATGCAGTGCGTGCGAATAAAATGTGTTTTTTTATTGACACGGGGATTTGTGGGATATGCCACAAAGATGAGGTGCCCACTTTTAGTAGTAGATGTTGTTATTTTAACGATGAGATTCACTAAACCGCAAAAATCAAAAGACAGAGGAACATAATAATTACAATATTCAACTATGTATTTTGTTGAAAAGTAGAGATTAGATGGACGAAATTCATACGATCGCCGTTTTTTTTTGCTTTTTATTGTATTACAGTTATTTGCCCATTAAAAGTTTTATTTTTTGCATCGAGACTCGAAAATTCTTAACAAGGTCACTTATTTTTTGTTTGTACCTACTAACATAGTCTTAGTTTTTTTAACAAACTTTGTTTGAAATTGAACTAAATATATTTCGACTTACTATTTTAAGTGGTATATGGATGTATAACTCGGAGTATATTTGTTGGTAAATAAATGGTACGTACTTCAGAGAGTACTTTATTTATTAAATAATTTTATTAGGAAGGTACATTGAATATTTTAACACGTGACAGTGTTTAGATGATAGGAAGTAGATATTAGTACATCGGGTGAAGAAAAGTACCAAATTGAATTTTAAACAAAGAAAGTTTGTTGAACTATTAATTGCTTTTAGGTAAGAGGTAAAATTTTGTTTATGTTGATATGTTATGTAGTTATAAATACTTCAAATAAAAATAATTTCAAGGAAAGGATTGAGAGACACGTGTGGTTGTTTACATAAAAAAGTAGATGCTTGTGCTAGGAGTGAAAGAGTAGGTATTTTTGTGGTGAGGACAAAGGAATGAACTAATAAAAATGATGTCACAACAAAATTCGGGGCAGTTTTGTCTTGGAATTAGGAGAGAGAGGTTAAAATCATAAAAGCAGTGTTGTATTCAATTTTTTTCGTTGTTGACATTTCTTTCTCCGAGTAATAAATATAATATTTCTTTTAGTGATTATTTCCACAATGGAAATAATAAGAAACTCATCCTAAAATTTTATTATAATTTTACATTAAATTCAGTGTCTCGAAGCAGCGAATTTTGCAGTAAACCACCATACCCAAAGCTAAGATTTTGTTTTATTTTATTTTGTTGAATTTGATTGTTAAGAATATTTATTTTTCTATTATCTTATTAAATGTCTCTTTTAAAGTAAAGTTTGATAATTTCTTGTGAGATTGACTTAGTTTGATATTTTATTTTCTACATTGTTAGATTTGTAGACTAGCATTGTTTGCAATTTTGTTTTGTGGAGGATTACTCAATTATGTGAACAGAGTCGAATTCAGAACATAAAATTATTTTATTTTCCCAATTTAATAAAATTTGAATAACTAATATTATTTGTAAATTTAATTTATAGACATTACCTGATAATAAGAACAGGGACGGACTCAGAAACATATACTAATTATTATTTTCTGATATATTGAATTAACATTTAGCATGAATACTAATTCATATTTATTTTATGTAAATATCTCTTATTATATCATAAACTAACGTCCCACCACCCACACCCACATGATCGTGAACTAAAGGCCCATGATCTCCCAGCGTGAAAAAATCAAGGTTGGTCGTCTGCCTTGCCTTAAGGGACACAAAAAAAGCCAACCCCCGCAGATTTATACATAAATATTTATATTATTTGCATGTTATGTATTATATTCTCTTAATTTATCATATTGTATACTAATGAGGCTGACAATAGTGTATGAAAGGCTGTGTCAGATCGAAATTTGCGTGTGTAGGAGCAAATTTTCACTAACAAACCAATTTTTATTGTTATATTAACCAAAAATAGTCAGTGATTGAATTTTGTCAAACTCTGGTTCAGTAAAATATTTCATCTCGATGCGCCCCTGGCGCTGTATACAGATACTATTTTATGTATGAAACCATATGCCTTTTATAAATAAAACTGCATTCAAAACTAATCTGTAATATAATTACAGAAATAAACTTTCGATAACGTTGAATCATAAGTTTGATAAAATATTATTTCATTGACTATTTCTAACAAATAACATGGATTTCTGTGGTACATAAAAAAAATTGATATTTATTCTTGATTGTTATTGTGTGTTGTTTTCTTTGTGTATTTTCTGCAATAAGGTAAGGCTTTTATACTTGCTAACGCAGAGTATAAAAGGAAATAATTTATTAATTACTAACCTTTATGTACAACAGAAAATTAAATTTTGATTGTTATATAAATTATGCTTTTATGTTTCTGAATAGAAATTATTGTTTGTTTTCCACTGATAAAATTTTCTTTTATAAATCGTAAACACAACGTAGAAAAGGGTCCTTTACGTAAATTTTCTTTCCTCTAGATGTATCATGAGCCAATATCTTTGAAGAAACGAAAATTGTTGAATTTAGCGACCGACACTTTTGACGGGCATTACGTTAAACGTTCGGAAATAATTTTAATTATGGTGAGGTGTGAATGATATGGGTAGACTAGCGAGTATATATTATTATGTACGTATGACATCTTTATATACGATGAATATTATTACTCTTGGATTTTACAAGTAGGTAGGTGATATGAAAGTATTTTTGTATTATTAAATTTTAATCGGAATATTATAAAGACGTAATTGCGAAAAGAAATTTAAAAATTTGCGTAGATTGGATAAACTTGATTCTTTTTAGTTTAATTACTTCCAACTCAGAGGATAAATACGTATTTATTCTCTCGTCGAAATAAATAAATACTTATATTTTATTTATTTCCTGTCAATGTGGTCTCAACGACGAAGCTTTCTTTTCCTCTTGTGGGGAGGGACCACGACAGAAAATGGTTGCCGTTTGTCCAGGATATAATGTCTGTCATTGCAGGCATTAGACATTGGGTTACTATGTAGCGAAGGAAAGTTTTCTGTCATAGGCTATGACAGAAAATGGCGTGTGACCAGAATTATCTTTGTCATTGCAAGGGTAAAATTCAGATTCGGTCATAGCAGAAATAGATTTGAGCTAGTATAGTTAGTTGGAAGAAATAGATAAATATCCAATCTTTAAATTAATTGTCTTACAGAGGAGGGGGGGGAGAGATAGATTGATAGTCTTATGGAAGAGAAGGGGAGTTTCTACACGAGAAGCAGAATTTTTGTCTTGGGGGGGCGGTGAAATTTTCCAGTATTTTGACTTTAAATTATGTTAGAACTCTCTGCCTATCCTTTAAGGGGGTGACTCGCATTTCAAAATTGATGACAGAAGACGGCGAATATTATAGAACACATTATGAACACTAAAAATACGTTAAATTAATTGAATCGAGGGCAAACTAAATAAAAATTGTTAGCAATTTTTTTTATATCTATTAGAAATTATAAATATATTATTAGTTTAACAAGAACGAACTCGTTAGATAAAATTTGTTGTTATATGACTAGTGAACTAGTAATAATATTATATCTTGATATTAAGTGGATAGTGGGTTTAAAATATGTACCTATTGACATGTTATGTATATAGAATGGTAAACATTTTTTTTGTTAGTTATTTATTTCAGTTATGTGAAAGTTGAATGAACTACCTTGAAATAATTTTTGAAGGATGAATTTTATGGGGTTTTTGACTGTTGAATACTGTAATAATTTATGGGGTTGAGATGTGTGTCAGTAGTAATATTTTTTTTTGTTAGATATGTATAGTTTTATATATATTGGAATGTCATTCAATATGTCGGTTTTGCTCAGATCTTAACAAAATGAATATGAAATAATATTATTTCATAAATGACGAATCTGTAGGTATAATAATGCGGGTAGATATGTGTTTTGATCTGATGGGTTAAGTAGATTTATCACTTTAGATAAAAAACTGTTCGGTTTCGACAAGTATGATCGGTGAACTGAGTACAGTCGGTAATATTATTATTTTAACAAAAACGCATTTGATCGTTGTATAATATTATTATTTAGACTGAGTCTAATAATAATATTATATTAGATTGTCGCTAGCTAAGTGGAATGACTATTAAGTACCTATATGGTATTATACAATATTATTATAATTGTCGAGCGATGTTTACAGAAATACTAGGTACCTACTGATGTTTTTTTTTCCAATATAGGTAGAACATTGATGAAAGACAGTAGATACATAATATTATGTTAATATCAATATGGTATTCATAAAATTTATGGGTACCTAAAGTTTATGTTTTAAACAGTAAGTAGATAAAAGTACTTACTCGTATATAATACTATAGTGCGTAGATTTTATAGTCAAAACATGTATGTGTGTATTTAAAGAACAATTTGTTTTCATGAAATAATATTGCTTTTCAGCGCATATGTAATGTGTCTTTTGAAAGGGGAGAGTTGCATGCTATAACTGGGGTTTTTGTTGTGTGAATTTTTTTCTATTTTTCTTTGGGTGCTGTGTTTGAATGAGGTGTTAGGCATGTGTGTTAGTGAGACATGGACGTGGCTGAGGAGGGATGAGAGTGGAATGAGTGCTGTGGAGATGTGATCATTGAGACGAATGGTTGATGAAGCATTACATGAATGGAATGTAAGAATGATGAAGAGAGTGTATTTTTTTTTTGTCTGAAGGGGAGGGTGTGAAAATGTGTGGACGTACCGGAACTGCGTGACTTGACCACGTGGATCAAATTCACAAGGACTGTCACGTGTTGGGTGGGAGAAATCGATGTGAATGTTTGAGGAATGGGGTGGATGTGGATAGAGAGAAGGGAGTGTCTGGGAATGGATCAACATGGCGATCTGTTTCTCTTTGCCTGCCTCACCTGGGATGCGGCGTGAGTGAGGTATGGTACCATAAAAAATTAATCAGTTGGAAATTGGCTATTATGATTAATAGTTTCAGGGTTAATTCCAGTCATGAGGGGGTAGGGGTTATTTATTTTTTTTAACTGATTAATTAAGTTTTCAATTTTTTTATGATGAAATTGGGTGAATTTGTTGATTTTGGCGGTACTGTGATGTAAGAAATGAAACTAGATCGTGAGAGTTTTCATAGTAAAATTTACTATAGGATGTATGGAAGAGAAATATGAATGTGTACAATATGGAAATTTATTTTAAAATTTATGTTCACACATAAAGAAATCAGTATCGTGAAGGAAAAAGGTTTAGGAAAAGAAATGTGATAATAATTATGTACAATATAAAAACTGACTAATACTTATGTCAACAGATATACATAATTATAGAATAGGGTCGGTATTATTATATATGATATAGTAATATCAGTTTATATTGGGTACATACTATTAATATAACATACGACGGAGTTTGTATAAATGAAAACATGTGAGAGTAATAATTATAGTGAATTAACTGTACGTATGTCATGTGTTTGGATGTACCTAAGGTTGACACGTGGGACGGTAGATATATACCTATTATTTATAATTCGGTTATGTATATTGAATGTGTATTCCAACCACTTGAGAGTCGGTACAAAGACATTTGTACCTTAACAAAATGTTTTGGTAAGAAATTATAAATGTGTTTATTTGACTTGTATAGTGCTGTAAGCATGCGATTGTTTACAAATTAATTATAGGATAGTGGGTAATACAAGTGTGTGGTTGTTTATATAAGTATAGGATTGTGAATGATTTTAATCAATATAGAGAATTGGAAAGTTAGGGCCAGTGGCGTAGCATATTGATTGCGTTGTGAAATATTTTTCTTTGTTTGTTAAAAAATTTTCTTTTAAGAAAATAATTTCCTCACCTTGTGCAAGCCCGGAAAATTAATTTTCTGAGGGGGCATGACATAGTCTTAGTTTTTTTAACAAACTTTGTTTGAAATTGAACTAAATATATTTCGACTTACTATTTTAAGTGGTATATGGATGTATAACTCGGAGTATATTTGTTGGTAAATAAATGGTACGTACTTCAGAGAGTACTTTATTTATTAAATAATTTTATTAGGAAGGTACATTGAATATTTTAACACGTGACAGTGTTTAGATGATAGGAAGTAGATATTAGTACATCGGGTGAAGAAAAGTACCAAATTGAATTTTAAACAAAGAAAGTTTGTTGAACTATTAATTGCTTTTAGGTAAGAGGTTAAATTTTGTTTATGTTGATATGTTATGTAGTTATAAATACTTCAAATAAAAATAATTTCAAGGAAAGGATTGAGAGACACGTGTGGTTGTTTACATAAAAAAGTAGATGCTTGTGCTAGGAGTGAAAGAGTAGGTATTTTTGTGGTGAGGACAAAGGAATGAACTAATAAAAATGATGTCACAACAAAATTCGGGGCAGTTTTGTCTTGGAATTAGGAGAGAGAGGTTAAAATCATAAAAGCAGTGTTGTATTCAATTTTTTTCGTTGTTGACATTTCTTTCTCCGAGTAATAAATATAATATTTCTTTTAGTGATTATTTCCACAATGGAAATAATAAGAAACTCATCCTAAAATTTTATTATAATTTTACATTAAATTCAGTGTCTCGAAGCAGCGAATTTTGCAGTAAACCACCATACCCAAAGCTAAGATTTTGTTTTATTTTATTTTGTTGAATTTGATTGTTAAGAATATTTATTTTTCTATTATCTTATTAAATGTCTCTTTTAAAGTAAAGTTTGATAATTTCTTGTGAGATTGACTTAGTTTGATATTTTATTTTCTACATTGTTAGATTTGTAGACTAGCATTGTTTGCAATTTTGTTTTGTGGAGGATTACTCAATTATGTGAACAGAGTCGAATTCAGAACATAAAATTATTTTATTTTCCCAATTTAATAAAATTTGAATAACTAATATTATTTGTAAATTTAATTTATAGACATTACCTGATAATAAGAACAGGGACGGACTCAGAAACATATACTAATTATTATTTTCTGATATATTGAATTAACATTTAGCATGAATACTAATTCATATTTATTTTATGTAAATATCTCTTATTATATCATAAACTAACGTCCCACCACCCACACCCACATGATCGTGAACTAAAGGCCCATGATCTCCCAGCGTGAAAAAATCAAGGTTGGTCGTCTGCCTTGCCTTAAGGGACACAAAAAAAGCCAACCCCCGCAGATTTATACATAAATATTTATATTATTTGCATGTTATGTATTATATTCTCTTAATTTATCATATTGTATACTAATGAGGCTGACAATAGTATATGAAAGGCTGTGTCAGATCGAAATTTGCGTGTGTAGGAGCAAATTTTCACTAACAAACCAATTTTTATTGTTATATTAACCAAAAATAGTCAGTGATTGAATTTTGTCAAACTCTGGTTCAGTAAAATATTTCATCTCGATGCGCCCCTGGCGCTGTATACAGATACTATTTTATGTATGAAACCATATGCCTTTTATAAATAAAACTGCATTCAAAACTAATCTGTAATATAATTACAGAAATAAACTTTCGATAACGTTGAATCATAAGTTTGATAAAATATTATTTCATTGACTATTTCTAACAAATAACATGGATTTCTGTGGTACATAAAAAAATTTGATATTTATTCTTGATTGTTATTGTGTGTTGTTTTCTTTGTGTATTTTCAGCAATAAGGTAAGGCTTTTATACTTGCTAACGCAGAGTATAAAAGGAAATAATTTATTAATTACTAACCTTTATGTACAACAGAAAATTAAATTTTGATTGTTATATAAATTATGCTTTTATGTTTCTGAATAGAAATTATTGTTTGTTTTCCACTGATAAAATTTTCTTTTATAAATCGTAAACACAACGTAGAAAAGGGTCCTTTACGTAAATTTTCTTTCCTCTAGATGTATCATGAGCCAATATCTTTGAAGAAACGAAAATTGTTGAATTTAGCGACCGACACTTTTGACGGGCATTACGTTAAACGTTCGGAAATAATTTTAATTATGGTGAGGTGTGAATGATATGGGTAGACTAGCGAGTATATATTATTATGTACGTATGACATCTTTATATACGATGAATATTATTACTCTTGGATTTTACAAGTAGGTAGGTGATATGAAAGTATTTTTGTATTATTAAATTTTAATCGGAATATTATAAAGACGTAATTGCGAAAAGAAATTTAAAAATTTGCGTAGATTGGATAAACTTGATTCTTTTTAGTTTAATTACTTCCAACTCAGAGGATAAATACGTATTTATTCTCTCGTCGAAATAAATAAATATATTTTATTTATTTCCTGTCAATGTGGTCTCAACGACGAAGCTTTCTTTTCCTCTTGTGGGGAGGGACCACGACACTACATATCACCAGTCATATATAACGAATTACAGAAATTTTAATATATCGATCAACGGTTATCGGTAGAAGTTCTTCGTTGTAAGAAATAAAAATATTCAACATATCGTTTCAATTAAAAGTTTATTACAGTTAGAAATTGAAATTTAAGCGAGAGCACGTAATTTAACAATATTTTTTTTTATTATTTTTTTCTCATTCACCGAGTAATAATACACCCTGTATAAATCACAACGTCCCATAAATATCTGATATTACGATTATTATCTTCGCTTCTACCACTTCAGAGAGATAACAATACATGCATGATATGTACCTACCCACACACCACTACAACACATATATGTATGTATAACAAACAATTCAACCACCGTCACTTTTCTTATTCTACTGATAAATATCAGTGGCGTCTTTTCCACACAAGCCAAAAAGTCAGACCTTTCCTAGTTAAGAAATAATTGTTACCTAAATCCTAAAATATCTGTAGAGCACTCGGCAAAAGATAGATCTCAAACATTTAAAATCTTAAAAACAGCGATGAAGTTTGCCACCTATCCTGAACGTCTTATTTTTTTTGGCTCGGAGAGGACATTTTGCATGTTAATTACATTTATCTGATCTGATGGCTTCTCCACTAGTGGAATATTCCGTGATATAAGTACATAGACTAAGTTCAGTTAACAACAATCTGGTCAATAAATTACGTGCACAATCGCTCACCTTTTTGAATTCAACGTGAATTCGTTCGAAGCGTCTTGTTATTAGTATTATTCGGTTACGTTGTCTAAATCACAAACTGAACAGTTTTGCGTCATCTGTTAAACAAAACTCGTTGCAATAAACGCAGCTTATTTTTTGTCTTGCTTGTCTCACGCACAATATTAGACAGCGGTTTTGGCATTTGTTAATCAAGGTAAAATTGATAAATGCAGTAGGTAGTATGGAAAAATAATAACGTCATAATCTGTGTTTGTTACAACGAACATAATGTATTGAATGCACTGGCTCTCGTTGAATCACCAAAGCTGAGCGTTTTCAGTTCTTGGATGGGTGATCATTACATACTCGAAAGGTATCAATTTTTTTTGTATGATGGAGTCAAAAGTGTCCGAATTCTAGTAAGCGAAGTAAATCAAGTCACTTGGAAGTTAACTATATACTAGGTTTTTTCAATTTATCTTTTTGTAACATAACTTTTAAGTTGAAATGGAATTCTTGTGTTAAAAGTAAAGCAACGAGTGGAGTATAAGATATGTGTGATGGTGTTTTCGGTCTTGAAGGGTGTATTACCATCTTATTTGTCGGAGATGTGCGAGATCGAGACCATCAGTGTAAGACGGCTCATGCTTCGCTCAGCACAGGTTGAGGCAAAATGCAGACTGATTGAGCCATCTCGATCTCGCAAAACAGGCTTTGGAGATAGAGCGTTTAGTGTTGCGGGTCCCAGATGTTGGAACAAGCTGCCTCTGTGTCTGCGAGAGGAGGTGAATGGAGAGAGTTCTAAAAGAGGGCTGAAGACACACCTTTTTGCTGGGAGTTTCGGGTGATGGATACGATATACAGCGCCCTTGAGGTCATGTTATGAGTAAACGGCGCTTTAAAAACATCATTACTATATCTTATATTTATTTAATAACTTAATTATGCCATTTAATTATTGACGATGTGCCTAACTCACTTTTAAAACCTCATACACGCTACTGTTTTTTATCTATGTTATATTATTATATGTAGCCAAACCTCTCTTGCTCCAATACAATAATATATTCTCATTTATATGAAATTTACTTACACTTACACTATTCCAACTTTCATAGTAGGTAGTTGGTAAACCCTATTTCACTAAAACCGTACTTGTGTATGCGTCGAATTAAACATTTTATTTTGTAGTCTGATAGATGATTAAGAACACGAACTATAATTATGATTTATCCCGTAAAATAAGGAAAATTACGCAAATGAGAAGAGAGACAGACAATCTGAAAAAGCTCATTCTGGACTGTGTGGTATCGAGGAAATGGATTTACCTGAGCGCACACTAACTAGGTAAAGTGATTACCTACTCTTGACTGTCACACGAGAGACGGAGGCTACCCAAAAAATCTGATGTTACTATTTGAAAACATTTTTTTAAAATATATTTTCGAAGAGTAAACATTGTGAAAGTAATAAGTATAAAGACAAATAAGATATGTGGAAGTGACAGGAGTCATGGTTACGGTGGTTTGGCCACATGACAGGAATCATAGAAGACACAATGACAAAAAAAGATAAACCTACTCGTGTCTTACAGAACTTCACCTCCTGAACTTTTACTACTAGAACTTTGTTGTTGGACCGTAAAGAACTTGCCGAATCTGAAAGAGTCAGTGAAATTTATATTCCTAAACGTTGTGAGTACAATCACCTGGAGAACATGTGTAAGGAATTGTATGAATGTGTTAGCAGCAATAAACGTGTGCAAGGATAGAAGTGAGGGAAATGAAATATTGTTTAACCAAATACAAAAATAGAATCCTGAAATTATTTTCTGAAAAAAACACATAAATCATCATTGTAGTCTGTGAGACAACCACATCGGTATCATACAGTTCAAGGGTTATAAATTCCTCCATATGTATTGTTGTACATATTATGTATGTTGTTAACATATATCTTGGTAGTGGCTGATAATATAACAAGTAATGTATCCAACACAACTGTATCAGCAACAAAACAACCAATGTAACTAAGTAGTAAATACCTACTACCCTACAAGTTGATGGGCATTTCAATGATCGTAGACCGTAATCTAATAAATATTTTTATCCATTTATGTAAATGTATGTTGTTTGTATGTCTTCAATAGACAACGTTATTAGAATCATCATCATCAACATTATGCCCTTGAAGTTTTTTGAAAGCACAAGTCCAAACCAGTCTCTTCCATTCAGAGCATCTCCGCGCCAATTGAGTAACCTTTTTCCATATAATTCTTATCATTCTGGTATCTATTTATTTAAATGTACATATTATGTTGTTGATTTATTTATTTAAATGTACATATTATGTACATATTATTTATTTAAATGTACATATTATGTTGGCCAAAAAGAGCACTGTTCTTCCGTCCGCAGGGGTTCCGTAGGCCCGGGCGTCCCTCTTTCACAATACACCGTTCCTATGACAACGATATCAGAGCGCAAGGAATGTCGTGGGAAGAGGTGACGCAATTGGCATAGAGACGCTCTGAATGGAGGAGGCTGGTTTCTGCCCTGTGCTCCCGAGAGGAGCGTTGAGGGCGATGATGATGATGATTATGTTGTTTGTATGTTCTCAATAGACACCATATTTAGACAATCATCATCATCCTTTTTCCCTCGAAGTTTTTTTGAAATCGCAAGATCAAACCAGTCTCCTCCATTCAGAACATCTCCGAGCCAATTGAATCCCTTTTTTCCACAAAATTCCTAGCGTTCTGATGTCATTTTCAAAGAAATGATGTAATGAGAAAAATGGACGTTCGGGCCTTCGGAATCATTGTGAACGAAAAAACAGTGCTTTTTATGGCCAACTATCACTAGACATGCTCAAAACATGACCCAACCAAGAGCATCGTCTCTCCTGTATTACAGAGACAAGAGATCTTTGAGTGCGCTCGAGTAGGTATACAGTATTATGTGTGACATGCTCATATTGCTCATCCCACCTTATATTCAAAATCCTTCTAAGACTCTTATTAACGGAGCTTTGTTCTTCCACTTGAGGCACGGTTAGTAGCCAAAACTTACAGTCTTATAAAATAATTAGAATTATACAGACATCGAAGTAGTTACGTAATTTGCAAACATTTATAATTTGTCTATTTTACCGAGCGAGGCCGACTTAGACTACACTAGTATATATTGTTATTTTAGCCTCTACGCCGCTACGTTTCTATACTGCTACGCCTCTACGACTCTACACCTTTACTCAATCCTCAGTGGTAATAACTGTAGGCATATCTTATGGGATTCCTTCTACGCTAGAAGTATTTGGGCTTTAGCTTTAATAACAATATCTTACGTATGTATATTACTTGATATATCTTGAGAGAATGCTAAATTGAAATAACCTATGTGTGTTTGTTAACTAAAGATAACTTAAGTCATACCTACTCACAAAAAGGGAATAAATTTAATTTCAACTATTAGGTCTGACACTACAACACAAAAGATGTGAGTGACAACCTATTTACATACAGTCATTAAAATAGTTTCAACTTTGTGTCTGCAATAAAAATAAAACTTATATCTACGTAAATGTCAAATTTTAACATTCCAAATTTTCATTCTAAGATATCTGTTAGACAATAATAATAATAATAACTAGACAACTTTTATTTAAGATGCGCCGTTTTGTGGAAAAACCACCGCAAGGGCTCATTCAAGAATCATAGCACCTCCTGAACAATAGGGTTTTTAACCTCGCCTTGAACACCTCCACACTCTCCAGAGTTCTATCTATCTATTCCCTCACGCCGTATCCCAAGTGGGGTAGGCAGAGAGAACGGAACGCCAATTAGATCTGTCCTTACATACTTCTTTCACCTCCTCCACAGTCATACAATTTCTCATGCACGCACGTCGATTTCTCTTACTCAAAACACGGCCGTCCTTGAGAATTTGATCTACATGTTCAAGCCATGTAGTTCTCGGACGCCCGAGCTTCCTCACACCCCTCCTTTCAGCCAAGTATATCCTCTTTGTCATAGTTCTCCAGAGTTCTGATAGTTTAACGTTCACTCGATAAATACAGTTAATATTTAATAACCTCATTACATTTTTTGCGGAATAATTATGTTAATGAAGGAATACTTACATATTTTTGTGGAGTACAAAAAGCCAAATCAAATATCTTCGGTGGATTCAAGAAACCTCCTTTGTACAAATCACAAAATATTGGAGTTTCAGTATAGAAATTCAATAAAATGTTTAGTAAAGTATCAAGAATTAAAATAATTATTTTATTTTTATTTATTTTATTTATTTATTTTAAAAAATGGGCAACATACAATAAAATTTTACAAAATATAACATAATAACCATTAAACATATTTCTTGTACTTGACCAGCCCATCTTTGAGTTCATTATTATTATTGCCAGTACAGTACAAACACAGAAAGAAAAAAAGAAAAAATTATAATATAGTAAGGAGATATCAACTAGTTAGAAGAAAAAGAAAATTATAAGAAATGGTACAAATAATTTAAATATTTATGTATATTTATTTATTTTATTCTTAAGTTAAATTAAGACATTGTACATCTTAAATTCAGCGATGAAGTTTGCCACTCACCCTGAATGTCTTGATTTTATATTGGCACGGAGAGGACAGCTTGCATGTTTCTTACATGCAGCTGGTCTGCTGGCTACCTCACTTGTGGGATATGCCGTGATGGTATAGATAGATAGATAGATTTTATTCTTCTTCCACGTCATCAATCACAATATAACAAAGTCAACCAATCAGTTTACATAAGAAAAAATGTAGGTAATGATATGCAGTGGCGAGATTATCTGTGGAACAGACTGCCTCTGGGGCTCAGGTGTGCTGCCGACTTCCAGGCTTTTAAGAGGGACCTCAAGACCTACTTTTTCAAACTTTTTTATGAACTGTGACTGTTGTGTATATTGCATTATTTTATTTTTATTTCTGACGCGGATACATATTATTATGTATCTGAGATTATGTGTTATAAGGTTATTGTATTTAAATTTGAATTCTTGACACAGACAATTTTGTTGAAGATAGAACATTATCATGTACAGCGTCCTCGAGGTGCTATGCCACAAAGATGGCGCTTTAAATACTCTCCGTTATTATTATTATCATTTTACAGTGATTTCTTCCATCTAACCACGTCACATGAAAACTAAACACAAGCGATAAGAAAAATCTCTACACAAATCGAAATGAGAAAAAAAGCTACAATCCACACACCTAACACTCCAAAGAAGGGACCGGGAACTATAGATTAAAATGTCAATAAATTAAAAAGAAAAAAATCAGCATATTATCTCAGCATAATAGTTAGATGCGGTTCGACAAGTCGAATAATTTAGTATCAGTGTCTCATTTTTGAGATACGCTTTAATCCTTGTATGTACTACCATGATATTTCGTAATCCTTATATGTATGTAAATATCATCTTGAAAGAAGGATTTAAGGAGTATGTAGATAAAAGCTTGAAGTTCTTCATATAAATCCTTTTATTACCACAATAAGTATGTAGGTTTATCTCATCTTATGTTTTTTTTTTTTTTTTTTTTTTTTTTTTTTTTTTTTTTTTTTTTTTTTTTTTTTTTTTTTTTTTTTTGATAATAAACAATATAAATATAATTAAAAAACACTATTACTTTCACAAATTATATAAAGAGTTATAAGTACTTTTCGGACATCCGTCCATCATCAGTAACAACTTAGAACTAAATAACAAAAGACAACAATCATCTCAGAAAATAGTCATGAGCGGGGGTACAAGAATGGGTACAAGAAAGAAGAGATTGATAGAATTTTGCTGAAGAAAGAAAAAATCTTATTGACTAATAAATATCTATATCCTAAAATCCCACTAAATTTTAATGAAGATAATAATCACAATTACAAAAGGATTGAATTTATGGGACAATTAACATATGAATCGACGAATATATGCAAAAAGGCCAACTTCAGACCAGCTTTCTACACAACAAATAATATCGGAAGAAGAATTTTTAACTCAAAAAACAAAATCGACAAGTTGGACCACAGCGGTATTTATAAATTGGAGTGCAACGACTGTTCAAAATGTTATATTGGTCAATCAGGCAGGAAGGTCTTGGCGAGATATAAAGAACATAGAAAAGCCTTAAACACCATAGCAGTCAACTCAGAAATGGCAGATCACGCTAAAGAATCGGGACATTCCTTCAATATGGATGGAATACATTTGTTACATAAGTGTAAAAAGGGACAAAAAATGAATGTACTTGAAGCCATAGAAATTAATAGAAATTGTAATAATATTATCAATATCCAA
Organism: Athripsodes cinereus; assembly: GCA_947579605.1. Taxonomy (NCBI): domain Eukaryota; kingdom Metazoa; phylum Arthropoda; class Insecta; order Trichoptera; family Leptoceridae; genus Athripsodes; species Athripsodes cinereus. The sequence continues at coordinate 610,556 of OX388327.1, forward strand.
ATACCTCCCTTGATTTCCCCACTGACTCATCCTTTCACTATAACAACTAATACACACACATAGCTTTAACACAATACACCTACCTATACATGTCCATAATCCTAAAACAATAACAGGTAAAAACCCCGCCATAATCCTCCCCGCTCACGACTATTTTCTGAGATGATTGTTGTCTTTTGTTATTTAGTTCTAAGTTGTTACTGATGATGGACGGATGTCCGAAAAGTACTTATAACTCTTTATATAATTTGTGAAAGTAATAGTGTTTTTTAATTATATTTATATTGTTTATTATCAAAAAATCAATATGAACTTCCACAGTGTTTGCTCTTCAAAAGTAGAAAAGTTATCATCTTATGTATTGTTTCATATGAATTCTATACAAAGTTGATACAATGCATATTTATTGTTTATTGTCTCTCGATATTGTATTGTTATTCCAGTTTAAAGTGGAGTCCTCGGCATAAAGCTGGTCTCCCACTCTCTTTTGTAAGTTGTTTTTGAATATCCTTTCTTTAAGAGCTTTGAAGACTTTCTCCGATACCCGGATATTTCAGAAATTGGGGGTTTTCTATTTTATCCGACCTTCTAAGCAAAAATTTTATCATCATAAGCAGCTTGAATGTCTGACCGGCCCAACTTCTTCGAGAGAATATTTTATGCTACATTTACGTCTTTGATGCTCCTTTCAAGAAGATACAATGTAATCACAGACAAATCAAACGAAATAAACAGACATGTTATGGTGTTTAAATGCTTTCGAGATGTGATGTTGGAGAAGGTTGCTAGGCATACCATGGACGGCCCACAGAACGAATGTGTCAATCTTGACTGAGCTCCAGATAAAGACTCGACTGTCTGTAATATGTCAAAGACGTACATATATTAAGCTTTTTCAGACATATTATTATAAGACGTGATCCAGACAATCTGGAAAATAATATTTTGTATGGTGGAGTCGAAGGAAAAAGAAGCAGGGGCCGAATGCCAACAAGATGGTCAGATCATGTGAGAGATGCTGCAGGGGGCACAGCGTGTGAGGCGTGTAGGCAGGCGGAGAACAGGGCGCGGTGGAGTAGCTTGTCGCTTGGTTGGGGTCATGGTGGTCACGACCCTCAGCACTGAGGGACCGACTTGATAGAAGAAACAGAGATAAATAAAGAATTGATAACATAAGACCTAAACAAATAACAAGCAAACATGATAAATAATATATACAGCCTCCAAAAGAAGTCATATGTAAATAATACATTTTATTCGTGCCTATTTTCTCTCTCACGTACCTACTCTATATCGTTACGGTTTGGTTGCAAGCCTCATTGCTGAATAGTAGATATTCACTGTGTTGGAGTAAAGGTTTCAGAATTGCATAATGAGATGAAAAACCAAATGTTCATTAAATGTCATCATGAATCGCAGATGTTTATCGTCTTAGACGTGATTTTTTAGCAACACCTCAAAAACCTAAAAAAATTGAGATACCTATTTGTTTTTCCGGACACTCTGTGGATCTTGCCTCTTTACTGAGTTTCATTTTATGTATAGCTAAACAACGTAAACTGTATACAGTATATTAACATAACTACCAACTTATTTGACATCTGATCCTAACTGACATTATTTTCAATATAAATATTATGTTTGTAAGAAGGTAGGTACCTTCAATGTTTCATACTCAGTATAAAAAGTACCTTCCTTGGTGAAGGTAAGAGTGGGTAGTGGGTAAACTCAAACTACAATGCAGAAGTTGTTGCAGCAGAGGAAAGTTGGTGTTTACAGAATGCTCTGAGGTACTTCAACCAATCCTCCCCCCCCCCTCCTAGCTCACACCCTAATAATATACTCCTGAGTGGGATATATGTTGGAATTTGATAGGTTTTCAAGTCGTTTCATCGAAGGTATTATTTTATTGTGGGGTGCACAATCTTTTAAAAGTGAAACCTTTTATCAAATACATAGGTAATAAATTCTCCATTTTTTTTAATTGTAGGTACATTGGTTGGACGAGCTTAGATGTCACTCGGAATCAAATCAACTCATCCATCCTGCAACTGACAGAAACCCAGTAGAAAAGGGCAGAAATCAACCTTCACAAACGTTAGAGCGTCAATTCGGCTATCAGTCACTGATGATATCATATCGTTAACAAAAGAATGGTGAATTACAAACGAAGGCACATTTCAAAATTCAATATACACAGAAATTTAGTGGTTTTAAACTAGTAACTTACATTTATATTCAAGATAATAAGTTCTCATAAAATAACTCTTCAAATGTACCTATGTTTATTCTAAAAATTTAGCCTACTTAAGTCTCTAGCCTGCTTAAGACTCTAAAAAATCTAATTTCTAATAGTGTGTCCACAAGGGGATGTTATATATTTGCATACTGACAACATTAAGATTATTAAGGTACCTAAATAATTGCTGTCATTCAGATGACAGGTCTATTTTCTTGTTTAAACTGTAGAAAGAATAGATTATGTAAAAATAAGATCAAGCCGTTTCATTAAAATACACCATATAACATGGGTCAGTTGTGGGGTACGAACCCACACTCCCTGTCGGGAATTTCGCCAGGAACCCAAAATAGCCGTTTGAACTGTCTGAACAAATTTTCAAAAAAATTGTAACGTTAAAAGCTTGTGAAAAAACATCGCATCATTTTTTAAATTTTTGTTTCTTGGTATTCTTAAAAAAATTCTATTAACGTGGACGAAGACGTTAGAGTCTAAAAATACATTAGTAAAAAAATTGAAATTCAGTTTTTCTGTTATCTCTTCCATTACAAATTTGTCATGTGATACTAGGTACAAGGTGTATAATTAGTTAACACGCAGATCGTCTTCTGTTTTTGTTCATTAAAATTTAAATGATTAAGAATATTTTTGGCTCTCAAACAAAAAGTTTTTCGACACCATGCAACAATTCGTTGCACGAGAGAAGTACCTACACCGATAATACTTTCCCGAACACATTTTAACTTTATACTTTGTAAGTACCTACCTCGGTAGGTACCTACTTACTTACCTGATACTTAGAAAGGTAGAAGTACTTACCTAACACAAATACATACATACCTACTAAAGGAACTACATAATAGTATCTGCCCTAAGATGGCAAAGTATGATATGTCACTTTTTTGGTCAAATTGAGTTATTGGTATCAATGGATTCGTCTCTGCGAGATCTACAAGATGGCAAAATATGATATGGATATGGTTTATATTATTCGCATAAAAACAAGGATTTCAAAATATGATAGGTGCGTTTTCAGGATTTCCTAAGATGGCAAACTATGATATGTCTACATATCATAGTTTGCCATCTTATGTATCGGCATCGCGATAGTCTACTAGTATGTCTACATATCATAGTTTGCCATCTTATGTATCGGCATTGCGATAGTATACTCGTTTGTCACAAGACATATTTTGTAATATTGACTTTTCGGTAATATAGATGATGGCTAATTATGATTTGTCTACATATTTATTTATTTATAAAATTATAAAAATATACATTTTTTACAATTTAAAAAAAACAATACACTAGTAATTACAAACTCAAACTTATATTATTATTTATTTATTTTATTTTTATTCTTCACTGTAAATTGTTTACAATAATACAAATTAACATAGAAAATTTTACTAGTTAATCAAAATAAAGAATGAGCGGATGCGAGAAGAGTGTTGTGGACAGAATGTGCGTGAATAAACTACGGTGGTTTGGACATGTTGAACGAATGAACGAGGTAAGAATGACAAAGAGGATATACTTGAAGATATAATTGAATAGGTGAAAAAAAGAATACTCAAATATACTGATGATAATGCTATATTTAGTAGAAATCAATATGGGTTTAGAGAAGGAATTGGGACAGAGGATGCTATTGCCAGATTGACATCTGTGGTCTGCAATGCATTGGATAATGGTAAAAAATGTATTGGATTATTCATAGACCTACAAAAGGCTTTTGATAGTATTAGCCATGAGAGATTAATACGTAGACTAAATAAAATTGGGTTCGATGATGCATGTTTAAATTGGTTAAGAAGCTACTTATATAACCGAGAGCAGCATGTCAGGTTGAGAGATGTGTTGAGCGACCATGCTTGTTCCACTTATGGCATACCACAAGGCACAGTCTTGGGGCCTATAATGTTTTTAATATATGTAAATAATCTGTTTGATATAAATATTAGGGTGGAACGAATTTTTTTTTTCTCGAATTTTGATTTGGAATAGTTGTATTTAGTTGCCTTTTGCCATCAATTGCCTGCATTAAAAATATAAATATTATCAGACAACGGTAAGAGCCCCCGACAAGACATCGAATATTTACAAAAAGGACCATTTAGGGGCTATTTGCGCGGCCTACAAAACAATACAGAACTTATTGAAATAGGTTTATTTTATTCAAAAACATATTCAAATATAGTTAACTAGCAGTTGCAATCAAATATTTCATCATTTTAATATACTTTGGTACTGGGACAGTTGAGCAAAGTGCGGGACAAAGCGGGGGCAGCACGCTTCGATCTACGAATTTGCAGTGTTTCGTTTCAACTAGTGTCGATAATATTGTCTCAAGGTGAAAGGTAGCCCGTCAATTATTTTCACCAGTAGGTACTAGTTGATGTATGTACCTACGTTTTTTAAGTGTACATATAAATATGACTTCTACAAGACAAAAGTTAAAATGTCCGATATTTGGTGAAAGTGCAGAGTTCAAGGAGAATATACTACTTACGTATGAGAATGTTTTGAAATTCTTTGAATGGGTTCGACAAGACTTAAAAATAAAGAACAACACAACAAAAGAACCTAAATTTTTGGAAAAGTGCCGAAACGGTTGAAACAAAAATTGAAGAATTAGGTATGAATAAAATGTTCTATTTCAATTGTTACACACAAACGAGTTTTACAGTTACTTAAAAAATATCACTCAAAATGTTTTGATTTGTTTGATTTTGTTTGAAATTTGAAAAAGTCTTTGAAGAAACTAAAGGAAAGAAAGGTAGAAGAATTCAGAGTACAAAGTGGAAAGCTTTTTGACATAGCTGCATGTAAATGTAAAGAATTTGTAAACTGTACTTGTTTGAGAGAAAATAAAGTGCCAAAAGAGGAACAAATATTTTTAGAAGACCAACGCACTAACAGACAAATGGTTTTAGGAATAACGGATCTTATCTAGAGTAAAAAATAGCAGAAAAGATGATTACGTGCTCTTAAACAAGAAATCAGGCATAATTCAAATACAAGAATTAAAGAAATTTCCTTTTCTTTATATCGGCTAAATAGATCTGAAGTTAGTTCTAATGTTGACCTTCCTTCTTGTTCGTTGGCCGCAGATGGTCTTGACACCGCGAACAAAGAGGATCAAAAGCCTATAAAGCTCACGGATGCCAGTCTTAATAGTTTGACGATTGTATGCGATAGATACGGAGTATCAGACCGAGCTGCGGCGGTTATCGTATCATAAATGTTCTATATTCTGCTTCTGATGCCGACTTTGAGGCGCAGTCGACTAACGTCGTGGGCAGGATGAAACTCAGAAGAATAAGACAGAAAGTTTGCGAGCAAATTTTAACAGAAGAAAGATTAACAGAAATTCCTGCCTTATATTTTGATGGATGGAAAAACCAGACGGCTAAAACTGTTTTAAAAAGATCGAAGAGATTTAAAGTGATTGTACAAGAGGAACATGTTTCGATTATTAAAGAACCAGGTTCTGTTTATGTTGCGTATGTGTTTCCAACATCGGGCAGTGCGAGAAATATTGAAAGAGCTATCCACGGCTTTTTGACGACTGAAAATATATCACCAGAGAGTATAATGACTGTTGGATGTGATGGAACAACCACAAATACAGGGAATGTGGGAGGCGTGATTGTTTTTTTGGAAAATAGACTATCTCAACCATTGCATTGGATAATTTGTCTCTTATACGCCAATGAGTTGCTATTGACGCTTTGTTTTCCTGTTTGGATAGCCCTACAGTAGGATCTATTTGCAGGTCAAAGTGGTATAGCATTAAAGATGGTTCAAAACATTTATGGAAGCTCATTAACAGCACTGGTTATTTGTCGAACGAATTGTTAGCGATTGTGGACCCTGTTTTAATTCGGAACAGTTAGGTACTTTGTTCATCCAGAAAACTTGTTGTTGATTACGATAACAGATACACGTAAGCAGATTAGAGAACTAGCTGCAAGACACATTTCAAAAGCTCGTCAAGTGAATAAAAATTCTATTTCGCGCATGTTTGAGGTGCCAAAAGTGGACTTAAATGCAAGTTCTTACATAGACTTGATAAACTGGCAAAAAAATATATACGAAACCTCAATACTGATGAGCATTTTCGATAAGCAGTTACAACATCTAATTGAAAATGGAGGAGATTCAGTTTTGGAGTTAATGAGACTGCCTTGCCACACCCAGGCTTTGGAAAGATCAGTAAAAGATGTGATAGAAGCAGCTCTTGTTGTATGCGATAAGACAAGAAGAGAGGGATTCGTAAAGTCTAATTTAGCATCTCGAAAGCTCATGCCAAAGTTTGAGACGAAAAAGGATTTTTGTTATAAAAAATGACGTTGTCCATACCGACACAACTTTCTGAAATTGTGTTTATTTTTTAAATAAATGATTCTATTAACTAAAATATACTTTTATCTTATCATATAAATGAATAACATTTTATATTTAGTTAATATTTTTTTAATAGGGTGTACTTAACAAAGCGTCTGTAAAAACTTAAAAATTGAAATTTCAAGTCTATGGCGGGACCTCTTGCTGTTGAGCTAGAACTTCCAAATTAGTGGGTGTTATTTACAATTATATAAGGCAACTTTTGCCTGGTATTCCAATTCGATATTCGAAAAAAAAAAATTTTTCATACAAAAGTGTTCCACCCTAATAAATATTCGATCTGAAATTGTTTCTTTCGCAGATGATACGGTGATGTTATCTGTGGGTGACACATGGGATGAGGTTGTTGAAGTGGCAAATGTGGAGATGGGTGTTCTAAGATCATGGTTCGACCTAAATTTGTTGACGCTGAATGCTCGAAAGACTGCTGTGCTACCTTTCTCTATAAATGAAAAAAATGTACCTAAAGATTTGGATGTTAGAATCCACCGCTATGATTGTGACATGAAATGTTATGGTGAAGAAACTGAATGTGTTAGATTGAAAGTACATAGTTCGGTTAGGTATTTGGGTGTGCTGGTTGATTCGGAATTAAAATGGAGAGATCAATTGTTTATGACTGTAGAGAGATTGAGAAAGATATTTTATGTCTTTTATCGTCTCAGAAGTTTTCTATGTACGAATGTGTTAAAAATGGTTTACTATGCTCTTGCGCAGTCGGTTATGCAGTATGGAATAATAGGATGGGGAGGAATATATTCTACCAGCTTGAAGCCACTTTACATCATACAGCGAAAAATTATTAAGATTATATTGCATAAGCCGAGTGATTACCCATCTGACCAACTGTTTTCTGACTTTGGAGTATTAAGATTGGACACAATATATAGGAGACAAGCTGTACTGCGTGTTTGTAAGGAATATATAACTGATCCGATCCACCCGGTGGAGTGCATTAGCACATTGCCTCGTTTAGGTGGTCTTATAAAAATACCAAAAAAAAACACAACGTTTGCGCAAAACCACTACTCCTACCTAGGAGTGAAGTGGTATAATGCTTTGCCGGTGGATTGCAAGGATCTAGCAAATATTGGTATAGCTAAGTTTAAGTTAGCTTTAAAAAAGTTAATGAAGTAAATTTTTCTTCTCTTTGGGTATAGATTGTGACAGATTAATTCACATTAAAATTGTTAAGAATATGAGTTTTGAATGTTTGCAACATTGCGGAAAGGAAGTGTGGATAATAAAATTTTGTTCACCCACAAGTCGCCTATGCGATTTTGCAACAATGTCATTCTTCGGCCGAGTTATAAAAAGTACCGCACGTCGTTTGAAATTTCTCTTACGATGCGACAACTCGACATGTAAAAATCAAATTAGTTTTGTGTAATATATAAAAAAAGTTTATTTTAATTCATAATGGATGATAAAGATGTTCATTCGATTTTTATATATAATGTTATAACAGTGAATTAGTGATTAATCCGCCATTAAGGTAGGTAAAACGTTGTCGAATTATTTAATTAGTCAATTGTATAATTGAATGATGAATGGAATATTCTTTTAATTCTGAATTTCTATTTTAATCAGATGCGGTCCTAGCTACGAGTTCCTAGTTCCGAGCTCATAATTCCGAGTTCCTAGTTACGAGTCCCTAGTTCCGAGTTCTTATTTCATAGTTTCTGGTTTCCACTTAGAATAAAATTCTAAGTCGGATACAAGACATGGACTCTTGATAAATTGTGGAATCACATTAATTACATATGTATTGAACTGCATGAAGCTATACTATGTTAGAAGAAATGTTGAGATCGATACTGTTTATTCTATGTGGATGAAGAAGTCTTGAGTTGTGTCTGGGAGGAGTAAGATAGACTACAATTAAAGATAAATATGGGATGGATGTCTGGAAGGGGTCCCCACAGAAGGAATTTGATCAGGTCGTAATGTAGATTTTAAAGTTTTTAATTATGTTGTATTCATACCATGTTCCAATGTAGTTGGGTAATTTTAATTTATTCATACATTTTTTTTTGTATGTGATGCACAACTGATTTGTCTCTTAATTATATATATATCTTATATTTAATTATCAATAAATTGTATTAAAAATATTCATAATATAAAGTCCAGAATAGTCCATATAGAATGTTTCGTAGAATATAATAATTGCAATTTTTATGAAGGAATTTCAACCCATGCTCTGGGATAAATATGAAAATTAAGATTCTGTATGGAAGATTCTTACTTATTTTTTAATTCTTTTCTCATGCTCTACCGAATAACGCCACAAGATTATTGATGATTGAAAGTGTACCTTATTGTTATTTAATTTGTACTAACATGTTTATTTTTGTACGATGTGTTTTTTTTCTCTTTTCAAGTTTATGGAAAGTTTCAGGATTTATTCTGGTAATGTTTTTGAAATTGTTTTCTTTTTATTTACTTTTGTATTGTTTTGTTATATTGTAACAATGTAGCTCACTTCAAAACACGAGATTTTCTCTTTTTGAAGTTGAGTCATTGAAAAATAATGTTTTATTTATATGAATTTGTTTAACTATGTAAATATGTTATAAAAAAAATTATAAATAAATAAAAAAAAAAAAAAACTTATCTGAAAGAAAGGGTGTGAGGAAGCGCGGGCGTCCGAGAACCACGTGGATCAGATTATCAAGGACGGCCGCGTGTTGATTAAGAGGAACCGACGTGCGTGTATGAGAAACTGTATGAATGTGGAGGAAGCGAAGGAAGTGTGTAGGGATAGGTCTGTTTGGCGTTCCGTTCTCTCTGCCTACCCCGCTTGGGACATGGCGTGAGGGTATAGTATAGTATAATTTACATTCTTCGCATTCCGTTCCACTACATGGATCAGAATCTTTCCTTTACATAGTTTAAGCATCTTAATTTAAAGGCTGCTAGGTGCTAGGGTCCGAACTTCCTTGATTTCCATAGGGATTTCTCTGTAAAGTTTAATTCCTTTACAGAACAAACTATTGTCAGATTTTGTGAGTCTTGCCCTGGGAATCTGAAGTCCATTCCTAGCCCTTTACACAATCTCTTTAATTAGAGGAAAGGTGTTTAGAAAAAAGATTCATTAAATCGTGGATCCTTTTAAAAATAAGGAATTTCAGCTTATAACATTAAGTTGGAGAATAAAGGCAGCTGACAGGGAAGAGTAGAAGAGACTCCTAGATTTAGCCAAGGCTCCTGGGCTGTCTTGCTTATGATGATGATTATAATAGTAAAAGTTGCCTAAGCATGGTGTTCTATTAGGCAAATTAGAGAAGATTAATATTTTAGAGATTTCTAAAGGAAATCAATGTAATAAAAAGAGGTTTCAACCAATCAATAAATAAAATATTAATAATAAATTATTCCTAAAATTTTCATGTATTCACATTGCATTCTCAAGTTTGCTAGTTTTATCTTACAAACAGAAGGAGGCTACATACGATATGTCCTAGACATATCATGTTTTGCTTACTTTGCAATAGGAGATCATATTTTGGCATCTTATATTAAGATGCCAAAATATGATATGTCAGGTAGATAGTCCGATATATGACAAATTTCATTACTTTACATTTAAAAATAACATATTTATGTATTTAACTCAATAAATAACCATTTTTTCTACATATTTCCATTATTATATGTCTTTACCGTCAATTCCCTGATTTATACCAACACATCAAACTTTAAATTTGCTCTCCTGTAAAGTTTGTTAAAAGTGACATATCATACTTTGCCATCTTAGGGCAGACTGTTATTTGTACAGAGTATAGTTCAATAAAAATACCGGGTAAAATATTGTCGGTACTGTTTTAGAATGATGATAATTGTATCTACACTTTATCTACATAATACATATTATATATCATCATCATCATCATCATGGCGCTACAACCCTGTTTGGGTCTTGGCCTCCTCAAGAAGACGCCTCCACTCCCTCCTATCCATCACCTCTCGTCGCCAATTGGTCACGCCCAAAGCTCGCAGGTCCTTTTCCACTCCGTCCATCCATCTCAACTTTGGCGCTTTTTCTGCCACTGGGCTTTGTGGAGTATATTCTTTTGATTGTTGATGTGTCGTTCATCCTTTCCACATGCTCTAGCCATCGGAGTCGGCAGATTTTGATGTACTTGGTGATATGCACATCTTGATACAATGTGTAGAGTTCGTAGTTGTATGTACTTCGTCAAACTCCGTTTTCATTTATGGGCCCATAGATGCGTCTTAAGATTTTTCTTTCGAATATGTCCAGTCTCAGCTCATCCGCCTTAGTGAGTGTCCATGGGGGTGCCAATATTATATATTGGTAGCAGAATAGCATCTCCTGTAAATGGAGTGGCAAAAGGTCAAACTACTAATGTAGGTACTGCATACAATAAAAAAGATACAGAAAGATTGCATATACATAAGTTAATTACAGTCAGTGCATTGGCATCTCCAAGAGCTACACTATACTATAAACAATACTATACTATACCCTCACGCCGTGTCCCATGTGGGGTAGGCAGAGATAACGAAACGTCAAATAGATCTAACTTTTCATTTCTTTTATATTCATACGATTTATTCTTTATTCTTTCTTATCATCTTTAGGACATTGATTCGGCACTTGGAATCGTCAGGCAATTATTTAGTTTTTTTTTTACAAATGACAAAATAATCAAATTACAATAATACAATAAATAAATAAAGAAATTTCATTGAATCAAAGTTTTTCGAGTGTAAAAGGCCCAAAATAACTTCTCGTCAGTGTATGTAAAAAATAAATTGTAATAATTATACATAAATTAATTAATTGAATCAATGCCAATTAGGCTGAACAGTCCCATTTAGCATTTCGTCGATATTGTAAAAAGCTTTTCCAACAAGATACCTTTTCACTTCTCTCTGATATTCTGCATAATTGAGTGCCTTAATATTACTGGGCAATTTATTATATAAACTTATGCTAAGACAAATAAAGCTTTTTGAAATTTTAGCCAATCTATGTTCTAGGGGTCTTACATCTCGTTTACAACGAGTATCGTAATTGTGATAGTCTGAGTTCAGGGATTCTTCATAGACGCATGTCAATTTTTTTTTTTTCTTAGCATACAAAATTTGATACAAATTCTTTGATGCATTTTCTTCTTTAACAAACGAAAATCGCCGACCTGCCTAAAACATGCCTAACCTTAACAGCTGCCACAGACAAAATGAACGATTAATACACCTGAAAAATTGTATCAAACTTCAGGGACATGTATATCAACATAATAAAATCAAAAAAATGACAAGCGAACTTTCCAAACCCTAGAAATTTCTCGTTTTTTTCTGAACACACCTCGTTTCGAACAACCATCATTAAGAATTTGATCCTCGTGATGAAGACACGTACATAGTTTTCGGATGGCCACGATTTTTCAACCACCTCTTTTATATTTCATATTCAATAATATTATTCATACAATATTTCGAGACTCCATCGCTCGTTTATTCATAATAGTAGGGCCAATTATGAATCTTGATGAACTAACTAAACTAACTAATAATAGTTGACTAATATTAGTCATTATAGTACAAATTCGTATTCAGTATTAGTTACGAACTATAAACAACTATAAACTCGATAACCACCAAGGACAAACGGTAAAATCTATGGGACAAACAAATATTAGTCGGTAATGCCGCAATAAAAAATGTTTTTCACGTTCCGATTTACACTTCTGGCTACAATTTAATAGTTGTCGCGCGTGAAAATTGTGAAATGTCAGATTTGCCGGTATATTTTGACGTTCGCATTTGCGTCGGTGGTGATATAATTTTAAAATTTATAGATGCCAAGAGTTGCGAGGACCCTAAAAAAATCCATTTTTTACTTTTAATTGAAAAAACAACTTTAAACATCCAAAATATAGCAATATTCTGCGGTAAAATGACAGCAACTAATAATATTCGCACATTAAAAGTCGCGAATAAAATTCTGCAAAATACAACTAATTGTAGTTGTCAGATGTCAACTAAAATTTCGTTCTGAATACGATATCCATACATTCTCTAAATTTATAGTTGTACTAAGGTGTCAAAATGAACTAGCTAACTAAATTAGTTTTAGTACGGAAAACTGTGAATACGAATTTGAACTAAATATTATGACTCAACTATCTCCTTACACTTAATTAGTGCAACTAAACTAATTTATGATTCAGAATTGGCCATAGTAAGTTAGTTATATAATGTTCTCCAATGCTATTAAGTATGAGTGGGTGGTATATCTAATCTTCTTCGACGGACTATCCAACAGGAGCTTAGCGAAGTTACTACTACTACTAATACTATGACGACTTAGAAGAGTAAATGTGTGTCCTTTTAATGTCCCCTTAATCCTCTGGCTGATTGAGGGCGAATGTATGTACAATGTATGCTGCCTTGTATTTAGGTACAGTGGTCGTATAAAGCTGATCAGGTTAATGTCCGCTCTCGTGTCATACATAACAGTTGAGTTAAAAATTACATATAAAAAGTTTGACTGTTAAAGTTATAACACCTAGTTTCTTCTTCATAAAATGAACGATACCACACTAAATATGACTCACCCTACTATTATGTGAAATACTGTTATGATTTCGTCGGTAGCCTGGAGGTAGAGTTTCGGCCTCGTGAACAAGGGGACGGTGGTTCGATCCCAGGTGCCGGCAAATTCCCCTTTCACGACACAAGCTTTAAGCTTACTGTGAAAGGTGTATAAGGTTCTATTTGGGTTTATAACAAAACCCAGATATATCTTTAAAAAAAAAAAATGTATTCGTAATGGTTAATGTGGTTAGATGGAAGAAATCACTATATAGTGATAATCTCGCCACTGCACATCATCACATTTTTTCTTGTGTATATTGCTTAATTTTATTTGTTATAATTATGAATGATGATGTGCAAGAAGAATAAAATCAATAAATAAATAAATAATGTTTGTTTTAATTGTCTGTTTTTATATTATAAATGTATGTTATGTTGGTTATAATTTTCTGTTATTAATTTGTGTTTATTTAGACTTTCAAGTTGTTAGGAAAAGTATACCAACGACTTCATCACCTTATTTTTGAGCTATGCATTTCTAAGGAGGCAACGGAAAGGCAAAAATCACTGAGGTCTGCTAAGATAAACTCTGTCAATAGACTTGTGGTGCCGTGAAGAAGTCTGGCTAACTATGTTGACCTAACTTCTGTGTGGTCGGTGGGTTGCTGCAAAACGAAACTCCATATGATTTGCCAACTCTGGAGAGTGTGGAGGTGTTCAAGGCAGGATTATAGACCCAATTGTTCAGGAGGTGTTACTACTCTTAAATGAGCCCTTGCGGTGGTTTTCCACAAAAAGGTGCAGCTTAGTTATTATTATCATTGGAAGTATTAATAAGAAGTGACAAATTGAAACAGGCAATATTATAAGCAATAGTATTAACATAGTGGCAAAGCGAGAGGATGGCAGGTGGATTTCCAGAACTCTTGAATGGAGGCCGTGGGAGGACAAAAAAATGTTGAAAGACCACAAAAAAGATGGATCGACGATATTGTCCAGGTGATAGGAAAACAGTGGTGTCGTATTGCTGGAGATCGAAAAGTGTGGAAAAGTGTTGAAGAGGCCTATATTCAGCAGTGGAGAGAAGAAGGCTAGCAGAAAGTAAGTATTATTTACATAAACAGAATGCGACTGTCACAAACCATCCAACACATGAAGCTGTCATTGGGGTTTGTAAGAGAGAATATCGGAGCCTCTGGTAAGTCGCCCGTTAACTTAATTGGACAAAGCACATCTTGTGACAAGATGGGAGTGCGGGTTCAAGTCCCGTCCGTGGCACTACCAAATGAGGTGACGTTGTCTTTTCTAAGCCTTATGTGGTAGTTTCATATTTATTTATTTATTTCAATTTTACATGATACATACAGTTGATACAAAAAATACAATGGTCTATTACATATTTAGCAATAAGCAAACCAGTGAAGATCCCTATATTACACTTATGTGCTCTACAAAACATACATAACTAAACATAACAGATAAAATCAACAAACAACAACTACAATTGAACAGAGTAAATTATGTTAAGAAAATCAATAGAATAATGTAATATGTAAAATATTATATAATATAATATTAATTAAATATTATATTCATATGTTAAATTTACATTATTATGTGACCTCATACAATAGTTACATAATTGTAAAAATAACATCGATATACCATCCATCACCTGGTGGAGGAGTTTCCAGGAAGAAGGTACGAGGGAAACTGGATGGACATTCATAGGTCGACCCCAGAGGCGGTGCCGTGGCTCTCTAGACGGGAACCAAGGATTTGATTTAGTATGGCTATTGAACTTAGCAATTGATCTAAGAAAATCAATTATTCAAGTCGAAGCCATACAAAAAATAAGTAAAGTTAATAATATATTGTACATTTCATTATTGTTTCAGTAGTAGATAGGTTAATGTACATCTTCATTTTGTATCGAAGAATATCTACATACATACTCGTACAAGTAAGTAATTCTCAATAATGGATTTCAATGGTATCTGTATAATATGATATTATGTATGTACATTCTATCTAGTTACTTGATACAATCCAATGGGAAATTAATAATGGTGAATTTATTATATTATCACTGTTGCTAGATAATAATAATATTACATACAAGATGTACTAACTATTCTATAAATGGTTACTCGCGATGCCGATACCAAATCAGTCTTGACTAGATACATAGACTCTTATTTAGTGTGTACATTTATGTTAAATTTAGTGTCTTCTAAAGTTGATATTTTCTACTAACGGTTCTTGGTGGAAGTTCATGTTAATTTAACTATAAATAAAGCACTTTTTTAGTACTTCTGTAATACATTCACTGTGACTTTATGAATACTAACACATTTCAATGTTATGTATAGGTACAAACTTTCAGAGGAAGGCTACCTCTCTAAGAAAATAATGCTCATCTCTGATATGGGTTTTGTGGTTTCATGTTTGTATGTATGTATGTTGGATGATTTATTGGGCGCCGTTTAATGGGACATCCATCTGTAGGGCGCATCGTCAAAAGGCAAATTCTGGAGATGTTTTTCTTAAAATCAGCCCGCAACGGTTATCTATTTCAATAGTCATCACCACTGTCTTAATCACCACTATTGTATTGCTATCCAATGACACACTATAGGTATATTATATTCGTTAGCTTGTAATTTCTGTACTTTACACTAGCCTGATAATGAGAGCAGAAGCTCTTTATATCCACATCTATCACCAATAACATTTGAACCTCTGTCATGTGCATTCGATCCTCTGTAATGTGTTTTGAGTGCCCTTCTAAATTATAATTTTGTATAGGTAGGTACCGATTGTCCAATAAAATAATACTCTCCTTTCTGAATGGGTTCTTTTTTAAGATTCAATTTATTACTTCTTCTGTGGATTTCCCATTCTTTTCCCTAATTTTTCGAATTGTGCTAAGAAATTCAATACCTTCACTATACCTAGAATATTTAAGACAATTTCCACGTAGTGAAAAAAACACATGGAAAATGTCACCCTGCAAAACAGGTTTTTTGATCCCCTGTAAAATCTTGATACATTTACATAGGAGGCTTCACGAATCCACCAACGATATGCTATAATAATAAAATAATGTATATTATATCAGCATCTAGAGTTGCCCCCATGATACATCTTATAATCTCCTGAGTTCTTTCCACCGCAATACTTTTCATTTGTTAATATACTATTTTATTTTCTACTTTGAAACTGTATGGTTATAACTCATTTAATTTTAAAGCAATTCTTTTCAATTCTGCAGCTAGAAGGTACATACCATTGGTTACGGCATCTCCCAATAGTAAGATATTTGTATTTCACTTTAGAATAAAGTGATTATTATTCTATATCAACATGAATATTGTCCTTTCCTAGCCAAAAAATATATTTATCTATGTATCTCATCTCTCCCAAATCAACATCAGTGTCGAGTCGCGTATCTGATGTTGTTTCTATTGGATATTATTAAAATTATTCAAAAAGTATCACTCATTACCATAACAGCTTTTGGCCAAGGCTAACTCAACAGGAAAAATGGAAAAAAAGAAAAGCAAATTCAAAAAATAAAAAAAAAACAGAGAGACAGAAAAAAAACAAAAGAGATATCATTAAAGAGAAACAACAGAATCAAAGGAGAGCCTCTATCTTGTAACTCTCTGTTTTATATAGGTATTTGTGTGGTTTATTTTATGTGTAGATATATTTATTTTGGTATCTATATGTTCCTTTCTATATCTTAAATTATTTCATTTTGTTTTATTTATTTATTTTTTATAAGTATTTTATTTTGTTTAATGGGTAAGTTGAAAGATATTGAGCTTCTGCGATAAAATCGCCTTTTGCACAAAATTATGTATATAGTGTTCAGTAGTAATATTGTCATGTTTTTTTATTCTATTGTAGGTTTACTCTTTTTGTGCAATAAAGATTTTTATTATAATTATCATTTCGAAACTTTTTCATAATTATGAAGAAACTTTAAAGATTTTTTCTGTATTAAAAAAAAAAATTGTATGGCGTTGCCAGTCTAATAAGTAAGACTGCTTTTGTTAAATTGTGTTAACAGTTAATTACCTACACTAACAAATAACGAAATTGAATGTTGCACAAGGCTATGCAACAATAATGATTACAGAATAGAGTTGCGACAACAATTAAATAACAATTACTACAAATTAGTAATTGCAATAGTGTCTAATAATTACAAAACTAAAGACCGACTTGTCGCTAGCAGACTGGTCCCACACCGACCGAAAACACATACAGACCCATAACTCCCCAACAATGAGTTGTATTATTATTCACATTGTATACTTATAGTGGTGTTATAATACCTATATTATTATGTCTATCTAGGCATGACAATGTTATAATGGGTAAGTTGTAGTAATGAGTCATAGATCATCGATATCTAGTCAAAACGTCAAAACATCGATTAATGTCAATAATTGTGTCAGAGAGAATAACTGCACTATGTAGATTTTTCATTGTGTACAGTCGTTAAAGATAGACGCAGAAGAATTCAGATGGCTAACGGTGCCATGACAAACTTGGACAAGATATGGAAAAATAAACACAGGACTGCCTACGAAGATCAGACTGGTGAAGTCACTAGTCTTTTCCATATTCTTGTATGCAGCTGAAACCAGGACAATCAAATCTCGAGAACGCGCTAGAATAAATGCCTTCGAAATGTTGTGCTGGAGGCGTCTACTGCGCATACCGTGGACAGCACATTTAACAAATTCGTCCATCCTCGATGAACTTAAAATAAAGAAACGATTGTCCACCATATGCATGCGCCGTGTCCTGCAGTACTTTGGGAACATTGCACGGAGAGGACCAGACAACCTGGAGAGGCTTGTTCTGACTGGAAGGGTGGAGGGCAATAGAGTTTAGGGGCGCGCACCAATGATATGGAGTGAGCAGGTGAATGGGGCAACAGGGGGGACCTTGCATGAAGCACTGCGAAGAGCGGAGGATCGGAGTCGCTGGAAGCATTTTGTCCACACCTATACAAATAATGGTCACGGTCCTCAACACTAAGAGAGTGACAACAAAGAAGAAGAAGGGACAGTCGTAAATTATTATCAAATCTTACAACATCTTTACAACCTACAGATGCAACCTATAATTTTAAATTCGTATAACTATTCTTTACTCGCAACTCATCGAAATTGACTAGATTAGTTTTAAAAATTATTTATTCGATGGGTATCTTTGTTTATCTGCTTTTATCCCTGAAATCGATGATATTACTTTGTCTACCTGTTACTGTTGCACATCACTATTCCACTATGCAGTGTTTTGATCAGAAGTAGTAGTAACATAGTAGGAGGGATTTGGTCTGATATGGCATTATAATCCTTATGCACCACCGCACATATTGTCATTATTCTCTGGACAGGGAATTAAGGGATATTCACACATAGAAATTTGATTTAAAATGTTTTGTTATTTCGCTACAATATTCATTGGACAGTAGCTAGTTGAATTAAGAAAATAATTTCATTTATTTTACACTTTTTGGATCATTTCCCGAAAATTGGCATGACAATTCATGTTGCTGTTTTGAGGTATTGTTTATTATTGAATAAATTGAATTGAATAGCTGTATTCACCTCGATTAGAGAACCATGTTTAGGCACTTTACTTAACATTGTTCTTTATAAAAAAAAAAATAGTTATCATTCTAAACGTAAGAAGGTAAGTAATATTTTCATTTTTTTATTATTTAACTTTATTTGGGCACAACACGCAGATGACAAAATTTATCATATATCTCGATCAGTAGAATTCAGAAAGGCGTCCCAAAAAATCATTGCTTCTATGGCTTACATTACAAATGTTTCTCGATTGATAGACATAATATCGTGACATTAGGATTGTCGGAATTGAGGAACGTTGTCCATGGATACCCAAAATTATCAATTTAGCCAGCCGAGAGCCAATCCGCAAGCGTAGGGATGCCTCTCTCACTTTTTTTGATTAGATATTACACAACGTTACATTTTCTAAATATGGTTCTTCAATGGAGATGTCTAATTTATTTTATTTTTTTATTATTTAACGTGAACTCCCACCGCAAGTATGTACTGTCGGTCAAATAAATCAGAGATTTTTATATTCGTCTTCGTACTATTTGAAGTCAAGCAAGTAATTAAAAAATAAATTTTCTAGTTTCTATAAGAAAATAAATATTTTTCTATTCACGTTTTATTAAGACCAGTCGCAGAAAAGAAAGCAATCTTAAGAGATAAGGAAAAACGTAAAAAAACTCAAGAAAATAAATAAATATGAAGATCATTGCATTTTCTTTTGAAAGGCACAGCGAAATAAAAATTAACCATGCTTTTAAATGAAGCAAATAAAAAATATAAGCATTTCTCGGCTCTTCGTAGCTTCGAGTGTAGTGATAATACTGTCTTGCTCTCTTTGCCTTTTAAATATTCCTGTTATTTATGAATTAAATAAATACAACCACGAAGTCCACAAAACAGAACACAAAACATCTCTTGCTAGTTTTTTTTCTAAAAAAATATGTCCTATAAACTATAGGAATTCTTAAAACATCATGAATTGTTCATAAGTATGGCTAAAAAGTGCACATTATTTAAGGGAGGGGTTCCCACAACTTTCCCCTGGATGTTTCAAGAACATCAGTTCTCGTACCATCCAGTCAATCCGGAGCAAAAGTTTTTTTTTATTTTATCAAAAAGTGGTCTCGATATTGTCTTTATGGGATTTCCTCTGCAAAACCCACTCGATAATTAAAATGCTCCTAAAAAGTGCTCATGAAAAACTCATAGATGCTTGCCTAATAAACCTATGATAATTTTCAGTGGTTATTGACTTTAATAGTAAATATTGTAGACCGACGGTACTTGGTGGAAGAAGTTCCTGTGAAATATTAATAAAAATTAAAACTTTTTATTATTTCAGTACTTCCATCATCATCATCATCATTGCCCTCAACGCTCCTCTCGGGAGCACAGGGACGAAACCAGCCTCCTCCATTCAGAGCTTCTCTGTGCCAATCGCGTCACCTCTTCCCACGACATTCCCTGCACCCTGATGTCGTTGTCATATAAACGGTGTATTGTTAAAGAGGGACGCTTGAGCCGACGGAACCCGGAGAGATTATAGATTTTAAATGGTATGAACATGGTACAAATAATACTGTTTGTCGGCGCAACCAGCAGAGATATGTAATCTCCGTGATAAAGGAGAGACGATGGTCCCGACTGGGTCATTTATTTATTTATTTATTCATTCACATACGGCGTAAGCCTTTTACATGTTCAAATTGTTCGTCGGTAGCCTGGAGGTAGAGTCTCGGCCTCCAGAACAAGGGGTCCGTGGTTCGATCCCAGGTGCCGGCTAACTCCCCTTTCACGGCACAAGCTTTTAGCTTAGTGTGAAAGGTGCATAAGGTTGTATTTGGGTTTATAACAAAACCCAGATATATCTTTTATAAAAAAAAAAAAAAAATACAAGACAGACTACAATTAAAAATAAACATAATATGAGCTCACACACATACACGTCATTGAGTTTATCAATAGAGTCAATAAATTAATACACAATTGTAGATTATGAACCATTAAACAGTTAAGACAATAAAATAAATTCAAATATCAACAATTTAATATCAGCAATAAAATGTAAAAATCAATAAAAACTCACTAAAAAAAAAATACACTTACTTAGATGGATTATAAATTCAAACTACTAAATATGTAAATGATTAAGATTATTAATCACAAATAATAGACTAAAATTTAACATTTAAAAGTATTAAATAAAATTCAACAATCAAAAATGGTCAATCAAATAAAATAGTCAAAAAGCTGATAAGAATAATAATAATGTGAGTCAATATAATAAAAAAATCATGTTCACTTATTCGTCACACTAGCAGAACACACAAGTTATCAATTTCAAAATTTAGAGGAAAGGGAAGGGGAGTTGATTACTTTCGATTCATCATTTAAAGTGGAAGTTACTTTCTTGAATACCTGCCTCAAAGGTATATTCAATCAGAGCAATCTACGAAGAAATTTATTTTTCACAATGTTATCGGGTTCAATAGCTAGTTAAATAGTCATAGTTACGAAGAATAATAATTAATATGTTGGTGTGTTCGTTCATTCGTCTATTCATTTAGTCATTTGAGATTACTGGGCGTACCGAAATCTTTTCAGAGAATCTAAAACAACCTGAATTTTGAAATTCATTCGAAAGTCTATGGTTCCAAAAATATTATTTTCTTTTCCTTTTTACTTTTCAAATAAATTCCCTCTTTTTTCTATGCCATCAAGAACCTGACACAGGTAGGATAACCAGCAGATTAAATGCATGTAATAAACAAGCACACTGTCGTCTCCTTGTCAACGAAGACATTCAAATGGGTGGCAAAACTTATAGATTAATTTAATAGAACCTGAACCTGCCTTTTAGAAAACACTTAAAAAATTACGGTAAAGAGTGTGAGACTAATTCTTTGCCATGCGCTTCACAGATTAAACGCTCCTCTCAGAATAACAGGGCAGAAACAAGCCTTCCAAATTTATCAATTGAATTACCATATCGTTGTCGTAGGAAACATATCGTGGTTTTGAGTTGTGTGTTCCCGATGTTTGCTTCCCATGAGTAAAATACCCCCGTGATCCAGTAGAAGTCGGTGCATAAAAAGACAATTTAATTATCTTAAGAATTTTTTTACACAATTGGATGTCACAGAAATTGCACAGAAATTGTATGAAATCGTATAAAACTTAATTTCAATAGTGGAAAAATATTGAGTTCTTTCAAAATGTTCAAATAAAATAAAATAAAATAAAATAAACTTTATTGTGACAATAGACAAGTACATTGTACAAAAGGCGGGTTTATTGCCAAATGGCAATTTCTGCCAACCAACCTGATGTTTGAAAAAAAAAAAAAAATAAGAAAAATAATAAAGTATGCCAGAACCATAGAAAAAATAAAAAATAATAAATAAATATACCCATACAAAAATAAAAATAAAAATAAATAAATAAAAAATATATATATAATACTTGCATAAAGTGGAATGGGGAAAGGGGGACAAGGAAGGGGATGGAATTATGATGGGTTATTGAGAGCAAGATAGTGATGTTTCAGTCTACTTTTGAAAATGGAAATTGAAGGAGCAAGTCTGATCAGTAAAGGCAAATCATTCCATAACCGAGCTGCATGTATAGTGAAGGAAGATGTGACAAAAGATGTTCGATGAGTGGGAATAGTTAACGTACCAAGTGCACCAGAACGAAGAGGCAAGCCATGAGATGCCAAAGGCGTAAAACAAGATTTTAGGTAGCTCGGAGTAGAGGGGTTGCGGAGAACATTAAAGAGCAGGCAGAGAATATGCAGATTGCGACGCTGTGACATTTTCAACCATTTGAACTCGTTTCTATATTGAGAGATATGATCAAATTTTCGAAGTCCAAAAATGAAACGAATGCAGATGTTTTGCAAACGCTCCAGTTTCATCAATTGTTCGTTGTTGATGTCCAGATAGGCCACATCCGCATACTCCAGCAAAGGTAGAAGTAAGGTTAGTGATAGGAGTATTTTAGTCTCTCGGGGAAGAAAATTTTGGTGTCGCCTAAGAGAGTGGAGACTAAAGAAAAATTTGCGACTTACCTCTCCAACCTGAGACTGCCAGGATAAATGTTGATTGAAAAACATACCAAGATTCTTAACCTTTTTTGAGAGAGAAATTTCAGAGTTATTGAGGTAGAGTTTGGGTAAAGTGTCAATTGGAATTTTAGGTAAGAGGCGAGAACTGCCTATTAGGATTGCTTGAGATTTTGAAGGATTCAGTAACAAACCATTTTGCTGTGCCCAATGAAAAATGCGGTCCAATTCACCATTTATGTGAGAGAGTGCAAGCTGTGCTTGATCCAACTCGAAATGTGAGTAAATTTGTAAATCATCTGCATACAGATGGTAGCCTACATTTATATGTTCGACTATTGAGTTGATGTAAAGCGAAAATAAGAGTGGTGAAAGGATCCCGCCCTGAGGAACTCCTGCCGTCAATGGTAACCAATCAGAAGTTTGATTATCTGTTTTAATGCATTGCGTCCTATCTCTCAGATAAGAGCTAAACCAACGAAGTGTGTTGTCAGAGAGATTGTAATACCTTAGTTTTTCGAGAAGTATATCAAAGTCGACTGAGTTGAAGGCGCTACTGAAATCGAGGAGTATGAGAAGGGTGAGTTTTCTTTCTTCCATAGCGCCCCGTATATCATCAGTCACCTTGACAAGAGCAGTGGTAGTACTGTGTCCACTACGGAAACCTGATTGAAAGGGAGAAAGTATATTATGTGAAGTAAGATGGTGGACAAGTTGCTCATGAACAACCTTCTCTATGACTTTGGAAAACATGGGAAGAATTGAGATAGGACGATAATCCCCTTCAGTTAGAGGAGAAGATTTTTTGGGAAGAGGTATGACGTGAGCTTTCTTCCAGATGGAAGGAAAAGAACCAGAATCTAATGAGAAGTTTATAATATGAGTTAGTATCGGTAAAATGGGATCGATGATTAGTTTAATGAATTTAATGCTCACGCCATCAGCTCCAATCGACTTGGATTGGATTGAATTGATGTGCTTACGAATTAAATCATTTGAAACGCGAGAGAAATGAAATACAGGTTTACCAAAATCAGGCAGGTTTTGAATATATGATAGTGTGGAGTTTTTGACTGACTGATTAAAATCACAGGGTGGGGTGGCAAAATGTTTGTTCAAAATGTTGGGGTCAAGGCTAATTTTTTTATCTTTAGAATCGTCCTGATTCACACCCATTGCACCGAGGCCTCGCCATATATCGGATGAAGTTTTATTTACAAAAATATGTTTATAGTGTGCACGTTTAGCGTTTCTACACATTTGGTTACAGCGGTTACGGAGAACACGATAAGTTTCCCAATTTGAGGGTGTTCCGGTTTTGATAAACCTTACTTTGGCCCTGTCACGTCTCCTCATCAGGCACCTGATCTCGTCCGAAAGCCATGGTGTTGGGGAACGTTTGATACGTACATATTTAAGTGGTGCATGTCTGTCACACAACAGTTGAAGATAATTGTTCATTATCTCAACCTTTTCATCAACAGAATTTTTCGAGTATAAGTTGGTCCAATCTAAATTATTGAAATCAGATATCAAACTGTTGATGTCCAGACCTCGATAGCTCCTCAATTGCACTACTTTAGGCTTAGGCTTCGGACATTTGACCCGATACCTGACAAAGATAAGATCGTGGTTAGAAAAAGCGGATGCAGGAAACTGTCCATGGAAAGAGATTTTTTGGGTCTCAGATGTCAAAATTAAATCTATTAAAGATGATGAGTCTTTAGTGCGATGTGTGGGTAAAAGCGGGAGGATATTTAAGTTAAGTGAGTAAGTCAGATTTTTGAGATGGGAGGTACGGTAGTCATCCAGGAGTAAGGAGGTATTTAGATCTCCCATGATAATAACATCATTGTAAAGAGGTAACAGATTTTCAAGAACTGTTTCAAACTTATTAAAATAATTGATACAGGGTGGGCAGTATATTACCCCGAGTAGAATAGTGGTTTCATGAATGTGGATATTTATAAAAATATACTCGGGTTCGGCTGCGTAATTGGATGGAGATTGTTCAATAATCGTGTAAGAAATGTCATTACGCAGGTATATACACACGCCACCGGCTCCCTTTCCTGTTCTGTCATTGCGAATTAGTTGATATCCTGGGAGAGAAAATTGGGATGAGGGTAAAGATGGTTTCAACCAAGACTCACTCACCAGCAGGGCATGAAAATTGACATCTGAGAAGTTTAAAAGTAGGTCATCATAATGCGCAGGAATGCTTTGCGCATTAATGTGAGAGATATGTAGATCTTTGGATTTTGCTGGGAACACTGAATTAAGATTTTCTTGCAGAGATTGACAGTTTCCAGAAGAATCAGATGTATCAGACTCGCAGGAAGATAGAGCTGAGTAGAAAGAATCATCACTATGACTGAAATTATAGGGGGAAGGGGGGTTATCGGGAATGGATTCATATGAGTTATCGGAAAAATACATGTTAATTAATACTATATAACACAATGAATTTTAAATGTACTAAAGCCTAAACAATAATTAGGTATATTATAATATATTATAAAAAAAAAAAACAAAAAAATAAGTAACTAAATAAATAACAATACTAATAAAATAAATGAAAAAATTGAAAATAATAGAATATGTACATAAAAAGAACTTCCAATCGTTGCAATGGCTTACTCTAACCTTCGCAAATGAACATTTCGAAAGCTGAATAAGTATTAATAATACATACCAATGACGATTGAGAGAAAAGAAAAACCGCATGCACCCATTCACATCTCAGAACAAAGCTGTTCCTGAGGAGTAAAACTGCGTTCAAGGAATAAATGTGAAAAGATATAAAAATAAAAAATAAACAAAAAACCAAATTAATTTGGATTTAAGACATCATACCCATACCCATAAAAATGTAAATAGCATAAGAGTGAGTTATCTGTAATATTACCATACATAAAACAGGTAAACAAAAGTAAAAAATACACAATGATAACACCGCAAAAATAAAATTGATATTGAATAATAAAAATAAACATATATATATATATATACATATATATACATACACATTCCCCACCCATCGCGCAATATAAACATTAATATGCGACAGCCATAAAATAAAGAAAAAACAAAAAAAAAAGAAAAAAAAAAAAGTGAGAGATTTGCTGTGTGACATTTACGCGGTGCGTGTAGGTAGTTTAAATAAAATGCGGGTGTAATTGACAGTTTAAATCAAAACATTGCGATATAACACTAAGTGTCTTGTAAAATAACAGAAACCCAAATATAATGTAGATGTTCCAATTTGAAAGTAAAGTCTAATTAGTGGAATCATAGTACATTCGGGTACACAAATAAACAAGCAGTTAATGGAATAATACAGCAAAATTATGTCGTTTTGATGTGAACGTGATAAACACAGCATACAATGCACACAGTAATAGGCATGTAAAAAGGTACATATAGTTAAACGTGTAATGTGTGAAATAAAATTCATGAAATAAACAAAACAATAAACTTGAGACAAATTAAATAGTTATTTAGCTTTTCGTTGCCTAAGTCTCTTCTTATTCAGGAGTGCATCTGTGTCTGTGCATGACTGTGCAATCTGAGTTGTGCTGGAGGTTAAGGACCGCTTGAACCTGTGCAGGTCATCATTTGTTATTAAGGTAATTACGTTATTATTATGGTTCACCAGTATTCTCCCACCAGACACCCAAGAATTCAATTTAACGAGTTTCCTAGCCTCTTTGAAGATATGAAGCCTAGTCTTCGTTAGGAATTCCGTTATCATTATTTTGGTGCCCTTCAACTTCTTTCTGCTGGTCAGAATTTCCAAGCGGGTGCTGCGTGAGTCCAAACGCACAACAACAGGTCTTACATTTGCTTCGAACTTTCGACCCAGACGAAAAACATTAAATATCTGTCGCTTTGTGAGAGGTACCTCGAGTTTTGAGGATATTAGCTCCACCACTCGGGCACGCAAGTCCTCACTTTCTCTCTCTTCCAGACCATGAATTAAGATATCCGAAGCTCTATTAGATATTTCTAACTCGTCAATTCTTCTCTCCAACTTTAAATTGTCATCCTTTAATTGCTGCAGTTTGACGTTTGTGCTGTCACAGAAAGCTGTAAAATCACTTAGTAATTTATCACTTTTTACCTTCATAGTTAACTTCCTATGGAATTCCGCCATCTGCGCTTTGAAACTTTCTTCAATCATTCTTATTCTCTCCTCGGTCATTTTGGATAATTAGTGAAAACTTTCAAAATATTCTACGCGGAAAAAAATTAGGTTCTTGGCGCCATGTAACCATAGACGACAATGTCATCAAGTCATGTGACAAGCATGACACAGAGGAATTGGGAATGTTACCTAGGTTTAAAGAGTACTCTTAACCAAGCCTAAGTCGATTCATAAGCGTCGAAACTCTGTGTTGCGCACTCCTTAAGGAAGTTCACATAATTGTATGTGTATCATATACAACATACATACCTAGTTAATACCTATTCAAATAGGTTGACTATGGATAAGTGTGATCAATTGGAATGATTAATCTGGAGTAGTTCAAAATAACGTTTTACAATTTAATTTATTAACTCCGTTTTCCCAGGATTGCAGAGTTAGTTTTACAAACTATGTTTTAAATTTTCTCAGAAATTCACATCATCATAACATAACTACATGTGATAGGTAATATGCCCTCATTTAAAGTTCAAATTCTTCCATCCCAGCCTGTTGAGAAGCGGAGCTTTGAAAGTTCCCAGAATGACAGTCTCGGTGGTAGATAACATTATAACATGGTGGTAGCAGTAGCAAGAATAATAATTCTTAAAGGAAGCTTAACAAAAGCTCAACAGACTAGAGCTTTTGTTGGAGGTTTATCAGTTTGCATTTCAAATGCAGCGCAGATTTAATTCCCGCTGTAAGTTTTTAATAATAATAATTATAATAAATGTTAACATAACTTTGATAATTACGCGAATTAAATAAGGAAATTATCATCGTCGCACAATACCGGATGTCACAGTCAGTTCATTTTTATTTTTTTGTTTTAATATTTTTTCCTCTAACATTGTCAATATTTAAGATTCACATCAAAAAGACGTGTTCCAGTCAACCCAGGTCAATATTTTAATTTTCTTTGTACGTGCAAACACTAGGTATTCTTGAGAAAACGTTCACCATTTAGAGCAATGGGACACTTTCATAAAAAAAATAAGCTCTAGAAATAGTACATATAATTTTAAAAAATGATGGTGCTTTTTTATATACGAATTTTTAAGGCTTTTATCAACATTTGAAAAAGCAATTATCGCACATCGCCAAAAAAAGGATTTTCAAATGTGTGAATTGATTTGGATGACAATATAACAAGACTTGGTTTGGAGTGGCCAGAGGTCCTGGAAGCAGCGGTGGACAGGGATCTCTGGAGGAGGTACCTAGGCGCAATGGGCCCCCGACCCAACTAGGACAAGGGGAAGAAGATGTATGTATGTATGTAATATAACATATTCCAGTTGGGTAGCCAGCAGACCAGCTGCATGCAAAAAACCAAGATAATAATCAGGAAAGATAACAAACCACATCGCTGAATCTATAATGTGAAATGTCTTCATTTTATCGAACACATGTCATGCCTTTTACACTAGAAGATCACCTGAAGATCAAAAGAACATACATTTTCTTCTCTTTCAAGACCTGCAGAGTAGGGAGAATACCATCCAGCTGTTAAGCTGGTGGCGAAAGTGAACCCAGTAGTTAGAAAAAATAGACAACAGTAGTTTTTGACATCTTACCAACTTATAGAAATGACTCAGTTTGTACAAAAACACTATGAACGCAAGAAGCTGATTTTTCCATTGTAGATACTTCCATTGACGAACAAGTCGAGTTGAGTGTTGAATTTAAATTTCATCCCTACATCCCGATGTCTTCTGACTCTGGTTAATCTGATGAACAGTTTAAGAATATCAAAACATCAAATTCTTTTAACCACTTGACCTAAACTTATGTACTTTAATTGATCTCTATTGTTTGTAATTTTTTATATCAATTTTTTATTTACTTATGAATTTTAACTTATTGACTTTTAACTATAATATTTGACATTTTATACCACTTAATTTCTATTTGTGTTATGTTGACTAAATTTTTTAACAATTTCGTACCTTATTTTATAATATTATAACATGATTAATGTTATACTGTCTGTACTCTCGTTTTTTTTAATCTACTTGTTTTGTGTCTTTTTTGTAACTGATCGTTCCTTTGTATACATGTTTTGTATGTATACAGAGGTTTAACATGTAAAAGGCTTTGGCCGTAAATATTTGTAAATAAATAAATAAAATGAAACACTATATCTAACTATTCTACGAGTACTATTGACTTTATTAGTTTTGCGAGCCAGTTTTCAAGAGCTTCCGCTCTCATCGTCAGGCACGTCGTCAGGCTCCATATGTGACAAATAGAAAACAAACGTTAAAATAGTAATATAAAGAAATGAGTTATGTATAATCATGTATCGTCAACCATATAATTATAATTTTGAGCTGCTGTGGACAGTCTTACGAGTATATTAAGCATCGCCAGCATTTGCCTTTGTACGATAACGGGGAAACCACTTTTTAAAAATTATCAATATGAACTTCCACCAAGAACCGTCAGTCGATTAATTCAACTTTATATTATTAAAACATGTTTGTGAATTCAAAGTTGGTATATGACACATTTCCTAAGTCTTTTAATGTAATATAATGTTTGTGCGGGAGTTCCATTCCGGATATACCTATTCTAATATAATTTTATTTTCCCGTAGTACCTACGATCCGGTACTAGGTAAATTTTCACAACATGGCAAAACTCCAGGAAGCGGTCTGTAAACGGGTGCCAAAACTTAAGTTTATATACAAAACATTACTATAAGGAAATTTACATTTTTGTTTTCGGTCAATTTCGTTAATGTTATCCGCACAATAAGGATAATTATTATTTAACTTATTTTATGATTTTTTGACGCAATTGGATGTCGGAAATTGGATTTTATTTACTAAGAAGTGTAGATATTAATCATATTTTTGATTTCAAACCAGTTTGACATATTGAGATATAAGCATGATGCAGAGGAAGTTGTAATGTTGCCCGGGCTTAAAGAGTACTCTTAACCAAACCTTGAGTCGATTCATAAGCGTCGAAACTCTGTGTCATGCACTGCTAAAGGAAGTTCATTTATAATGTATGTGTATCATATACAACATACCTACCTAGTTAATACCTATTCAAATAGTTTGACTATCGGTGAGTGTGATCAATTGAAATGATTAATCTAGAGTTGTTTTATATAAAAAAAAAATATGATATCAAACTTGTTTACTGTTATAAAAAATATTTTATGGTATCTCCAGAGCAGAGAAGATAATTATCCTTATTTTTCTGCAAGTTTAAAAGTGAGCCACGAGGTGTCGGGTTAAATTCCCGGCCAGGGCAGATAGAAGAATGACCTTTTCCGAATTGTCCTGGGTCTGGGTGTTATAATATTATGTATATGTGTTTAGTGCATTGTATACATGTGTATTGCCGCGTTTGTACCCATAATACAAGATTCAATCTTGGTTTGGGACGAGCTCGGTATGTGTGAATTGTCTATGCATGTTATAATATTTAAAAAGTAAAAATTTCATGATCATATATTTCAATAATGAAACTCGATATCACGCAATCTATTAGACCAGATGTAGGTATATAATATGTGTTTTGAGCTTCACAATGAATGGGTGGAATAGGCCTTTTATACACAAAATATAACAATAAAATATTATATATTATATTATAACTTACCTTTTTTGAAATCTTCAAAAGCTCCTACTGTCATCCCTTCAACTTGTTCTACTTGTTGTTGTTCTTAAAATCTTCTTCTTTTTCACCCCCTGCCTACCTCTTTCATCCCTCTACCCATCATCACAATAGTAGGTAGATAATAAATTCTCAAAATAATAAATTGATTTTCTAAATTTACAATGCTTGCCTTTTGTAGCGATGTATGTAAATTATGTATGTATATTATTATACCTAAGTCATTTACATACAAAGTATCTTTTTCATATATAATATAATTATATAAAAACATAGTTTATGATTTTAATTTGTCTGTTTGCTCTATATAATGATAATATGACAATGATACCATCATTTTGAAGTCGTCTTTAGAACGCTGGTGACATGGGCGACTTTCTTTTTTTTCAACTTCTCCCGTAGGTCCTTTACAGGACACTTGGGTTCATCAACATTACAATAATTCAAGAAGAAGAAAAACATTAATACAAAAGAAAGGGCGTAACAAACACAATACTTATACAAAAAAAAAATATTG
Source organism: Athripsodes cinereus (assembly GCA_947579605.1). Lineage (NCBI taxonomy): Eukaryota > Metazoa > Arthropoda > Insecta > Trichoptera > Leptoceridae > Athripsodes > Athripsodes cinereus. The sequence continues at coordinate 641,786 of OX388327.1, forward strand.
AAAAGTCAAGACACAATAAAATAAATATAGACTCATAAACTATTTTTCTTCAGTACAAAAAGGATGTAACGGATCCGTTTAGCACCATGTCAAAGTATAAAAAAATATTTCATCAAAGTGAAAAACAAATCCACAGCAAAACACAAAATACAACAAAGATGTGTATGCTTCACTAAAAATAGTCCTGTAGGAGCATTAGAATAAATTCATTTCGCAAGAACAAAGTCAATTTGACAGTAAATGACAGTCTCGTACTACGCCGGGTTGATAACATCCTTAAACAATAGGTACAACCACACGTGTCTTGATATCGATTCCTAATCCACGCTCCTGCTTAAAGGATCAATAACATCTTTCTATTGTCATTATTAATAATATTATATCTACTGCCTTTCCGACTAACTGAACTCCTGAACTCTGTCAAGGACATACTGGGTACCATTGAAAAGAAAGTGATTGAAGGAAAGGAGGAAAAGAAATCCCCAAAGTCCCAGAAGGATAAATATAAAGCATATATAACCAATAATGATATATTATACTTCAAAGGAATCTTATTAACACCTACAAGATCATCCTGATAACAGAATTACATGCTATCGTAGTCTGAATTGTGAACTCAAAATACAAAACAGTGTTAATTTTGATGTTTTTCAAAATATTTTAAATACCTACTTACGTTTTCTATACAATTCTTTTTTTTCATTCTTCTATTCACAGGGTCTGTACTCACAGATGTGATTTTCTACTTATTTTCTAATATATGAATCAAGTGAAAGTCAACATTGTTTTTTCTTTATATTTGTATTTGTAAATTGAATTTGAAGGGAAAATTTCATTAATTGTATCGGCATTTACTTTGTAACACTTCATTTTAAATTAACAAATAAAATAAAATAAATATTTATTATTTTGTTTTGTGTTACTGTTGAGTATGACTAACGCACGACCGGTTTCGCGGACTCCGGACATCATCTCTGATCTATACCGGTTTCGCGAACTCGGAGTCCGCGAAACCGGTCGTGCGTTAGTCATACTCAACAGTAACACAAAACAAAATAATAAATATTTATTTTATTTTATTTGTTAATTTGAAGGGAAAAGTTTAGATAAAGTCTTATTGTAAACTATTTTGATTTTTGAAAATTTGATTGTAATGTAATTTTTATCTATTAATCTTCATAATTTTTGTCTTGTTTTTTGTTTTTCATTTTTAAAGTAAAGTGTACCTATATTATTACTTTTTGCTAGTAACGTGTTCGTCATACGCTTGGGTAATTTTCGGGACCTTGATTGGTTTATTAACTGCAGAAATTTAAATGTTGACATTTGTGAAGTTAACTGAAGTTAAGACAATAAATAAATGAATATTATTTAAAAATCTAAATTAAAACGAACTTTTATATTGTTTCCTCTTCGAAAATAAAGGAGTTATTAAATTTAACGTGTAAAATAATATTATTTCAATATTAAAAAAAAACTTGTGTAAACACAAGGAGAACGTAAGTACCAAATGGTTTTTTTTTTTAAGTAATTTGATTTTTAGAAATAGATTAAAATAAAATAAAAAAGAGGAATATTTGGAACTTTCTCCACATTTTTTTCTCATGAAAATAATTTCATTTACCTATGCCATTTTCATTACTTTTCCTAATCACATCAAACGTAAGAAAAATGATTTATATTTCTATTTCCACACAGAAATGAAAATTATTTCCTCGTACAGATTGGAAGGAAATTGAAAGGCAGATATTTTTTTTCTTTTATTTATTAATAATATTTGAAAATGTTTACTTTCATTTCGTGAGTTTGATTATACAAGTCAGAAAAAGGAGTTAGAACCTAAAGCCTACTCAGAACATCTGAGATGAAAACCTTACGTGATAATATGATGGAAAAAAACTCTCAGAGATAGAATCAAAAATACTGAAATAAGAAGGATTTGTGACACTGAGGACAAAACCAGATAGAAAAGTTAGAGGAGACGATTTTGGAGAGATAATGTGGACAGGATGGCTGAAAACAGGAACGTCCACATTACTGCAAAGCAGACACCAACTGACTCATTCTTGCTTTCTTTTTTTATGGCATCGGCTTGTAGGTATTAATAATCATTCCAAATTAAATCCTTGGTTCTCGTCCAGGAAGCCACTGCACCGTCTCTGAGTTGATATTCACTAGGAAGACCACCAAATAGAAGATGGAAGGATTACTGGTCCTCGGTGTCACAAGAGGGAACAACTTCCGAAGCAACAGGCACCTATTGTAAAGAAATATTGAAATAACATTATTTCTCGGATATATCAGGAGTCCAAGGACTCCTATTTATCCGTTTAGGTGACAATTTATTTATCTTTCAACTCTCTGTAGTCTGTCAGAACTATTATGCCAGTGTTGGCATCTCCGACCCTACCACGTCAGTTGGCGGGAGACCCGGCCGACGTATCAGATCTCATCTTGAGACCCACTCACCCACGATTTCCTTGAAGTGTGAAGCGTTTGTGGCATTTGAAAACACTTCCCCAAACCAGATGGGTCGAGGAGTGTCAACAGACATACCTAGAATCATTTCCTTTCTACTATGAGAAAAAAGAAATAGCATATAATTTTGTAGGTATAATATATTGCCACTCGATAGTTGAATTAGCCATTTAAATGAATTACAAGGCAGTTGGTTCAACGGCGGGATTGAATTAAATGGTTAAAAAGTCTAGCCGGATTGTAGGTATACCGCAACGTTTAATCAATTATAAATTATATTTGGGAATAAATGAAAGATTTGTTTATGTTATAAATTGATTTATTATTTATTTCATATTTATATACTTAATATTTTCACAACTTTAATTTTCACAATTTTCATTATAATTTTGTATACATTACATGGCCATATTGAAGACTTCGTTATATCAAACCAAAATAGAACATAATTATTACAATAATTATTTATATAGGTAGGTTTGTTACAATAATAAATAATATTCATTTTTTATTTAGAACATGTCCCCCACTATTTTCTGCAATTAATGAGTGTTCAGTAAAAGACATTTGAAATTTTCAATGCAGATATGACATGCTACCCATCATTAATGTCCTACTTTCTTAAGACATGAAGAAGATGATCTGAGCATTTATTAAATAATATACATAGTAGTGATGTAACAAATGTGTGATTTTGGAAATTCGCGAATGCGAATGCGAATAGCGAATATTGACTTACTTAAATTTCTACAATATTACTCAAACATTAAAGTTTCTACCCCCACGTCGCCGAATATTCAAAATGGTATAGGAATTTAAAATATTTCAAAACTTCTCGGTTTTCTTAAAGAATATTTTCTTGCTGTACCTTTTTCTACAAAGTACCGGGTAAGTATTCGGTACATTTACCGAATTACCGATACTTTATTACCAAAATAATATTCGCAAAACATTCGCATATTTTTTTGCGAATACGAATGCGAATGTGAATACTTTGGTTGCTGTAAGTTGATGATGATGAACAGATGTCGAACACGGTAGTTTGAAACAGGAATTGGTGGGATTGGTGAACGTACCATGGGTAAAGTGCACTTAAACCAGCCTAAGCTGATTCGTAAGCATCGGGACACCTTTCCTGTTTCATACAAAAAGGGAGTTTGCACAGTCGGTTGGTTGTGCGGATGAGGTGTCTGTTGGATAATATTCTTAATATCTTCACTCTCGCAGGTGTACAAATCCAGTTAATTGCGAAAACTTCGTTTAACATTTATAAACCACTGGTCAAAGCAATGCTGTAAATAGGAGAACACAATCGTTCTCCGGCGCCATTAAGTGTTTCGGGTTGACAATCAACGATAGATTGTCAACAACCTCGAACACAATCATAAAGATGGAAATATGCGAATATTCGCGAATGCGAATACGAATATTCGTTACATCACTAGGTAGTATAGATACATAATTATTTGTAATTTTTTATATTGTTTTCTTATGATTTTGATTCACGAAGCCACCATATAAGGATTGGAAGAAAAAACAACGTCACATTATTTGGTAGTGCCACGGACGGGACTTGTACTCGCAACCCTTACGTTTTTACAACATCACTTGATATTCTCAAGAGTACCTGTTTATACTAACGAAGTCTACAAATTGGCGATTTGGCATGTTCACAATATTATGTATTAAAAAGTATCAAGGAGTATTTTAATTATGTTGGTATTTAGAAGATTTAAGACATCGCACGTATTCACTAACCAACACTTTAACATAAATGCAAACATTCGTATTCAAAAACATGGACTAATTTATATTACTCACATATAGCGATTAGCTCGACTCCAACTCGACATAATACATTCCTTATTATTTTATTTTCATTTTTACAATATTCACAGAATCAAACAATAAATTACAGAATAGTTAACAAAATATACATTCAATATGTGGACCAGCAAAGATTCAAAATTTACCAAAGACTTTTAATTCTTAAAAAAAAATCCATCAAAGTAAAAATATAATCAAACAATACAAAATTCAGTAAGTACTAAATAGCTAACAACTTTCGAAATGAATAAGATTCTACAATACAAAAAAAAAACAATTAGGTCTAACAGTTATTTAAAATAAATAGAACTTTCAAAAAGAATGGATAAACAAATCAAAAAAAAACTATAAAACTTATTATAAAAATCAAGTTTTTTGTACAATATTTGAGTAGCTCAACATAAAAAATAATTGTTTGTAAGCAAGACGTTGATTTAAGCAAGATTTAAAGGAATCGTGACTGAGTTTTTCCATTTATCCAGGGGTAAACTAAAGACATGATGACTATTTAAAAAATACAAAATACCTATGCATTATTTTGTGGATACCTACTGTGGAAAAAACTTTATCTTAGTCCTTTGTTTAATTCTGATTTTTATTAAATGTTGGTAAGTAAATACTGCATAACCATTTAAATATTTTTTAATGGATAGATTTTTGTACAAAGATTTTGAATATTAAATTTTTAATTGATAAGAAATAGGTATCTACATACTTATGCATAATTAATTTACAATCTAAACTTATTTATTCAATTTATACAAATTCATAAAACCTATCGTTTATTCTTATGTAGAATGATTAATTTATCTATTATCATCACCTGTACTCACAATAACGAGATACTAATTTTATTCTGTCTGTTAAACCAGGATAAGTGACAAAACAATCACATTAGGGATCAACGTTATTCCGTCGTGTCTGTAAATTATTCTAGGTCAATTATTGTTTTCGGAGCAGTCTGAACACCTTATAACAGCTGCTTTACCCTCAAGCCTTATCCTATGTGGGGTAGGCAGAGAAAACAGAACGCCATATAGATTTACACGTTTACCAACTTCTTTCGCTTCTTCTACATTCATTCAATTTCTTCTGCGCATACGGCCGTCCTTGACAATTTGTCCACGTGTTCAGGCCACGTAGTTCACGGATGCCCGCGCTTCCTCACACCCCCTCTTTCAGACAAGTAGGTATAGACAACTATATCCTCTTTGTCATTCTTTCCTCATTCATTCGTTCAACATGTCCAAACCACCGTAACTAATTTATACCGATTTTGTCCAGAACACTCCTCTTGCATCCGATAATTAAGTTGACTTTATCGTATTACTTGATATTTTTTGAATTTATTTTTTTATAATATTTTTTTGAATTTATATTATTTTTTTAAATAAATTATTTTTGGGCTGGATTAGACTAGATTTTAATTAGGAATAAACCTATTCTTAGACTAGCCTGGACTAGTAAATCTGGGCTATTTTTTATTGTGAGTACTGGTGTTTGTTATGAATTGAACACATTTTATTTTTAAACAAAAGATATTCTAATAAAAACTATGTTTTTTACATAATTATTTACAAGTTTTTTCTGTACATAATAAGACGGTAGATATTTAATATTTATCAAATTTATAAATAAATATTATGAAAAAATGTAATTGAAATTTTATTACATCCAGATATGAAATTTCTTAGTTTGAAACATAATTTTAATCCAAAAATACTTGGAAGGAATAAAATAATTACTGTAATGTATTTCCAATTTTTGTATCGGACATAAACATATTTAGATAATATTTAATTTAACATTTTCAGTCTACTTATGAGATTTGTCACCCACACTAGGTGTCTTGAATTTTTTTGGTTTGGAGATTAAGATTTGCATGTTTATAGAATTAGGATATTTCGCTGGCTGACTCAGTTATGGGAGATGCCATCATTGTATGAATGAATGAATATATTTTCAATATTAAAAAATATAGTCATTTTTTTCGTTCCATGGAATTCATTTCAAAGAATGAGTCTTTAAATCTTTTTCGATAGTTTTTCAGAGTTCAGAAAACATATCGTATGTATTCAGCACATATTAAATATTTTATATACCATCAAGGCATATCCCACATGTGGGAAAGCTTGCAGACCAGCTGCAAGTGATGAACACGAAAGCTGTACTCTCCATGCCAACAAAAAATTAACACCTCTAGGATGGTTGGCAAACCTCACCTCACCTTTTAGGATGTAAAATATCTTTATTTTTAACACTAGCCTTTTACAGAATACTCGGAAACATACGGTAAAGAGTGAAAGACCAATAAATTCTTTACCAGGTACCCCACATATATAATGTTCAACTTGCTCATTAATGATACCTTTTAGTATTTTTTTAGTACGAAAAAGACAACTTGCATATTTATGACATGCTGTTAGTCTTATTGTTACTCCACGTCTTATGAGAGACATCTTGATGGTTGAGAGATATAATTTTTTTCTCAAAATTTTAGATACCCGATAAGTATTTTCAAGATACTCGACTTTGAATACAATAACTAATATGAAATTATTTTCAATATGAAGATATTAATAGAAGCAACGTCGTTATTTCAGTATTTTTTCAACATTTTAAAAAAAACAGCAATTTGCTTATTTCAGTTCTAAAGCATTTGTAATATTGGAGAGTTTTATAAAAGGAAAGTATTGACATAATATTTAAATATTTAGTATTTTATTATACCAGTGGAGTTCCCAGAATAGAGTTGGTAGGCAGCTCATTATTTTCGAGTGTTCTGTAAAATACTGGGTTTATATGGACACATGCTGAGCAAATGAATTGCACGAAGAACCGCATGAAAGTTATGGATGTGAAAAAACAAATATTTGAGTAAGTGGCAAACAATCCTGTCTGCCAACCCTGCAAAAGGTAGTGACTTGATTTTATGTAGATCTATTTATTATATGTACAATATCCGCGCCCTTGAGATGGATGCTTCATTAAACGGCGCCGAATAAATTATCCAACAAAGGTACATTTGTTTCAGTACAATGCTTGAATAATTTATAAAAAAGGTATAATTATTATACTTAGGTATATAATTATTTTCATTAGATACCTAGAAAATTGTTTTTGGATTCACCTATTTAATTTAATTTAATTTTTTATTATTACAGATGCAACGAAAATTAGGGAACTATTCGGTATTCTGTGTATTCGGCAACATTTTTACTATTCGGCCAAATACCGAATACTTAGTCTAGTATTCGGTGTTCTGCCGAATAGTATAAATGTAAAACTAGAAGGAACTAATAGCTTGTAGATTGTTGCTATTTCATTGTCAGCTGCAGATGCATATTTTTATTAATCCTCAAATATCTATAAAATCTATTGAATTTTATACGGAGTGAAACAACATAATATTATTATTATTAATGTTGGAATACAAAAAAATTGAAAAAATGTCCCGCGCTGCAAATCTAGTACATAATATTATATGTCTATGATGTACCTACACAAAGATGCGCGGTCGGGAGTACCGTACGCTCTCACCATTGTTTTGTCGAATATTCGGTTATTCGGCACATGATCTTGCATAATATTCGGTATTCGTTCTAATATACTATTCGTTGCATCTCTAATTATTTTATTAAAAAAATGTATGTAATTTATTTATATACAAATAAAAAAAAACTTAATTTAAATTAAAAATATAAGCCTACATATTGTTTTATAAAATAGACAGAGGCGATACTTAAAACTGAGGCAATGACGTTAATAGCCTAAAGCTGCGAATTAAAAATAACAACAAATTTGAACGAAGAATATTTGAGATTCTCAGATTTGGCATTTTATCATTTATAAAAAAATGTGAATACATTTGAGTAATTTTAAGTACCTATATTTTAATCATAAATATTATTCTCAGAACACAATATAAATACTCTTTTTCATTATTTTGTTCAAAATGCTTATGGAATAAGATTTTATTTGTCAAGTAAATCAAATATGTGAGTAATGAGAAATATAGTACTTACATTTTTTTTATTCTTTTTTTATTCATACACAAATATTTAAACAATGAAACAAGAACATTTTCTCTATAAAAAGTACCGCCTCTGTATTTTTAAGTTATAATATTTGGCTAGAATGTTATTTTTCATGGCAGAACCACCTAATTGAGCAAGTTAATTTAGGATGATTTTTTTAATGCATTTGACATTCAGACCTCATAGATTAAACGGTAAATTTATCTGAGTTGGTTGCATTGGTTGACATCAGCTCATGTAAGTCTCCCCAACCAAGCTCAAAGCAATGCAGAGGAGATTTTAAATATGGTTTATTGCCTGGCGTTGTGAGCCGCATTTACACTCAGGACTAGAGGACAAACCCTATCGGTGCATAGCATAAATGGTCTGCAAATTTGGCATGCTCTGTTCATAGTCTTTTTAGTGGAAAGCATTGTTTAAGTAGCATTCAGACTATTTCACTTTGGATGATCATCCAGAGTATCAGGGTCAGAGCTGTTCGTCGAAAGTGAACACGTCTATTCACACTTGTTCATCCTATGCTTTCACTATCATATCAACACTCACGGTCATGTTGTATGTAGTTTGACGTATTTTCGTAAAAAATGACTAAATAAATAAATAAATAATGTTTTTTTTTTTTTTTTTAAAAAAGATATATCTGGGTTTTGTTTGTTATAAACCCAAATACAACCTTATACACCTTTCACAGTAAGCTACTAAAAGCTTGTGTCGTGAAAGGGGAGTTTGCCGGCACCTGGTATCGAACCACCGACCCCATGTTCACGAGGCCGAGACTCTACCTCCAGGCTACCGACGAACTCTGTCTGTTATTACAGTTATTCAATATTAAAACAAATTACTTAATGCAATTCTCGACAGCATGATAATTTTGTATACGATACTGACTTTCAATACAAATTCATAGAAAAGAAGACAAATAATAGGATAAAACTTGTTTATGGTCGTTTCACTGAAATGACCTATCATCAAAATTATGTCAAGCGGTAATCGGTTTTTTCCCTCATCGCTAGTGATCACTATTGATGAAAGGTGTGAACAGGCGTTTCACAAATGTGAACGCCCCTTTAATAATTTTGTACATGATTCTGACATTCAATACAAATTCATAGAGAATAAAACAAACAATAAGATAAAACTTGTTTATGGTCGTTTCACTGAAATGACCTATCATCAAAATTATGTCAAGCGGTAATCGGTTTTTTCCCTCATCGCTAGTGATCACTATTGATGAAAGGTGTGAACAGGCGTTTCACAAATGTAAACGCCCCTTTAATAATTTTGTACATGATTCTGACATTCAATACAAATTCATAGAGAATAAAACAAACAATAAGATAAAACTTGTTTATGGTCGTTTCACTGAAATGACCTATCATCAAAATTATGTCAAGCGGTAATCGGTTTTTTCCCTCATCGCTAGTGATCACTATTGATGAAAGGTGTTAACAGGCGTTTCACAAATGTGAACGCCCCTTTAATAATTTTGTACATGATTCTGACATTCAATACAAATTCATAGAGAATAAAACAAACAATACGATAAAACTTGTTTATGGTCGTTTCAGTGAAAGGACCTTTCATCAAAATTATGACGAGTGGAAATCTCTTTCCTCCGTCATCGCTAGTAATCACTATTGATGAAACGTCTGTTCACACCTTTCCATTTTTTGAAAGATCATCCAGAGTGATCACTGAAAGTGAACAAGTGTGAATAACCCTTTAGGTTTCAGATTGAAGTCGACTATTCGCTCAGAGGAATTGATGATTAGAATGATATCATTATTACTTTACTCATTAATATTAACATTGGATTGATTCATCATTTCAGGTAAAAAGTTATAAGCGACCATATTTACATTATTCACAGTATCTTTCTTAGTAACGATAGCTACAATTTCATCTTCCCCTGTACAGGGTGTTGAGCTTATTTCAGTTAAGGGTATATCACTTACGCTAGACTCACCACCACAAATCGTAGAAGCTTCTTCCATCACATCATCTAAACTTCTATTTAAATTCAACCTTATTTTTTCAGCATTGAGCGCATCCTCCATGACGCTGTACAAATTTTCAGTTTTATTACTCGCATTGTAGAATTGTCAGGACGCTATGTAAAAAGGATCTTTTAATGTCTTCTCGTCTTTGACAGTATTCCCTTTCTGGGACCATTGCTTTTGCTTATGTTTGATCCTGTGTACAATTTCATCGTGTACCACATTAAAACACATTGCTGTTAGAGCGAGTCCTGCCAATATGTATATTGAGCAGAACCATAATGTTGTATTGTCCAAACCATGTTTTTTACTGTTTGGATGACCAGTTCCTGGTACCAAATTCCCAAAACCTATTGTACTCAATGACATAAAACAAAAATAGAAACCATCGACCACTCTCAGATTGTCTAATTTAAATAAAACTATTGTCCCTATAACTATATAAATAAACATGATACATAGACATAAGAGAATAGGTGCTAATATACTAAGTCCTTGCATTGATAACTTGGAATCCGTATCAGGCCAACTCAGGGTATCCAAGTCTTTATTTAGATTATTCTTGCTCCCTGATAAGGTGCTGCTTTGTGTTCCATCAGTTTTTACAAAGAACGGTTCTTGAGTTTTTTGACTTTGTATCGATGTTGATATATTTGACGTGCTCTGTAAAGCTCTCATTTCTTCCTGTTGTCTTTTGAGTTTCATCCTCCTTTCTTTTTCAGCCATCCTCCTTTCGTCGTAGCAGCAATATCCACAGTTTGAACACAGGCAGCAACACAGTGCCTTGGAAAATGCCCCTCTCGCCACTTTTGATAGTAATGAGCCAACACTGGTGAGGTAAAGCATTGTCAGAGGTATTCCGAGAAGCGCGTATCCAATTGTCACTCCTTTACCGAGTGTTGTTTGTGGCGCTATACTGCCATATCCTGTGAACAACAAGAAAACATTTTGTTAGTAATGTTGTTAAAATCAATTTTAACATAAATGAGAAACACACACATATAGGTACACATCATTGATGAGAGATCCAGCTCACACCCGGATATCTAAGGAGTCATTGAGTACAACCCCTATAAAATTGGGCTAATGGGCAGACCTGAATGACCGCACCCATATCAATAAAAACAGTAAAATTACATAATTATTATATTTCAAACTTCTCTCAAGGAAACATCAAGCAAACGTAAAACCCAACCAGATATTCTCCGATTGAGAACACAAGCATTAGTACTATACTAATATCACATTTTTTTCATCATACATGCAACTGAGATTTAAGCAAGAATCTTCTCTTTTGCAAGCTCAATATTGATGTATCCTCTGTCGGCACGTCCCTATTTGAGTTGACAAAGAGGACGGATTGCTAAAAATTCACAAAACACTTTTTCATTTTCCTTTTTTTACCATTATGAGATCCTAATCTCCGAAAAAAAGAATATGTACTCGACCAAGAATCCAACGATCCAAAAATATTTTAAAGATCTGTACAGAAGGTATCAAAATACGCAACACGACATGTGCCTGCGCGCAAAAGGGTATAAATAAATAAATAAACTTTATGAAACAAATTTATTTATTTAACAATAAATCATTTCTTTTCAAAATAAAATAAAAACACAACAGAGAAAAACTTTTTTCATTTACATTAAAAGAACAAGTAAATTATGTGTGAGATTATTTAAAAAGTAATAAAGGAATGTAAAAGTTTTGGTAAGGAATTTTTCAACAGTAGTTCATTTGTGTTGTTGCTGGTATTGTTATTACCTAGTACTTTCTTTTTTTTTATAAATTCTTCAAATTGTTTTCAACAACTGTTTTTAATTCTAAAATGGGAAGAACTTTTTATGTTCACGAGATTGAGATTGACACCGACGACATGTATTCGACTGAAAGGCGATGAAAATTAACCTGAATAATTTCCCGAATAAAGTTTTGAATATTTGTGGTTAAAAATTTGATACATAGATAATTATGTGCAGTTTTTATGAAAATCACATTTTTCACTCCATAGATATGTCTCTGAAAACTGTTTTCAATTGCACAAAAAAATCTTTCATATATGTAGGTTCTATCATAATTAGCTAAAAAATTAAATTACATAATATTAAATGAAGATTCAATGACTTTATATACTGAATGGTTTAACGCTCTTTGAAATGTAGGTATTCCTGTAAAATTTGCTCAATTTATCGATCGACAAATTGTACTCTTGAAAATGTTAATCGATTGACGAAAGTACTCGAGATTAAACCTCAAAAAAAAATTGTAAAACATTAACCCAAACCCAAATACAACCTTATACACTTTTCACAGTAAGCTACTAAAAGCTTGTGTCGTGAAAGCGGAGTTTGCCGGCACCTGATATCGAACCACGGACCACATGTTCACGAAGCCGATACTCTACCTCCAGGCTACCATGTTTTTTTATAAAAATAAATAATACTATCATCAGTATGAATTTTTGAACGATCAGACTCTTAAATTATACCTTCCTATGTATGATTACACTGAGAAAAATACTAACGAAATTTCACAACGAATCATTGGTACGTACTATCAGATTAGGACCAGAGATCGTACAAACAATTCATTAGTACGAATCTATAATATTAACTCTTCGCAAACAAGTTGTTGGTAAATTTACCAATGATTTGTTTGCGAAGAGTTAATATTATAGATTTAGGTATACCAATGAATCGTTTGTACGATCTCTGGTCCTAATCTGAAAGTACCGTACCAATGATTCGTTTTGAGTATTTTTCTCAGTGTATATTTAAAATCTTGCAATAAAATTTAAGTATCAAACAAGTATCTTGCATTAGGTTCGCAACGTGAAGTTGGTTTAACGTTAATAAAGTCGGACACTAAATTAAATGAAAAACACTTTTTCAGGTACGATACAACTTGATGAAATAAATAATGGAAGAAAGCTCGGTAAGGAAACTTTTTAGAACGTAACCATTATGGGTACAACTAAAGTAAGTACGTAACAACTTTGGGCTTTTTTTATTAATGAGCAAGGTATCCAAAAAGGAAAAAAAATATGTAAATTAAAACATTAAATTTACAAAAAAATCCCGGTACCTATTAGTTATTTCGTGTGGTTACTGGAATGGAATAAATGTTACACCCTTAAAGTTTTTTATATTATCTAAAAAAAAAAAATATATAAAATTCTCGTGTCACGGTGTTTGATATCATACTCCTTCGAAACGGCTGGACCGATTTTGATGAAATTTTGTGCACTCATCAGGTAGGTCTGAGAATTGGCCAACATCTATTTTTCATACTCCAAAAATTAAGGGTGGTAAACCCTGATTTTTTTTTATTTTTTGGTAATTTTTTTGTTTTTATTTTTTATGGTGAGGCATTAAAAAATACATAAAGCCCTAAATTTTCACCCTTCTACCATCAACCCCTATTTTTTAATAGCGATATTAGTGTATGGCATAATGTATATGGTAAAACAACGTTTGCCGGGTCAGCTAGTATTCTTATAATATCGTGAATAGATATCTGCTTTTCTTGTGTCAACACTAATGTACCAATGCAATGGAGACATGGTCATGGCTGAAGAGGTATGACAGTGGTATCGATGCATTAAATACGAGATAAAAGATTACCCTGTAGAATATTATACTACTGTTTTTAACAAGTTTACAAGTGTCCTGGAAGAGACAGGAGTTTGTTAAATATCTTTATTTGTTTATTTATTCTTTACTCAACATTGAAAACAAAAAAAAATTAAAGAAAAATATATTCAAAATAAATACAGTCAATATGCTAGGGCGAGCAAACATACATGTCTCTCAGGACAGGACATTCAAAAACTTCCAGAAAATAGTAGTAGGTCTTTTATTGCCGGAAATTACACAGTGAAAGCTCAATACAGTAATTTCTGAAGAAATTTGTAGACAGATATTCGTAAGTGGACAGGAATAGCTGTGGAAGTTAGAAAATTAAACACTGAAAGTTTCTTCATTTCTGAAATATTATTTTTCAAGGTCTTTCAGATTATTTTCAGTGAATTTAATGTTATTTATGTTCAGCCAACGAGACAGATATGCGATGATAATTTGAGATTTCTGTTTGTTAAGAGAAAACTCTTTGAAATAATAATATTATTTGAAATACTGCCTCCATTCCAATGCCATTTAATGGCACTTAATAATGAAAAAGTAATTTTAATATGAAATTTAAAAGTATGTAATGTCAAATTGTGTTTGTATGTCTTATCCCATGATACCTCAGACAAAGAGTGCTATTGCCACCTTTTTTCTGGAATATTCGGACTAAAAGCACATAATGAAGCGCCCTCGAGTTCATGTTAAGAGTAAACAGCGATTGTCAAACTGTGCACTGATATAATTAAATAGCTACTACTGTTACTAAACCATCCCGGCATATCTCAGAGGAAGTATAGCCAACAGACCAGCTACATATTGTTATAAACAGCAAGCTGTCTTCTCACTTAGGGTAGGTTGGTACAAGAGCGTGCAGTGTACAAGAGTACGCACTGCATATCTCCGGATCATTAGTTATGTTTTCAGATATCTTCAATAGGCATTTTATTCTTGAAGTTGAGCGTTAGTCGGTGTCCATTTTTTGCGAATTTTAATCGATTTTTAACGATTCTAGGTAAGAAAATCATTTTTTTCATCCATTTGTTAAAATTTTTAGGTTTTTTAGAGACCGTGTCAAATAAAATCTATTTATGTTAAAACATATTTATTTACTTATTTAGATTTATTTGTCATCTAAAATTGTAGACTCACATTTTGAATGACGTCGTCATGACATATTGGCGGGAATTTTATAATATATTTATAATGTCCACTCTGTACAAGAGTGCGCACGCATTCTAGTACAAAATTCTAGTCACCACATGTTTCGGCACCATAAGTTTCTCAGATACCTACCATCAATTCACATGAAAACAAGTAAAGATACCAGAAAAAAGACGGATAAACAAACCGGGGAGAAAAAAAGAAGATTCTGGGATTTCCATAACAAAAACTACATAGGATAAAATCAATTATTTCTTAACTTACGTGACTTTCAATACATTACAATAAATTTTAACTATTTTAATTAGCTGTTCCGATTAACATTGCAATAAAGTTTGTTTTGATAACAATACAGATTCTTTATTTATCTTATTTTAATCATAAATAACATCATATTGAACTGATTACTTATGCGCACTCTTATACACAGTCGTGCGCACTCTTGCACACACCTATAGTGTAAGAGTGCGCATTTTAGGGTGCTTTTGTTTTTATTTATTTTTTTATTTAGTACTTTCTTAGGTAATTCTACTATGAACATCTAAGAGACAATATACCAAACTACTGAAATACATTATTAAGTTGGTAATTTTTTTTTTATATCTGTAAAAAATCAGTTAACGTCTTTAGTGCGCACTCTTTTACCAACCTACCCTAATTGCTGAGTTTTAGATGAAAAATGTCTTTATTCTTTTGAACACCTAGGTACCTTTTACAGGACACTCGAAAACTTATTTAAAAGAGTCGGAGACTTAATTTAGATCTTATCGAATATACCTATTATACACATATCGTATTTCATAATTATTAAAAAGCTTATTATCGCATTTTTTTTTACAAAAAAGAAATAGTTTGTAATATGTATAGCAGAAAAATAAAAATATATTAGATAGATACATACATATTTTTATCTATCAAGATTCTGAATATTCATTTTCTGAATTGAATTCTGAAGCAATATTTGTTCCTACAAGAACGTAACAGATGTTCTTACACTATTACAGAAGGAAGGACAATCTCCTTTCTTTCTTTCTTTTGTTTTCATGTTATACCTGATTTGGATAGCATTTTGTTATAATGTTTCAAACGACGCTAACATCATTCGTTCAAAGGTAAAGCACCCGAGTTCAATCACATGCAACATAAATTATTTCATTTACTTAGACTTAAAAAAGAATAGTGATTAATAACAAACTAAAACTAGCCCCCCCCCCTCCTCCGTTCCATAATCCCTACCACATGTTGGGTGTGTGTCAAATATATTAAATATATTATTTTAAATTTTGTTTTTTTTTCTTTTGTTGTGTTTTGATATTTTGTATGTTATTTTTTGTAAGTAAATTTGTTTTTTACTAGTTTCATGTCAATGTGTCGTGGTTAGATGGAAGAAATCACTTTATAGTGATAATCTCGCCACTGCACATCGCCCTAGTTTTTAAAATTTTATATTATTTTGTTAACACTCTTATGTAATGATGATGTGCAAAAAGAATAAATAAATATATTAAAAATTATTTCAATGTTTTATTTGTAACTTTCTTATAATGACCTAGATTTCGACATGCGATGTCTTTTACAAGCTAAACCTAGAGTAGGTATAACAATCAGTACGCTGAGAAAAATACTAACGAAATTTCACAACAAATCATTGGTACGTACTATCAGATTAGGACCAGATATAGTACAAACGATTCATTAGTACGAATCTATAATATTATCTATCTATCTATCTATTCCCTCATGCCGTATTCCAAGTGGGGTAGGCAGAGAGAACGGAAAGCCAATTATATCTGTCCTTACATACTTCTTTCGCTTCCTCTACAGTCATACAATTTCTCATGCACGCACGTCGGTTTCTATTACTCAAAACACGGCCGTCCTTGAGAATTTGATCTACATGTTTAAGCCATGTAGTTCTCGGATGCCCGCGCTTCCTCACACCCCTCCTGGCTTGGCTTGGCTGAAGCCAAGTATATCCTCTTTGTCATTATTTCCTCTTTCATTCGTTCCACATGACCAAACCATCTCAATTTATTTACACGCATTCTATCCACAACACTCCTCTTGCATCCACTCATTCTACTAATATCCTCATTACTCACTCTATCACGCAACGTTTTACCAACTGTTCTCCTCAGCGATCTCATCTCCACAGCATTTTATTCCACTTTCGTCCTTCTTCAACCATGTCCACGTTTCGCTTGCATACATTAGTGTCGGTACCAGGATGGTATTGTGCACTAGCAATTTAGCCATGTTCGACCCATTGTCAGCAATGACCACCGTTAATCCTAGCATCTATAATATTAACTTATCGCAAACAAATCGTTGGTTAATTTACCAGCGATTTGTTTGCGACAAATTGATATTATAGATTCGTGCTAATGAATCGTTTGTACTATCTCTGGTCCTAATCTGAAATTTCGTTAGTATTTTTTTCAGTGTAGTATGAATCTCTCTCTCTCTCTTTACTGATTTATTATTTTTTTCAATATATTATATGTTTAACATAGGTCGCTATAATAATTTAACTATTAATAACATATTATTTTTATTTTGTTATCAATATATATGGAGTTTTGAAATGAACGTGCACATCATAGAGATTACAAGAAAATAGCAACATTGGCAAAAATATGCTAAATTCGATTGTTTGCCTTATTTACCATTGACAAATTAATTTTCTGAGGTGAAGCGATTTTTAAGTTTTTTATACTCAAAATAACTTCGATACAATAAAATTTCTGCATTCCTTCAGGAAGTAGCTAATATTTGTGTTTATTTGTGTACTTTAAATTGTTGATCAAAGCCTGACGATTCCAAGTGCCAAATCTTTGGCCCACGGAAAAGAAGGAAAGAATCAGTGCTGAATCACGTCACAGACAAAGGAACATGTGGTGTCATCCAAATCACCCACCTCCAAACCAATTCATAGCCATCCTAGAATGTACATATACGGAGACCTCCCGGAGCTTTCAGGTTTTAGTGGTTTATTGGATGATTCGGGGGTGCTGAGATGGGCGTGGGATGGCGAAGTAAGTGGTCCAAGTAATATTTAGCATACTTGGCGTAGCATTGACTATGTAATTTTTTCACCGTTTAAGTTGTGCCTGTTGGTATGTGATTGTAAATTAATAACCAAGTACTGCATATTATAAATACTTGATACATTGTTGAACAACACTGTGCACTTGCCTCAACACGATATTTTTCCAGTAGCAGACTGTGAATTGAACCTAAAGCTAATGGACGAAAGTTTTTAGATAAAATTTAACGCAACATCAAATAACTAAAAAAAGGGTACCAACTGGGAAAATTTTCGCAGGTAAATTACTTAACCGTGCCCCCAAATTTAGTTTTTAATCTACTTAGTTTTTTGTCTCTTTAAATTTATAAAGTTTTTACCCCCAAGTGTTATTACTCTTACGTGAGAAAATGCAATCTCATAAATATTAAAATTCATCAAAAATAATATTTTAAAGTTTGGTCAAAAGTTGTGTCGGAGCTTTCGGAGAGCCAAGAATGAGATATTGGTTTTGGGTACTTTATTTACATTTTTTTTTATAAAAATAACAAAAAAGAGTTCACTGATTACTAAATTTATGAGAAATTGCTTTTTTTAAATAGGTACGAGTTCCTACATAAATTTCATCACTTCTGAATATTTCTTTAAGGAACTCAGAGCGGAAACAAGCTTCCTTAACTAAATGATAATGATTGCCAATTGATTTAACCGGAGTCTCTCTCCCTATCTATCTATTCCCTCACGCCATATCCCAAGTGTGGTAGGCAGAGAGAACAGGACGCCATAGAGATCTGTCCTTACATACTTCCTTCGCTTTTGCTACAGTCATACAATTTCTCATGCACGCACGTCGATTTCTCTTACTCAAAACACGGCCGTCCTTGAGAATGTGATCTACAAGATCAAGCCATATAGTTCTCGGACGCCCGCACTTCCTCACACCCCTCCATTCAGACACGTATATCCTCTTTGTCATTCTTTCCTCTTCCATTCGTTCCACATGACCAAACCATCTCAATTTATTTTCGCCCATTCTATCCACAACACTCCTCTTGCATCCACTCATTCTACTAATGTCCTCATTACTCACTCTATCACGCAACGTTTTACCAACCATCCTCCTCAGCAATCTCATCTCCACAGCATTTATTCCACTTTCATCCCTCTTCAACTATGTCCACGTTTCGCTTGCACACCAAAGTCCCCGCTAAAAATAAGTCTCTCGCTCTTTTCTGTGAGTTTTTGAGAGTCCCGTTAAAGGAATGTATTCGTAAATCATCATGTTATAAGAAGACTTTTAACACATTCAGTTCATCGATGTCACCCATCCCGAATGTCTTAACTTTAATTGACACGGAGAAGACGGCTTGCAAAAAATAATATATGTATAAAGTATGATTTAGTTGGAAGACATCGAGACATCGGGTTAATATTGAAAGACATCGCATTTTAGCGATAAACTCGCCCTCTGTAGATTGAATTATATAACTGATATTTTTATGACAGTATTTTATGTTGTAATATTGTAACCAATGTACAGTGAAGAATAAAATAAATAATAATAAATAAATTAATTAATTATTTCTTCGCAAACAAAACCTAATAATGGTAGGTAAATACTTAAATACCTATAGATAATAATATGTGTTGTACCTACAATAAAAATAATAATAATAAGCATTAGCGAGATGAGTAAACAAACAGACATGGTTGGTTGTTAGATATTACTAAATAAACATCCTGGAAATAAATTCCTGGCAGCTTTTCAAAAGCTCTATTCTATCAAAGAAGTGACAGGGGTCTACAACCTGTGACCTGTGAACACTAAGCTGTGGAGTTCATAATAATTGAAGTCTAGTTATTACAAAGGTGTTCAGGATCTAAGATATCAAAAATGAATTTTACTCCCAATATTGGTGTTAAATATAAAGGCCAATAAACGTAAAAAGTTACAATGTGATTGAACAACATAGTGTACTATTAACTTTGTCCAATAGATATCACTTTTGCTACATTGCTCTGCTGTTTCTCATACTTCCTTTCACTTTATATTGGTTTTATGCACCAGACACTTAGCATCTTTGTAATGACTAGCCTTCAATTTGGATTTACTTGCTTTTGATGCATAGCGATCCAAGTAGAGAAGTTATGTACCTAATTAGAAAAATAAATTACAGGCTATTCACACACAATGGGCTTGTCCCAAATTAAGTTATGTAATTAGAAAAATAAATTAAAGGCTATTCACACACAATGGGCTTGTCCCAAATTAAGATATGCATTTTCTCTTATGTCAACGATACACGAGTTATAAAATGCATCAAATACATTTTATGCATGTAGCACCTAGACCCAGAACAAATAAAAAAAAATACATTATTCATTTTGCTATGACTGGAAACATCATTTTGCTATCAAATATTATAAAAATAAAATTCAATTGTAAATAGTGCATATTTGAATTTGATATTTATTAGATTTTAAGTGAACTTTAAAAAGGTTGTGAGCTTCTGTGCAAGGCTTTTATCATAACCATTGGCTTTCATTCGATTGTGCAGCCTCCTATACTTTATCTAGTAGTGGATAAACCTGAAGTTTATTTTAGAAATGGAGCTTTTCCGTGAGAGTATTTTTAAAGTAGGACATACATAAACCATTTTAACATAATATAATTGGATCTATAAACGAATTGTCCGGCTATATACGTCCGGGACATTTTAAATGTTAACAAATCCTTTTTATGATATTATCTACCTACCTGATATTATTTGACAATTACTCAACCAAAATTTGGGATTTTATTTCTAGTTTGATTCTTATGTCATTTATATTGTATTTTATGGACATTTAATATTTGTTTTCATATTATGCATTTTTTTACTATGTTATTCCTCGACACATAATAGGTTTCCACTTTTTTACATATTTTTCTAGTGTCCTGTAAAAGACAAATATTTGTAAAACATTACCAAAGAGACATATTTTAACACAAAGATAAAGTTGATATTTTTCAACCGACGATTCTTGGTGGATGTTGATTTTGAATTAATTATAAATAAAACACTTTTTAAAGTATCTATGTCCACTGTGACTTTTTATTGGACGCGAGTCGGCTTTCGACAGATTCCGCTCTCATCATCAGGCTTGTAAACTTTAACTTAAGAAAACTTTACGCTAGCCTGATGATGTACTCTGTAAAAAGTGTTTTATTTGTAATATTTTAACACCCTTAATAAAGCTATAGGTATAATATCCAAAGTGGGGTAGGAGAGAACGAAACGCCAAATTGATCTACCTAAACACACTTCCTTCGCTTACTTCGCATTCATACAATTTCTCATGCACGCACGTCGGCTCCTCTTACTTAACACATGCCACTAATACAAATTGTAATAAAAGTAAGTACGTTTTATATTATTCTTCTTCTTCTTCATGTGTCTTGCCGGGTCCCCCCGACGTTGACGACTATTTGAGAGAAAGCTTCCCTGTCCTGGGCGGCGCGACACATCTCCTCCACGGTTCTGACACAGGTCCACTGTCGAATGTTTCGAAGCCAGGAGAGCTACTGTCTTCTGCCAACCCCTCTGCGGCCCTCGATCTTCCCCTTAATGACGAGCTGGAGTATAGTGTACTTGTTACCTCTCATTACATGACCAAAATATGATATTTTACGGAGTTTAACAGTGGTCAACAATTCTCTATTTACATTGGCTCTACGTAAAACATCAATGTTTGTTATCATATCGGTCCAGAATATTCTTAGCATTCTACGGTGGATCCATATTTGAAACACTTCAAGGCGGTTAATTATATACGCTTTAAGAGTCCACGCCTCTACACCGTAAAGTGAGACCGACCATACATAACATTTGACCATTCTTTGTCTCAGCTTTAGGTTTATATTGTCGTCACAAAGAAGGTTTTTCATTTAATTAAATGCTGTTCGTGCCGCTTCTATTCTGCATTTTATTTCAGTGTCAGGGTCTAATTTCTCAGTGATTATGCTTCCCAAGTATTTATATTATTAGAGCCGTTAAATGATCCGTAACTATCTCAAGAACGCCGTGACTTCTGAACAAAAATGTTTTCAACATGCTGAATGTGGCAGGAGGCTGATTCTGTCTTAGACCCACTGATAATCATTTTCAGAAAGTTGGCATCGCGACGCTTAAAGCTCACAGCTCATTTATTAAATAATATTACATACATACATACCATCACGCCGCTTCCCTCGCGGGGTAGGCAGAAAGGATCGAGGCAGAAAGGCACAGAAATTAAATAATATTACATGTCACATACTTAATATTATGTCATTTTGATTCTAGATAATGAAATGAGTAGGTACCCGAATAAGTACCTACTTCATATCTGGGTAGGTACCTACCTAACAAATCAAAATTTGTACAGCTAATAATAATTGTATTAGGGACATCCGGCAGTCATGCTCGAATTGGCACGTCGAGGAAAGGGAATTATCATATTTGTATCGTACCGTTGGACATGACGCTATATGCAAATCAAATTTGACACCGAACCGTTACAATTGAATAAAGGTATACCTTGTGGGATACACACAATTCTCGCATAAATATTTAAGCAGGTACATACCTTTATATAGACACACATATCTTTATACTATAAAATAATATATATATATATATGTTTGTATATGCGTCGTTTGGTATCATAAACTGGACAAATCCATTCGTACTAAAATTTCAGTAGAGCCAAAAAAACTAATTATATAGGGTGTCTCATATTGTTTTTCGTTTTTTGTTTGGCCGCTACGCGCCAAATACAGATAGTAGGGGGAACACGCATTTTGCGTGCGCGCGTTTTACAAAAACAACTATTCGTGCACTATTGTTCGACGTCTCTCCAGACAAATTTTCATTTAACCACTATAAAAAATTGTGCCAAGTGCAAATTTAATAAAGCATTGGGTGTGCAAATTTCAACAGACTGGGAACACAATGCCGGATAAATCAACTGGGCGCACAAGGACATCGATAACGAGCACGAACGCCGACCGCGTACCCCAGTCTGTAATGAACGACCCACAGCAGTCACTACGATTGCGCGCGGCTTCTCTAAATTTAAACAGATCCACGATTCATTGCATTATTCGTAAAGATATGCATTTTCACGTCTATAAAATTGTAATTATTCAAGAAATGAAACCTGATGATCCTATTAAAAAAAGTCGAATTCTGCAGGACGATGAAAAATCATTTTAGGAGTTTCAGTAACGTATGGTTCTCCGATGAATCGAATTTTCACATCAACGGCCACGTGAAAAAGCAAAATTGCAGATACTGGGTTTCCGACAATCCACTAAAACTGCATCAGCAACCATTACACTCGCCGAAAGTTGTCGTTTGGGCTGCCATATCAAGTCAAGGAATTATTGGCCCTTACTTTTTTGAAGATGACCGTGGTCACGCTCAGACAGTTCTGATCGATATTGCCATATGATCATGACTTTTTTGACTACAGAAATGCAAAACCAGATCGGCTACAACTGCAAGACATTTTTCCAACAAGATGGAGCCACTTCTCATGTAACAAATAACTCCCTAGCTGTTCTTCAAGAATTATTTCCTGAAAGAGTGATAAGTCGCCGAGGAGACATCTACTGGCCACCAAGGAGCCCAGATTTAACGCCTGCTGATTTTTTCCTATGGAGCTACTTAAAAAGTAAGGTTTACAACCCATTGCCACCCAACCTGAACGTTTTGAAGCAAAGAATCACAGATGAAATAAACGCTTTTCCTAGAGCGATGCTCCAGGAAGTAATTGAAAAATTTAGTGCCAGGTTAAATGAATGTGAAGAAGGGTATGGTGCGCACTTACAAGTTGTTATTTTTCATAAATAAAAATTTAAAACCTGCTCTTTAATATAATAGTAATTATAACAAGTTTGAAAAAATTCTTGTGTTTTATTTTTAAGTATCAAAAACGAAAAACAATATGAAACACCCCTTATTTTTGACTAATTAATTTACATACTTAGATTGATTCTACACTTTTTTTCATGCATATTTCAAACTATTTGACTGTTTGGAAAATGTATTTAAGTTAAGGCAACACGAAAAATATTTTTGCATAGATAGTTTCGAAAATGACACTTTTGGATTTGCCTACATTCGATCCCAAACCGTTCACATCAATAATAATCTCATAAACAAAGCAAGAAAATCCAAAAAATATATGTCGCCCATACGGAGTAATATGAATGAACATAATTATAATACTATTTTTAAAACCTAAATATTTTCTCTTTATCTTTAATTATTATTATTATTATTATTACTGACAATAAGACGATTCTTACAAGGATCATTACAGCTGAAGGCCAATGCGATCCCAGAAGAAAACAATATCCAAACGACAACACAACTACAATATATCCTCGATTTTCCTTATAAATTCTGCATACGTCACGTTGAAGATATCAACCTCTCCAGCCAGACCATTAAACATTTGAATAGCTTTTCCCACTGGGGAGTTTGCCAATATGTTTGTTCGGCTTTGAGGCTGATAAAAAAAATCGTGATGCCGAGAACGTCCATATGCATCGGGAACATATATATTGAATTTTTCAAGTATTATTGGATTAAATATGATACCGTTTGTGATGATCCTACCTATTTTAAACCATTCTAAGCTCCGAATTTGCAACATCCTAGCTTCTAAACTATACCTACTGTAATAATTGATTCCCAAACTAGAAGTGACAACCCTATTCAGCTAGCTAAGAATTGTATGAATTTTCGCATTGTTGCAAATATACGTACGAAATATCGCATTCCTAATTGAATTAATTAACGAATTTTGGCCTTTCGTGATCGTCTCGATTTATCTATTAACTATTTTCTTAGATTTGGACCCAGTACGTTGTGTTTTGACGATAATTTTACCTACGTTGTGTATTTTTAAAAACGCAAAATAAGTCACCTGAAATATACATTTCAATAATCAAAAAGAACAACAAAATCACAAAATCAATAAAACAATTTAAACATGAATTATGATACATATTAACTCTGAGATCAACTTTGACGTCAGATCACTTACCTTGAGATACTGTAAAATAACATAATAAAAGTAGTGCACAGTAAGACATAAAATACAACTTAACAATCATTATAACATAAAATTCAAATAATATTATTCTATATCATTACGAGAATGTTGTATGGTAACTGGTTGCCGATCTATGTCCCTACATAAGATAACCATTTCATAGTACCTATAACCAATGTATGTATGTTCTACAACATAACATACCTACTAATTCGTTGAGTCGAAAGGACAGTGGCGCACCCAAAAACATAACTTTATTACTTTTGAATAATAATTAAATTTCAACACGATTGCTATGACATCATTTTCAGAGACTAACTACCATGTTAGTGCATGGAAAGCATGCTGTGTCCATGCTAAAGGAGCGCCGCCTCCGCTCCCTCACGTCTCAAACTGTCCCATGCCGCATTTTGAGCCCGTATGCACTAAACTACACCCGGATATATAAAATAATATATAATATGTATACTCATTAGAACGTGCAGCTATATATAATAAGAATAATTATAAATATATGTTAAGAAGCTTTGTCTAGGACCCTGGTGGGAAACGGGGCAAGACCCGCATTGACCCTTGTCTCGAAAGCTGAATCGAAGAGATGGGAGCAGGGCTTGCTAACGGTACACCTACATTTCGAAGCAGGGTTAGGACTGAAATTGTTAGTATATAATATATAATTCTACAAAGCACATAATACGTCTCGTGCATAATTGTATAATAATAATGATAAATATGTGGTTACGAATAGATCAGTCCCACACTATAGACACAAGGTAGCTAGTCTAGCGTCGATAGGCAGAAAGGACCCATATCCATAAGGTAATCTCGACAAGATTTAGCTATAAAAGACTACATATTTATGGTGAGGAGAATTTAGGAATCATGTAAGTCAAATAAAAATATATTAAGACCAATAAATACATAAAATATTTCTTATGATTAGTGTCATGCAAAATGTCAAATTTGTTCCTTTCATGATATCGCAGCAACTACAGCATGTTGAATTAGTAGAAAAATCCAGTAAGTTCGTAGAATACAAATGACATTCGATGATAAAATATGTAATTAAATTAATAATCAAATAATATCCTTCTCAACATATAACTCCTCTTCAAACTGTATACTCCATCGTTATGGTAAAGTAAATTAAATAAAAGTATAATATTGGGTAGAGCGGTGCGCCACTGTTATTAGTCTAGTTCTAGATGTGTCGGACCGCGCTATATAAAATCAGCCACAGGTACATACATACATACAATAATACTGAAAATAAATGTACATATAACACATAATTCCTTCGTTTTCAAAATCCGTAAAATAATAAATCCTTGAGTACAAATATTGCCTTGTAGACAACAGACATCCTGAGAGTATCCTAACACCTAGATATAAATAATTTAATAATAATATTAAAAGAAAATCTTATCTTAGACAGCTGGCAGCATCACGGATTTTAAATGCTAATTAAAAGTAATTTAGGATGATCTTTATATATTCCCAATTGTGGAAATATCACTAAAATATAATGTTTTAATAACTACGAAGGTGGGTAAATAAAAATATTAAAAGATGTCGAATTCAAACACAGATATTAATATGATTGAGTCCCACCTCTCCCAGGCTCAAAACTAAACTGCCCAGAGTAATAAGTACTCTGTCTTCAGACCCTGAAAATGTCGACCCAAAGCAACAAAAAAAAACTACATCCATCTCTTCCTGACACACACCGAAATATATCTGTATCTGTCCCCTACATAGATAGTTGTGTTCAACAACCACTTGAGATTGCCTCATTCCCAAATTAATTACCTACTACAAATATACGATCTAGGTATATAAAAATAATATATACCGTCTTGTATATATTCATTTCATGACATCCCCCCTTTGAGATCATGCTGAAGACAAAATGGATGAGGCATTATCTCACAAACAACTATTTATTTTCTAATTATTTTTCATAATTATTTAATTCCAACTTTCGAGTACGCCCCTGTATATTCCGATAGGTCGTAGGTACCTCGTCAGCTGTGCTCCTCTATTCAAGTCATCAATAATAATAATACATCCCAACGCTACCACTTGAGATATACTCGTTCAATATTATTGTCCCAACATAACATAATATTTTAATATTCTGTTATATTTTATTATTTCGAGTTTCGTTATTATTTTATGTCATAACATCTATAGAACATAAAATAATAATAACAAGTTTGTGCCAATACTTTAATATCCAAGTTGCATTTTGTTAAAATTCCTTTTCATGTAATCATGTTCACACATCATTATAATTATTCATAGTCGTGTGGTTCTTTATAGTCCATATATGCATTCTTCAGGGTGATCCAATTCGCTGGTAACACCAATCCTGTACTACTCGCCAGATGTCTCATATCCATGATTCCTTTGCCGATGCAACCAGTAGTCCTGCAGCACACAAATAGACATGCAAATCGTCCTCTCCGTACCAATTCAGAACATTCATGACGGCGGCAAACCTCATCGCTGAATCCAAGATGCTAAATGTCTTAATTTCCTAGAACACCCGTCCTCCCACAGAACACACGAAGACTCACGGAAAAAGTGGGAGACCAACTCTCCACCGGCAACCCATCCTAAATAACCATTCATCTCTCAGCACCATCACGCTGCGTCTCAGATGGGGTAGACAGAGAGAACCAAACGACAAATCCTTCTATCTTGGCACACATCCCTCGCCTCCATCACTGCCTTACAATCCCTCACACAATTCATACCGATTTCTCCTACTCAACACGCGGCCTTCCATAAGAATTCGATCCACGTGATCAAGCCACATAATTCTACAAGTTGTGCAGCATCCTCCAGCTAACCAACAAAATTCGTGTTAATGTGTTGACAGTGTGCCTAAATAATTTCAAACGCGAACAGCTAACTCAAAATACCTATAATTATGTACCTAAAATAAATCACCCATAATAATACCACAAATAATCAAGAGAAAGATAACGTACTATGTTCTTGAACATCCAGGGGTAAGTGGTGGGAACCCCTCCCTCAATGTGTTTACGCACATTCACGCATATAAGATACATAACACAATATTTAAACGAGTTGCATTGACAATATCTACATAATACATCCCAATATGTTATTCTATAATAGGTACGTAGAATTATAACAGTCACCTAATGTATATACCTACATATTAAGTATATATAAATAAATCTTCCTCATTCATTTCAAAAGTCCTGAAAAAAAAACACTTATCTATTTCAAAACTATCACACACACAACCAAATATAATACACACAATTGTAACTCCATATGCACATATCATAATATTCGTTCCACTTGTAAAATAATATTAAAAACTAAACACTTCATAGTTCACATTTAAATAACTTTACTCTAACACTATTGAATAATATTATTATAATATTTGACACCACAATTTTAAAATTATAACACATTAAATAGTTTATTCCATTTGTGACATCGATAGATTCACAATCGATTCTCAAACTGTTACATCATAGCGTTGTACTTTCTTATCAAATTACTTCTCTTCAGCGATTTATGTTATTGTACACCACTCTCTTTTGGGTTAACAGAGAGGATCCAATGCTACATAATCTCATCACATCACCCTTCTGGCCTCCAATAAGACTACTATCATCGCTGTCCAAACTTTTCACCAAGTTTCTTGCAAGTAAATCATGTTGGTATCCTACCAACAGATATTCAACATCAAATATTTCCTATATAACCTCGTATACTTTATGTTTCAGATTTCCTTGTTCCATTCAGACAATATCATCAAATCAGTCCAAAAGTTTAACAACCACTGATTTTATACATCCCGTTAGGTACTATAATATCCCGTATACCTATCTGCTTGCATCTTTATTTTTTTGTCATTCCAGTAATAATATTATTTCCACTCTCGTTCTTGGTTTTAAATATTATAACGTATTAATCAATATCTTAGCATTTATAGGTTGTACATCTTATTTCTCTATTTGGAAGACATGATGTGTTATATCAGCGAACACCAGTCTTTTTTTCTTCTTAGAATATTTTCATGAATTCGTTTCTTCTTCCAGTCCTCCATTTTTGAAATGATAGATACCACCTTTCAGGGTATACAAAGAGTTCCAACGTTTCCTAAAACTCAAGATCCTGGAATGCCCCTCCTGGTTTTAAAGAGTATACTTTCCGTGTAGACTGTCTCCACTCTTAGCCGATCATTCCCCCCCCCCCCCCCCTAGCCTGTAATTTCTTCCAGCTAACCGTTTAACATATAACCGTAATCATAATCAATAATCATTCGGCTATCGCCTTCTCATCCGCTCCATGCATATATTGTATTATGTATGTTATCAGATACTCATAAACTCTGGTCTAATATTATTTCAAACTCAATAATATATTCACCATTCATGCCTCGATCATAAATTTATTTCACACCCCAAATAATTAACTTGACAGAATTCTAAAAGTTTAAAAACAAACACTTAACTTACAAATACTGTAAAATGTTAAGACCATATCCCCCAAAAAAAATAATAATACCTATTATAATTAGGTACAATTCTTGTCCCTAACAAACATCCACTTGGTACATATAACTAACATCAAACTATATACCTACCTATTATTTATCCATTTTACCCAAATACTATAATATCTAAAAATCCTAAAAACTCTAGTCATATACCTACCCATATACATAAAATAAACTCCACATACCTAATATTCATGTTTACAAGTCTACTTGGGAATATAATATTCCATTTTTCTAACACCCAATCTTCTTATGAAAGTACATATTTTTGGTACCTATATACATTATTGAATAAAATAAAGAACTATTCAGGATTTCAACATATATATACCTATCCAATTTTATACCTGAATCACAAGCGTTCTTTAATAGACTATTCATAAGGACATAATTCCGAATGAACTCTTAAGGGTTCACGATATTATTGTGCATAACGTTTGGTATATACCTATAGATAGCCAAACACAAATATAATATCATGTTGCCTAATTCGACTAACACTATAATCCATGGATAACCAACCCGCGGTTCTCGAAGTAAAAAAATCAACAACCAATTTCCTCGCTACATCTACCAAGAATAAATTTTATTCCTCCCCTCAAAAACCAAACACATTCCTCTGTCCATAACCCAGTTCTACTCCTCAAAACCCATTTATGCTCTCCCCCCCTCCAATATTCATGATTTTAGTTATTTATCATCGCAAACCCAAAACCCACTTCTACTCCGTAAAAACCCAGTTTATGTCTGCAATGACAGACATAATATTCTGGTCCAAGGCACCATTTGTGATGATCCTACCTATTTTAAACCATTCTAAGCTCCGAATTTGCAACATCCTAGCTTCTAAACTATACCTACTGTAATAATTGATTCCCAAACTAGAAGTGACAACCCTATTCAGCTAGCTAAGAATTGTATGAATTTTCGCATTGTTGCAAATATACGTACGAAATATCGCATTCCTAATTGAATTAATTAACGAATTTTGGCCTTTCGTGATCGTCTCGATTTATCTATTAACTATTTTCTTAGATTTGGACCCAGTACGTTGTGTTTTGACGATAATTTTACCTACGTTGTGTATTTTTAAAAACGCAAAATAAGTCACCTGAAATATACATTTCAATAATCAAAAAGAACAACAAAATCACAAAATCAATAAAACAATTTAAACATGAATTATGATACATATTAACTCTGAGATCAACTTTGACGTCAGATCACTTACCTTGAGATACTGTAAAATAACATAATAAAAGTAGTGCACAGTAAGACATAAAATACAACTTAACAATCATTATAACATAAAATTCAAATAATATTATTCTATATCATTACGAGAATGTTGTATGGTAACTGGTTGCCGATCTATGTCCCTACATAAGATAACCATTTCATAGTACCTATAACCAATGTATGTATGTTCTACAACATAACATACCTACTAATTCGTTGAGTCGAAAGGACAGTGGCGCACCCAAAAACATAACTTTATTACTTTTGAATAATAATTAAATTTCAACACGATTGCTATGACATCATTTTCAGAGACTAACTACCATGTTAGTGCATGGAAAGCATGCTGTGTCCATGCTAAAGGAGCGCCGCCTCCGCTCCCTCACGTCTCAAACTGTCCCATGCCGCATTTGAGCCCGTATGCACTAAACTACACCCGGATATATAAAATAATATATAATATGTATACTCATTAGAACGTGCAGCTATATATAATAAGAATAATTATAAATATATGTTAAGAAGCTTTGTCTAGGACCCTGGTGGGAAACGGGGCAAGACCCGCATTGACCCTTGTCTCGAAAGCTGAATCGAAGAGATGGGAGCAGGGCTTGCTAACGGTACACCTTCATTTCGAAGCAGGGTTAGGACTGAAATTGTTAGTATATAATATATAATTCTACAAAGCACATAATACGTCTCGTGCATAATTGTATAATAATAATGATAAATATGTGGTTACGAATAGATCAGTCCCACACTATAGACACAAGGTAGCTAGTCTAGCGTCGATAGGCAGAAAGGACCCATATCCATAAGGTAATCTCGACAAGATTTAGCTATAAAAGACTACATATTTATGGTGAGGAGAATTTAGGAATCATGTAAGTCAAATAAAAATATATTAAGACCAATAAATACATAAAATATTTCTTATGATTAGTGTCATGCAAAATGTCAAATTTGTTCCTTTCATGATATCGCAGCAACTACAGCATGTTGAATTAGTAGAAAAATCCAGTAAGTTCGTAGAATACAAATGACATTCGATGATAAAATATGTAATTAAATTAATAATCAAATAATATCCTTCTCAACATATAACTCCTCTTCAAACTGTATACTCCATCGTTATGGTAAAGTAAATTAAATAAAAGTATAATATTGGGTAGAGCGGTGCGCCACTGTTATTAGTCTAGTTCTAGATGTGTCGGACCGCGCTATATAAAATCAGCCACAGGTACATACATACATACAATAATACTGAAAATAAATGTACATATAACACATAATTCCTTCGTTTTCAAAATCCGTAAAATAATAAATCCTTGAGTACAAATATTGCCTTGTAGACAACAGACATCCTGAGAGTATCCTAACACCTAGATATAAATAATTTAATAATAATATTAAAAGAAAATCTTATCTTAGACAGCTGGCAGCATCACGGATTTTAAATGCTAATTAAAAGTAATTTAGGATGATCTTTATATATTCCCAATTGTGGAAATATCACTAAAATATAATGTTTTAATAACTACGAAGGTGGGTAAATAAAAATATTAAAAGATGTCGAATTCAAACACAGATATTAATATGATTGAGTCCCACCTCTCCCAGGCTCAAAACTAAACTGCCCAGAGTAATAAGTACTCTGTCTTCAGACCCTGAAAATGTCGACCCAAAGCAACAAAAAAAAACTACATCCATCTCTTCCTGACACACACCGAAATATATCTGTATCTGTCCCCTACATAGATAGTTGTGTTCAACAACCACTTGAGATTGCCTCATTCCCAAATTAATTACCTACTACAAATATACGATCTAGGTATATAAAAATAATATATACCGTCTTGTATATATTCATTTCATGACACGTTGAGTAGCTTAAAAAAGTGACGAGCACAGAATACATCTCGGCGATGTTCTAAAGTATTATAGCCAAGGCAACCCATTACGAATGAAGATGGAAACAGGTAGGGATAATATCCATATATTTTCCAATATAGCGACCTTAAAAATCTTCTTTGTACCTTTTCTACCATTAAAACATACGTGTCTTCCGATGGACACCAAATAATCGAACCTGACTCCAGAACACTCCGAACTAATGACTCATATAAAAGCTTTAACGTGTTTGGATTTTGAAAGTTGTTGGAGTGTCTCAGCAAAAAACCCAGCGATTTGTAAGCCTTTTGAGTTATATCCGTAATATGCTCCCTGAAATGAAAATTCTGAGTGAAAAGAACACCAAGGTCCTTAGACTTCTCAACTCTGATGAGCAATGTATTATCCATGGTGTAGTCATAAATCATCGGTTGCCTAGATCTAGAATATGTCATAATGTTACATTTTTTTACACTAAAAGGAAGCCTATTTCTATGTGACCATTCGACGATAGAATCAATATCTGACTGCAACTCCTTGGCATCCTCGGCACATCGGACACTCTTGAAAACCTTCAAGTCGTCTGCAAACAGAAGAAACTTCGAATAACGCACGCTGCCTCCAACATCATTTATAAAAAGTGTAAAAAGTAATGGTCCTAAATTTGAGCCCTGAGGAACTCCAGACGTTGCCAAGAATTTGTCAGAGCAATGATCACCGCTCACAACATATTGTTTTCTGTTTGTGAAATAATCCGAGAGCAGATCAACCAGACCTTGAGAAAATCCCATTTTAGATAGTTTATTCAGCAAAACATGGTGATCCACTCTATCAAACGCCTTCTCGAAGTCGTTGTAGTTAACATCCACTTGTGTTTTGCTGTCTATGTTTTTGGTTACATATGTATTAAAACAAAGCAAATTTGTTACAGTTGAACGTTTCGGTCTAAATCCATGTTGCTCATCCACCAGCATATGCTCACACATGCCAAATATATATCTATGCAATATCATTTCAAAAAGCTTGGCTGGCGCGGATAGCACAGCTACAGGTCTGTAATTGGTAATTTCCGCTGGGTCACCCTTTTTAAGAATAGGAGTTACCTTAGTAACCTTCCAAACATCCGGCATTCTCTTAAGATCAACACACACATTGAATAAATACCTTAGAACATCAGTGATCACATGGCCAGCCTGTTTCAAAATATAAGCAGGTATCATATCCGGTCCTGACGAATGTTTGGGTTTCAGATGTTTTAAACTATATTTAACGTCTTCATAGGTAATTGATGGTACATCAATCATTTCAAATGATCCTCCCGAAGAATCTTCAATCAACCGTTCATTATCAGCAACACGTGGTCCAAAAACAGAAGAAAAGAACGACGCAAATCCATCTGCAATCTCGCTATCTCCAACATACAGTTTTTCATTATAAGACATAGATTTAGGTCTTTGATCGCATTTTTTCTTTCCCTTAACAAAATTCCAAAAACGAGAAGGATCTGATGCAATTTCGTTTTCACATCTATTAATGTGCGTCTTATAATCAGATTCTATCTGTTTCTTCACCACACTTCGATGTTTTTTGAACTTGTTGTAATATGTACCTATAGTAATCAAGAGCACCTACACGTTACTTCTCTGTATATTTATTTGTCATGCATAAATCGAATTCAAATTGTGTTTTTTACACATTATATCTTTTATTAATCAATGTATTGTATTTACACTTTGACAATTTTATTTTACTTAATTTTATTGACTTTCCTCTTGTATTTGAATTGACTTTGTTGTTGACTTTCTATTGAATTTCTCATTGACATATTCATGCTTGTTAGTATTGACATAAATGATTTATTAGCCGTAGACCTATTGTTTCCCATCGACTTCTGTTTTATATTACTTTATTTTTTGACTTGATATTAATTAATTACTCTATATTTACTTCTGTTTCGCATTATTTTATTTTTGACTGCTTTTTTGGCTTTATATTAATTAATTACTCTTTATATAACTTATTATTTTATATTTGACTTGTGATTTCTGATTATCGTGTATGTTTGTATTTGTTGTCTATTATTCTGATGTTTGTAAACATGTAAAAGGCTCACGCCGTATATTGATGTAAAATAAAATAAAATAAATAAAATATATGTAAGATTATTACGTGGTACATATGAGAGCCAAAGATATAATCTTCTTTCACTGCCGCATCAGTTCCCCCGACGTTGTTTGGTGATCACTCTGGAGAATCCTTCCCTATTCTGAGCAATTCAGACCAGCGGCTCTCCCACCTGCGTTATTCCGGTCCATTGCACTACGTTACGCAGCCATGACATCTGCCTCCTTCCCACTCAACGACGTCCCTCAATCACGCCCTCTATTATCAACTGCAGAAGCCGATATTTATCGCCTCTCAGAATAAGGCCAAAATATGAGACTTCACTATTTGTCAGGAGCTCTCTATTCGTATGCACTCTACGTAAGACTAATGTATTGGGCAGTAAGTTATTCCACAATATTAGAAGCATTCTTCGATGAATCCACATCTCAAATGCTTCTAATTGGTTCATTGTCTAAGATATAAGCAATTTTATTAAATCATCCAAGAACATGTTCAAGAGATAAAAAAAATCCCGGATGGCATTAGTCATGCCTGGAATGAGCTTGAAAAACAACCCTGTTAGATTCTATATAAATAATGGTATTGTGAATTTTTTATTATCTTGTTGAATGTTTCCTTTTTGTTTTCGTTTAATTTTATTATTTATTTTTCCCTTCTGTCATTACCCTATGCACACTTTAAATCGTAATTATTAGAATGCTTGACACATGTATCCTTTGTAGCAGTGGCGTGCCTTCCATACATGCAAATATGCAACGCATGCCCTAAAATAAAACTTAAAAATTGTATTTTTAACATTATTCTTGTTTTGAATTTTCCACTACGGCCACGAAATAATATATTTTGTACATGTAACCGTATTCAATTTTGCGATCATTTTTAATTTGAGTTTTGAATGTCGAGTACCTACCTCTGAAACACGAATTCATTGATTAATTTGAATTTTAAGATAATATGTTATAATAACAAATGCACTTACATTCATAATATTGATTGGTTTGCTTGACCGTTGAAGATTTAATTTAATGTTCTTATTTAACGCCACAAGAACACTTCAGTTTTCTCGATTGAAAATCTAGGGTAGGTAATTAATTAGTATCTTGAGAAAACACGTACCTACTTACATAATTTGTATATCTTTATATTCTATTATTTTCAAGGACATCCATTTGTTTAAAAGTCAAATAGTATATTTTTACAAAGCATGCCCGATGTGAAAAGTCTAGTCCCGCCACTGCTTTGTAGGTATTTGGTTTTATATGAAAAATAATATATATTATTATTTAACCATTTTATGTCCTGTGACTATGCTGTGATAAATTAAATATTTATTTATTTATTTATTTATTTCACAATCCACGGCGTGAGCCTTTTACATGTTCAAGAATAAATAATACACAAATCAAATATCTCATTCACAACACAGTTGGAAAACAAGAATTAACAAAACACAAAAGAGAATTATTTCATAACAATAATAATTTAGTCAAATCATAAAATATTGGAGTGTCAGTACAGAATGTCAATGAAATGTTTAATATTTAATATGTCAAGAATTAAAATTGCAATAATGTAGGAGATGTCATGTAGATAGAAAAAAAAATCTAATCAATGGAAATGATACAAATAATTTAAATGTCATAAGAATTAATGTCATAAATAGTTAAAATGTCAAATTGTCTGTAATAAATAAAAATTAAATATGAAAGGATAATAAGCTTTGAAGAATTTTACGAATCAAATTCAAATAAATAAATATTAAATACGTACCTACAGGGTTAATATGGTGCAGAGGTAAAGTCACGAGGTCCCGAGTTCGATTCAAAATAGAACATGACTTTTTTTAATTGTTCTGTGCCTGGGTGAAACATGTATGTTGTGTGTTTTGTGCATTGTATACAAAATGTTTGCCGTCGCGTTAAGACTCATAATACGTATCTAAGTTTGTAACAAGCTCGAAATCTGTAAATTTACCTTTCATAATAATTATTAAAAAAAAATATGTTATGATATTAGTAAAATTATTTTTATTACAATCAACAAAATATTAAATCGGAGAGTTACTCAAGACACGACCTAAATACGAACTTAATCTTGTCTTGATCTTAAACACTACGATGATGCACATACTCATCAAACAATCATCAACATAGTTCGTCGGTAGCCTGGAGGTAGAGTCTCGGCCTTCAGAACAAGGGGTCCGTGGTTCGATCCCAGGTGCCAGCAAACTCCCTTTTCACGGCACAAGCTTTTAACTTAGTGTGAGAGGTGTAAAAGGTTGTATTTGGGTTTATAACAAAACCCAGATATATCTTTATTTAAAAAAAAAAAACTGTACAAGGTTTACTGGAAGACATTGCCTCAAGGCAATATGTATGCCTTTTGTATAATTTTATTTTGACAATAAAGTGTTTATTATATATTAAATTAAAAATAGGTTCGTTAACGTTGTGATTTTTTTTAACTTTAATTTATAGGAACTATTATTATACATTGATATTGTTACGATATTTATCAATTTTATGAAATATATAATAATAATAATAATAATAATAATAATAATAATAATAGTTTATTAAACACAAATATTATTTACAATAATTGAACAATAAAATAATACATTTTTTTTTTCCTAATACAATTACTCCCAAAATTGAGCGTAGCTCGTCCTTTGGGGAGAATATATCTTCTAATTACGTAAAACATCGTTTTCTTGGCAATTTGAGTGTACAAACTGACAATGGGTAGTCGAGGTTTATAGTTGCTTATTTACGTTGTATATTCATGTGACTAATTGTTATTTTTTTTGATGTTACGTATTTGCTCTTTTAACCACTTGACCTAAACTTATGTATTTTAATTGATCTCTATTGTTTGTAATTTTTTATATATTATAAATTTAATTAACTTATGAATTTTAATTACCTCATTGACTTTTAACTATAATATTTGACATTTTATACCACTTGATTTCTATTTGTGATATGTTGACTAAAATTTTTTAACAATTTCGTACCTTATTTGAAAATTATAGCATGATAAATGTAATACTGTCTGTACTCTCGTTTTTTTAATCTAATTGTTTTGTGTCTTTTTTGTAACTGATCGTTCCTTTGTATACATGTTTTGTATGTATACAGAGGTTTAACATGTAAAAGGCTTTGGCCGTAAATATTTGTAAAGAAATTCATTTTCATATTCGTATATGTTCAGGAAGCAATTATGTATGAAATGAAATGAAATTAAATGAAATGAAATGATCCTTTGGAAAGCAATATTGGAATAGAGCATCATCTTATGCATACATATTCAAATAAACACAACACTAAACATAATAGGTAGGTTTATAGGTAGGTAGGTAGATACACTGATAGTATGACATGAATATTGATTGTTTTTCACCCTGACGTGACTGCTTAATATTCATCACTTCAATACAACTTACTATTGCTGGTTTACTATGGTAATAAAGTTAAAATGTATGGAGATTTCACAGAAAATACAATTACTTACTTTGGTATATCGAACCAAGAATACTACAGAGAGGAGATTATAATGTTATTATTGTTTGTTGGTCAACCGTATTAATCAATGTTATCGGCACCTACATGGTTATTGTTTGTATGACAGTCATCGAAATTTGAAATCAATCAAACTATCAATACCATAAAAAGAGTGACTCACTTTTTTCCCAATTGTGCACTGTACGAATTGTGGGCATCATTTAATATCAATGAAGAATTCAGTGCTAAATTAGGCAGGCTACAAAATACATGTACACCTACTTACTTACTACAATTTACTTACATACTACGCTTTAAACATGATTTCAAGAAGTATGTACAATCACATCTCTCAGTTTCGAAGTGAACTTTAGTAGCCAGCCAGCAAGCAATGCCGTGGTCTCGTTGTCTTTACATCTTTAACTTCATTTTTAATATCTTAGAGTATGAGTCGCTTCAATATCTATTCTCAGCGTTTTAGTAGTCTAAGCTTCTACAGACTTCCATGAGGATCTCATGTTAATCAAATCTTGATCAATCCTCCCCATTCAACGAATTTCTATACATTTTCTTTCCCCATCCATGCTGCTAGAGTATGGAACAATCTTACCAGAGATAGGTATAATAAATTCAAACTCTATCATATATTTGAAAAGCAAAATAAAATTCAAGGCCATTTCGTAAATAAATCAGCCTCTACTCAAAATTCCTTTTCGTAAAAAATGTGACAATAAAACTCAAATTAAAAATATCTGTTGGTAGAAGTAGGTACTTAGGTATATATATTTTTTAACAATTGATTTTTAAACCTCTACTATTTTAAAACTTTATTATGACATTCAAAAACTTGAAAACAGTGGTTGACTTATTATTTCCCAGAGACCAAAGACAAAATGTGCTGAAACATTTTTTTTAATCTCTCTGCCTTCTTTGTCAGGATTGTCGATGTGAATGAATAAGTGAATGAATATTATAAATATTTATGTAGGCATAAAATCAAATGAAATTTTATTCAAAAATAAAGTGCTACAATAAATCAAATTACGCTATTAACCCTTTGACCACCATGCGCGGATGTACACGTTAATGAATTCAGTGCCTATTATAAAAAAGTGGCAAATTGATATTATAAAATCAACGATTTCATTTAAAATGCATGACATAAATTATTTGAATATATTATGTATGCTTGTGAAAATATTAAATTTTTTTATTACCGGCAATTCACACGTAACTTATTCATCTTTAAACATTATGTAAGTAGAACTCATTCTATCCATTTTCACAACTATTGACCTAAAGATATTATTTAAATGTACATACATATTCACCCTACAGATCTCAAACATTTATTTATTTAGTAATACTAATGTTTGTACATTCACAGAGTGAAAATTCATGATTACAGCTGATATCAATTTCTATAAACGCAGTTAATTTTTCATTATTTTTTTTTACTTACAAGAGATTGTTACGTGTGTGTATGATAGTTGCAATTTGAATGGTTTGAAAATGAACGTTATGAAGACGAAAGTTCTTGTTTTTGAAAGAGAGAATGAAAAAACGATTTGCGAGATTAAAGTTGGTGACGAATGTTTGGAGCAAGTAAGTGAGTATGTATATTTGGGAAGTATGTTTACGAGGGATGGAAGATGCGATAGGGACATTGAAAGAAGGAAAGTGGCCGGTGCTAGAGTAAACGGTGCACTTCGACCCATTGTCAGCAATGACAATGTGTCGAACATGGCTAAAATGCTGGTGCACAATACCATTCTGGTACCGTCACTTACGTATGCAAGCGAGACATGGACGTGGTTGAAGAAGGACGAAAGTGGAATAAATGCAGTAGAGATGCGATCGTTGAGAAGAATGGTTGGTAAAACGCTGCGTGATAGAGTGAAGAATGAGGATATTAGAAGAATGAGCGGATGCAAGAAGACTGTTGTGGACAGAATGCGTGTAAATAAATTGAGATGGTTTGGTCATGTGGAACGAATGAAAGAGGAAAGAATGACAAAGAGGATATACTTATCTGAAAGAAAGGGTGT
This sequence comes from Athripsodes cinereus, assembly GCA_947579605.1. Taxonomy (NCBI): domain Eukaryota; kingdom Metazoa; phylum Arthropoda; class Insecta; order Trichoptera; family Leptoceridae; genus Athripsodes; species Athripsodes cinereus. The sequence continues at coordinate 682,379 of OX388327.1, forward strand.
GAGGAAACGCGGGCGTCCGAGAACCACGTGGCTTGATCACGTGGATCAAATTCTCAAGGACGGCCGCGTGTTGAGTAAGAGGAACCGACGTGCGTGTATGAGGAACTGTATGAATGTGGAGGAAGCGAAGGAAGTGTGTAAGGATAGATCTGTTTGGCGTTCCGTTCTCTCTGCCTACCCCACTTGGGACACGGCGTGAGGGTATAGTATAGTAGTAGTATAGTATAGTATTATTTTTTTTTATTTCAAATTTTGTGAAAAATTTACTGTGTTTAAAAATATTGATGTTTATTTATTATTCATTATTCACTGTGCATTGATCACAATAGGAGGCGGGTGTCGTGGCTGCATAATATACGACAATGTACCAGAATAAACCAAGTGGGAGAGCTGGTCCAGAGTGATCGCCAACGTCGGGAGGATCGGATACGGCAGTGATAGAAGAAGATTACAATAATTTTAAAAAGAAATGGATTTGTATGTTTTGCGTGTTATGTTTTTTGAGTACCTATAAAAAAAATGTATAAAGAATACACTTTTGTATATTACATATTTTTTTTTTTTTTTTTTTTTTTTTTTTTTTTTTTTTTTTTTTTATTTATTTTATTCTATTTTTCCAAATTACAAATTAAAACAAAACTTAACATAATATACCATTTACAATAATTTTACTCCACTCCTTTTAAGCAACTTAATGCTTGTGTAAGGAGTGTAGATGTATAGCATTACAAATAAAATTTATAAAAATATCACCAACAGATGTGTAAAAAAAATTGTAAAAAGAAAAAAAAAACATAAACCCAACGTACTGCAAACATAATTACGTCTCCACGCTTAAATCATGAGAATGCCTTAAAGCGATGATGAGAGTGAAAACTCCTGATAACCTTGATAAAACACTAAGATCCTCATTTAAGTCAGAAGTCTTGCATTACTAGATACCTAATTTGCAATTGGAATTCGAACTAATAAATTTGATATTAATTTTCTCCTAGTAGGTACCTAACATCAGTCGACAATTTTGATTAAATCAATACAAAATATACCTTCATTGTATTTTAATCCCTGACAACTAGTGATGTGAGAAGAGAAGATTCTCCAAAGAAATTTCTCGAGAACGAGAAATTTCTCCTCTGATGGAAGAGAATTTTCCTGAGTGGTATTATAACCTTTCGTCCAGTACACTTCGCAGCCAACCTGATTGATCCAAAAATTTGTGGGGCTGATTAAGGCCCAAATCATAGGTTATTAACACTTTTTTCCATGTAGGTAGCTACATTTTTTTTAACTTAAATATGGGCATGATGGGCGTCAAACATCAAGATTTTTCATCAGTTATAAGCACTTTTTTCTATGTTGGTACCTAACATTTTTTGTTAATTAAATATGGGCTTGAGGTGTCAACCGTCGAGTTTTTTCATTGGGAAGAGGTTTTTATTACTTTTATTTACGTAAGCGCTTACTCCATTTTTTTCAGTACACATGTATTTGCTGTTATCTGTTTATTTAAACCCAAGCGATGCCGGGTTAAAAAAACTTGTTACTTATAAGTGAACAATGAACCTTTCGTAAAATTATAGGTAAGTAAAAATCGTATCAAAAAAATCAATTTACCTATGTTATATTTGTTCCTTTTCAAAACTATTCTTCTAAGTACCTATATTCTTTTTAAGCACTACCATTTTTTATTGATATTGATTACATTTTTTTTTGATCAATAAAAAATATATTTGCCTCAAAATACACCATAATTAATTTTAGACATATTGGTGGTAAATTGACTCAACATTTGTACATTGTAATTGATTGATTGAATAAAGTATTTTTTATTACTATACTGTTAAATAGAAAATAAAAAAAAATCTCCGAAAATTCTCTACTTCGAGAAATTTACCGATAAATTTATCGGTAAACTTCTCGAAAAATTATTTCTTGAGAATTCCACAACACTACTGACAACGCCAGGAATATAAGCTAGTAATTTTATTATCATTATTATTATTATTGAATGAATATTTAACCCTTTGACGTCGGCAGCTCCACGTGTTACGTAATGAATTATTATTATTATAAATTATTTAAATTTTAACCAAACGAGTAGCGATCATTTAAATTACAAATTGCTCTTTCAAAAAACATTGTATCAACCATCCCACCTACTACATACATGTACCTATTATGAAATATTGCGGTAAATCTGTTCATATTGAAATATACTTTCAGGTACATTTACTTAATTTATGAGATTTCTATCTTATATAAATCTCATAAATTTAAATAATTATATAGGTATTTGCATGTCTATGTTGCATTGTAATTTTAATATCTATCTTGTTTTTGTTTTGAGGTTTGGGTTGATGTTCAGCAGATGATTCCATTCTCAGTGTCTACCCTACATTGGATAAGGCATGATGGTACCTACTACAGATGGATAGATTTTTATTTTTTATCTTTTTGTTACAGTCATATTAAGTATTGTTTTTCTTTTTCAATGTATTGTCTATTTATATTGTATCTTTTATTTGGGTATTTATTATTTATTGTACACTGATTACAAACAATTGTAATAATTCAAAAATGAACAATAATAAAAGAAATCTTTCAATGAATTTATATATGTATTTATAATTAATTTAACGTATATAGTTAAAGTTTATATAATTTTAAGCTCGAAAAAGTTTTTAACTAACAGAATACAATTGTTAATTAAAAAAATGTACATTTTGAAATCATTAATTTGCATGACAAATTTGCAATTACCTAAAATAATTAATGTTTGCAAAAAAATAAAATATCATTTTCATCACATCACACAAACGTTATTAAACTAATAATTTTATTTACATACTTATACAATATTAATTAGATAGACCAGATTATGGTGAATAAAAACGTAAAGGTACGTATAACTAGTGTATTTAAACCCGGTGTCGTTGAGAAAACAAACATCAAATTGACAAATTTACATTATTACCTACTGATAACACTGTATGACTAGTATGGGTTAGTTGGAAGATATCGCGCTTCCGCGATAAACTCGCCCATTGCATAAATTTATTTGTCTGGTTCTACAATGTTTATATTTTATTAATGTTTGTTTTTTGTGCAATAAAGATTTTTATTATTATTATTATGACTCATATACCGTGAGCGTCGGTGACGCTCCATATAAAACCATTGCTAAACCAGAATACACCATTGACAGCACTGGCTGCGAATTGATGACAGGGTTGTATTTTAATATAATAAAAAACCGTGAACAGCATCTCAACCTTGTGTTTTTCCAAGTTGTCGTCTCGGAGACTTCTCCTTGCAGAGCGCTTCTATCATCCACAACTTCCAATATTCTTTTTTAAGGCGTACTTACACCGTTTACAATTCATTTTTCCAGAATCTGGATATTTCTGTGTTGAGCGGGAATGAATTTAAACCGGGTAAAACTGAGGCCTTATAGTAGTCGAAGATTCCATCGGATGTCACATTTTCTGATCTGTGGAGTATTCTAGTTCTTTTAGTGTCCGATATTGTAAATTATTTTTTTATCTACTTAATTACTGTATATTGTGATTTTCCTTCTTTTTGTGCTTTTTATATTTCCATTTTATAACGGCTTCATTCCTTAATGGGTAAGAGTTTTTTTTTTTAAATAAAAGATATATCTGGGTTTTGTTATAAACCCAAATACAACCTTATACACCTTTCACAGTAAGCTACTAAAAGCTTGTATCGTGAAAGGGGAGTTTGTCGGCACCTGGTATCGAACCACGGACCCCTTGATCACGAGGCCGAGACTCTACCTCTAGGCTACCTTGGTGAGTGGATACTTTACTGGTTTATTTATTGCTCATTGTGTACATTTGTGATATTTTTTTTTATTTTCACTGTCTGTATCCTTATTTTGATGAAAAAAAAGCTAAGAGAACCCAGCAGATACAATTCCACTAAATTCCACGACAAAATTTTCGGCGTTGCAGGTTCTGCGACTTGGAATAGGTTATCTGTTGCGCCAAAACAACATATTTGGTTTTAGAAACAAAATGAAAGTCACCCTTTTCACCACCACCGCTTTTAAAACGGCCAGAAAATTGTAAAACAGCGCCATAGAAACAAATCATCCAACATCATAATTTATTTATTTATTTATTTGGACAATAAACGGCATTTGCCTTTTACAATACATGATATAAGTAAACAACATTATACAGTCTTCAAACATCAAAAAATGTATACACTTCAATATTAAAAAATAAAACAAATCACACCATAACATAACAAAACCAATAATAATCTGATAGAAACACAATAACATAATTACAGGCATCATTCGGTTAATTAAAAATAGCTGTTTCAGCTCAATCATGTATGTATAACTGTTTCAGCTCAAATCGTGCCTAAAAGATGAAAGCTCGTTTAGAGCGTATTATTATTTATGTCTATATTGCCTTATACCGGTATCTATACAGAACATTTAAAGATTCTTTTACACGAATGGACACAAAATATATTTAGTAAATAGATTATTAAAATATGATATGAAATTAAAAAAAAGTAATTTAATATTTAATATCAAATGGTAATGACACTGTTTGTTTCGGTAATAAATCCAAATAAAGGTGTTTAGTGGGTTGTACATTATTTGTAATAATTAAATTAATTAGGAAAAATAAAATTCATAAAGAGAATAATATCAATGTTCAATTTAACAAAATTATGTTATTCACTAGTTTTTAGCGTATGAGGAATGCTGTGGACATAAATAAAAAAAAAATATAAATAATTTACAATGCTTTGGACATGCGGAACGAATTGGTGGGGATACGGAGACAAAAAGGATATACCTACTTGTCTGAAAGAATTAGTGTAAATAAGCGCAGGGGTTCGAGAATTACGTGGCTTGTTTACGTGGATCACATTCTCAAGGACGGCCGTGTGTTGAGTAAGAGAAAGCGACGTACGTCATGAGAAATTACATGAAAGCAGAAGATGCAATAAAACTGCATAAGGACATACCTATATGGCATTTGTTCTCTCTGCCTACTCCACTTGGGATACGTTGCAAGAATATAGATAAACAAATAAAAATAGATCACAAAAAATATGTTTCAAACCATGTTTTTGTGTGTAAGCGATTGCTGCTTGTGCGATATGCTAGTGAAAACAGATGAATGAGCGGAATGTGCGATACTTAAATAATTAACTTAACTGTGGTACATGTTTGTGGATGAAAGCTGAATTATGAAGGACTTAATTTTAGTATGAAGTAAGCACTAAATTTTTTTGTAAATACACACTTTATTTTATAAATGAGTAGATAATTGTTTCGTCTTTTACCAAGACATTATCAATACTAGATTTAGAAAGAATACAAATTGATTACGAAGGTACAATAAATTATGCAGTCCCCGCCCTTTTCATCCCCCACTTAAAATTGTTAACTGCATAATTTATTGTACTTTCGAAATCAATAAATTTGTATTCTTTCTAAATTTAGTATTGATAATGTCTTGGTAAAAGACGAAACAATAAATTCTCTACTCATTTATAAAATATAGTGTGTATTTATAAAAAAAGTAAAGTGTTTAATTCATACCATAATGGAAAATACGCAAAAAGTTACGGTTTATATTAAAAAAAGACTAATTTTATGGTCTTCCTATGGTGCAATTGAATAGGATCCAGGCTGTATTCAACGCTGCTGCAAGACTTCTTCTGAGAGGTCGAAGATTTGAGCACATTACTCCTCTCTTGCACAACTTACATTGGTTAAGGGTAAAGCAACGAGTGGAGTATAAGATATGTGTGATGGTGTTTTCGGCCTTGAAGGGAGTATTACCATCTTATTTGTCGGAGATGTGCGAGATGGAGACCATCAGTGAAAGACGGCTCATGCTTCGCTCAGCACAGGGTGAGGCAAAATGCAGACTTGTTGAGCCATCTCGATCTCGCAAAACAGGCTTTGGAGATAGAGCGTTTAGTGTTGCGGGTCCCAGATGTTGGAACAAGCTGTCTCTGTGTCTGCGAGAGGAGGTGAATGGAGAGAGTTTTGGAAGAGGACTGAAGACACACCTTTTTGCTGGGAGTTTCGGGTGATGGATACGATAAACGGCGCCCTTGAGGTCATGTTATGAGTAAACGGCGCTTTACAAATTGTCCATATATGTATTTGTAAACCATATAATTTAAAATATTACAATATGATCATTTTAATTATTGTGGATTTTCAATCAATATTTACATACTTATTTACCTATAATCAAATATAATATGGCTAATCACTGCCAATATTGATATTAATATACGAGTTTATGTACACATTTAATTCAAAATATTCAGAAATAATTTGTTAAATTTCATTTACATAATCACACTTTATTTATTGTTTTCGTACTGATTCGCTCATTAATGACGTAGGTTCGTCAAAAACGATCGTGATTTTTTATAAGTTTAGTTACAGATAGTATTTAACTTGTTACCATTCTTTAAACCTATTATTTAAAGGAAAATATTTAATTTAAATCAAAACACTTTTTTATTCCACTATGAGATTGTTTAATTATTAAAACGTTTTCGACTACAATGTAGCCATCATCAGTAATAACACAATACTAAATCCAAAATTGAAGGACATACAACAATATTAAAGATCTAAGGAGTGGTTACCATTGGTAGGGGGTGTGTGGAGGGTGGGGGTGAAAAGTTCAGGGGCGGGTTCAGGAGCAGAAGTAGTGGTGAGGTTATTTGTGGGTGTTGAATATTTACCCCCCCCCCCTACCAATGGTAACCACTCCTTAGATCTTTAATATTGTTGTATGTCCTTCAATTTTGGATTTAGTATTGTGTTATTACTGATGATGGCTACATTGTAGTCGAATACGTTTTAGTAATTAAACAATCTCATAGTGGAATAAAACAGTGTTTTGATTTAAATTAAATATTTTCCTTTAAAATGCATTTCCACAAAGTTACACTTGAAAATATAGAATTTTTATTATTTAAATGTATTCAACGCTGTTGAATGTTTTACTTGTGAATTTGAATGAACACCAACCTTTTAATGGATACTCAAAAACTTTCAGACTAAAATTCTATTCTTTCTCGAAAGCTCCAAAGATAAGGCAAATGTACAATTGTACATAGTACCTAACTCAGGTATAATAGTCTGTTTGTAATGCCCTTATGTTATACAAATAGGTATTGAATGGCATGGCGACATAGGTAGAGAGGTAGGTATCATAATTATCAAATTTTGCTTTGAAATGTGGTTTGCCATCAAATTGCAAACAAGCACGAACGCTGATAGTTAAACATAACTATAGTGCTTTCTATAATAAACGCAATTATTATGAAAAAGTAGGTAGGTATAATAATTAATAAAATATTTGTTACGGTTTATTATCCAAACTGCGTCATTTTCGAACATCTGACTTCTAAATGCTGTGGAGATGAGATCCGTGAGGACGATAGTTGGTAAAACGTTGCGTGATAGAGTGCGGAATGAAGATATTAGAAGAATGAGTGAATGCAAGAGCAGTGTTGTGGATAGAATGCTTGTAAATAAATTGAGATGGTTTGGACATGTGGAACGAATGGAAGAGGAAATAATGGCAATAAGGATATACCTACTTGCCTGAAAAGAAGGGTGTGAGGAAGTGCGGACATCCGAGAACGACTGACCATGTAGATCAAATTCTCAAGGTCGGCCGTGTTTTGAGTAATGTGGTGTTCTCACTTTGGCGAATATCGCCAGACACCAAAATATCGCCAGCCATTTGAACCGTGTGAACAAAATGACAGCTAGTCTGAAACGATAAAAACCAGTAGAAACGATATCGTCTCGAGTTGACCACCTTCCAACTTTCTCGGCCGATTGAACAATTTGCACAAGCGCAGATATGCGCGGCGTTTGTATCTATGGTAAAAGCTTTATAACCTATAAATTTTATAATGTTTCCCGCTTCGTGACAGCTGTTATCTTTTTTGTTGGTTTGTGGCGTTTGTTTCCTTAATAAAAAGGCGCCTTATAACCTCTACTTAAACATTTTCGACTAAAAATAAACACTTCGCGATCTCCATCTCGACGCCATTTTGAAAACAGTGTCAAAATCAAAGCGCATCTGACAGATCGTTTCTATATCGGTAGACTTGTGTGAACAGGTGTGACGATCAATGGGCGTACGGCGAATTTTGTTTTTTCGCCTGGCGTTATATTTTGAAATTCGGCTGGCGATATTCGTCAAATGTGAACACCCCATTAGAGAAATTGACATGCGATTTTGAGAAATTGTATGAACGTAGAAGAAGCGGAAGAAGTATGTAAAGATAGATCTACATATATGGCGTTCCGTTCTCTTTGCCTACCCCACTTAATGGGATACGACGTGAGGGAATAGATAGATAGACTTTAATAAGACTAACAGAAAAGATTAGGAGATGTTTACTTCATCAGATACCCCACAGTTCTTTTAGTGATATTAAATGAGACAGAACAAACTGTGAATTCCTCTTTAAGCATACAAACATACTGTCCAAATCCATAATTCAATACGTTGAAATGTCTAAAATTCGATTAATCGCAATTGTTCTAATTTTGATATAGGTACATATTTACGTAATAGTACATGCACGAGTACTCACACCCCACTAATGGTTGGTAATTCCCAAATATCTCAGGTTAGTAAATTCAGGTACCTGGGAGCAACCATAACGCCAGAGGGTGATCTCCGGCCGGAATTACCAATCCGCATAGGAGCAGCTAGCGGGGCTTTCAACAACATGAACAAAGTTTGGAAGGCGTCTGGACTCAGCATCAGGACAAAATGTCACTTGTTCAATGCGTGCATCATCCCAATCCTTCTATATGGCTGCGAGTCTTGGCACTTAACCAAGGCTCAAGAGCGGAAGATACTAAGTTTTGAAAACAAGTGTCTTAGAAGGATTTTGGATGTCAGATGGCATGAACATGTTACAAATGATGCTGTGCGTCGGCGCACCCAGCAGAGACCTGTAATCTCCGTAATGCAGGAGAGACGATGGTCATGGCTGGGACATGTTTTGAGAATGCCTAATGACAGTTGGCCAAAAAGAGCACTGTTCTTCCGTCCGCAGGGGTTCCGACGTCCCGGGCGTCCCTCTTTCACAATACACCGTTCCTATGACAACGATATCAGAGCGCAGGGAATGTCGTGGGAAGAGGTGACGCAATTGGCGCAGAGACGCTCTGAATGGAGGAGGCTGGTTTCTGCCCTGTGCTCCCGAGAGGAGCGTTGAGGGCGAGATGATGATGATGATGACATATTTATGTTATGCTTTAAGATTACAACAGAAATTGAAATATTCTATAATTATAATAATCGCACTGTTAAAGAAATACGTTGTCTTTGTTCCTTTCAATAGTAAAACAATATTTACAATATTTATGTACTTACATGTAGAATTGAAAATAGGTACATTTTTAGTCATTACTTATGTAATATAAATGTTTTTTTCTACGTGGCGCGCTGGTGCGGAGCGGTTGTGTTTTTCGTTGCAGTCTCGCTGTGTTGATAAGTTTCTTTCATTTATTATTTACTAATTTTGAACATTTTTTAGTTTTCGGCCTAGGGCCGGTTTTTCAATTTTGTTTTCTCGATACTAAACACTTTAGTTTGTTATCTTAGTATATCCGTATTTAATATTTGTTTTTTTTTAATTTTATTATTTTAAGGTATTTGCCTTACTAGAGAAGGATGGACTGCCATCCTTCTCAACCCATTCCCCCCCTCCCTGACCCTCCGGATTCAAAGAAAAGAAAATTCGTTGAGGAAAAAATGGAAGAGTCCTTGTCACCACCACATGACAAGCCATCGAATCTTCCGCCTTCGATTCTAAATCCAAGTACTCCACCACCATCCATCTCACTTAAAACTAACACAGTCAGAGAACACTTTTACTCGACAAAATCTTGTGGGCCATTCACAGTGTTCGCTCAAAAAAGTGAACAAGGAAATCCCGTTTTCCCTTTTGAATTTGGGAAATTTCTTTACCAAAAAAAGATTCAAAACATAGTGAATGGTTCAGTCAGGGCTGAGGGGAGATTCAGAATATCCCTAGAATTTTCAACCGCGACAGCGGCGAATTCCTTCATAAAAAACATTTTTCTATTGTCAAACTCCGTTTATAAAGCATATGTTCCAACATACAATGTAACACGGATGGGTCTTATTAGGGGTGTCCCCCAAGATGTCACGGAAGAAGAGATAATCTCCTCAATCATCGAAAGCAATCCAGATGTGGAAAATATTGTCAAAGTCAGGAGACTAAATTACAAGGACAAATCATCGGGAACAGCGGTGTGGAAACCATCTAGGAGCATCGTGGTTACCTTTGAAGGGCAATTTCTTCCGTCACGCATATATATGTTTTACAATTCGTTCAACGTTGAAACCTACTTCTTCCCGACCATTCAGTGTTTTGCTTGTTGCAAATTCGGCCATACAAAAACAAATTGCAGATCTGTACCTAAATGCTACAATTGTGGGGAGAACCACCCTGCTGAAGAATGCCCAGCATCTGATCCAAAATGTTTTAACTGTAAGGGGGCACACAAGGCAATCAGCCTTACATGTCCAGAATACTCCCGCCAAAAGGCAATTAAAAATACAATGGCTTCTGCTAATGTGTCATACATACAAGCATCAAAACGGCACCCATCAGCTAAAACGTCATATGCGGATGTGGTAGCATCCACTTCAACTTCATCAACTAAATATATTTCCATTGCAAAATCTTCTTCCAAAAGCCCAAAGCCTCACTCACCTACAGGATATGATCGAGCAAAACATAACTCCTTACTTATGTATACTAATGGTTCTCCCACATCCAATACTCCTGATGGTTGCGCCATTACTGAAAATCAAATTCCAACTGACTCTAACATCATTGAACAGCTCAAATTAAGTTTGACTTCCGATAATAATAACTTCCTTTTCTCATTGCTTTCAATTATAATAGATGCAATATCCCCACAAAAAGAAAAACCGTCCAACGCTGCCAATATTATTTCTCTCCTAAAAACTTTACTCACCGAAAATGGCCTGTATACAGAATCCAAAAAATCTTCCAACAACTAAACGCGCTGAATTTACAATCCTACAATGGAACTGCCGTAGTGCGGTGTCAAATAGAGACGATTTAATATTGCTACTCAAAACTCACAAAATCGACCTTGCGTGCTTGTCTGAAACCTGGTATTCTCACGATTCTTTCGTTTCCTTTCCAGGATACAATTGCTATAGAGATGATCGTTCTGATGGTAGAGGTGGTTCTGCTCTTTTAGTAAGAAATTCTCTACCATCTAAACAAATATTACTCCCTTCTCACCCAAAAATTCAAATAGTTGCTGTTTCAATATTTGATATATCTTTTGTATCAGTTTATGCCCCTCCTAGAACACAGTTCGAGTCTGTTTTTTGGACAGATGTCACTTCCAAGCTCCAGGGATCGTATATGATTCTCGGAGATCTTAATGCTCACTCTTCTTCTTGGGGCTGCCATCTTTCTGACACAGCAGGAAAAGCAGTTCTCAATTTTGTGGACAGTATGAACCTATGCATTCTCAATAATGGTGATCCCACGAGATTTTCTTCTTCACAACAAAATCAGAGTGCATTAGATATTTCGATCTGCACAGGAGACATAGCTTCATCAACTACTTGGACCATATTAGATGATCCTCATTCTAGTGATCACTTTCCTATCATTATAGACATACGAAATGGATCCAAACGTTCATCTCAATATCAGTCTAAAACAAGGTTTAACACCAGAAAAGCCAACTGGGAGAGTTTCAGGGAACAGTTGATGCTTGGTGTGGGAAGGCTGGAGGCCCAGGAATTTGAGGGAGATACCGATGGGTATGCAGTGATGGTTTCTAAGATTGTCACAGACGCGGCAAATGTAGCAATTCCTACGTCAACCCCACGAAAATCTTTTACATACTCTCCCCCCTGGTGGGATAACGAGTGCACACAGGCGGTTCATTTAAGGTCTCAAGCTGTTAAAAATTTCAAAAAAAACATGTCACTAGAAAATTTTCTGAATGTCCGCAGTGTGCAGGCACGCACAAAGAAACTTCTGAGAAGGAAAAAAAGAAAGGGTTGGGTCGAATTTTGCAATTCTCTTTCACCAGATACTCAAACTTCGGAAGTTTGGGATTCAGTCCGAAAATTTAAAGGTTCGTTTACCCTCAGACCAAATAAGTCTGATCTCTCTTGGATGGAAAGTTTTATTGACCAACAGGCACCTCCTTATGTCCCAGTCCACCAGGAGCTTGAAAAAAGACCTGGAATGCAGTCTCAAACATGTTGCCTCACTGTTCCTTTTTCTGTTGAAGAGCTGTCCATCTCCATAAATTCAACAAAAGATTCTGCACCTGGGCCAGATTCCATTCCATATTCGTTTTTTCGAAATTTTCCACAACAATTTTTGCTTAAACTATTAACTTTGTATAATCAAATTTTAAAGTCGGGAAAAATTCCAGATAGCTGGAAAAAACAAGCGATTGTCGCAATTTTGAAGCCTGGAAAGGATCCATCATTGAGTTCATCATATCGACCCATTGCTTTGTCATGCTGCTTCTTGAAAATTTTGGAACGCATGATTAAATACAGAGTGGAAAGATTTCTGGAAAGTAATGACTTACTCCCACCATGGCAGTTTGGCTTCAGAAAGGGTAGATCATGCATTGATAGCTTGAGCATTTTAGTTACCGATATTCAGATAGCGAGAACAAATAAAAATGACCTGATTGCTTGTTTTCTGGATATCTCCAGTGCATACGATAGTGTCATCCTTCCCATCTTACACGATAAACTAAGTTCTATCGGAGTCCCAGACTTGTTATGTTGTCTTATTTTTAATATAATGTGTGAAAGGAGCCTAATCTTTGAATCGGCAAATGGTCTGGTGGAAAGAAGGGCTTACAGAGGCCTCCCACAGGGATCAGTTTTGAGTCCCCTCCTATTTAATGTGTACACTCTGGATATTCGAACATCCATCCACTCGTCCTGCAATATACTTCAATATGCGGATGACTTTGTCTTATATAGTTCTCATAATTCGATGTGTCGTGCGGTTGAGAATTTGGAGACATCTCTCCATGCCATCAATAACTGGTTGGAAATGCATGGCTTGTCCCTTTCTCCTACGAAGAGCCAAACAGTTGTTTTCTCTAATAAACACAAATCTCCTGGTTGCCAAATAAGCTGCAATAATACTCCAATTCCAATGAAGGAGTCAGTCAAATTTTTAGGCATGACACTCCACCGCAAACTTTCATGGAACCTGCATATTGAAAATGTTATTTCAAAATGTGAAAAAAACTAAATATCCTAAGAGCTGTAACTAGAGTCTGGTGGGGTGCTCACCCTTCTACCTTGAGAACCTTATACTTTGCTCTAATTCGCTGTCATCTTGAATACGGGAGCTTTTTAATGGATCCTCTTCCAAACTATCTGTCCTTGAAACTTGACAGACTCCAATACAAATGCCTCAGACTAATTCTAGGAGCAATGAAATCATCTCCAGTAATTGCTCTACAAGTAGAATGCGTCGATATGCCACTGTCGCTCCGGAGGGAGTTTTTAGCCTTCAAATTTATTATCAAAAGAATGTCACACAAACACATCCTTATTGCTAAATTACAATTATTGCTGAGTCATTGCTTGAATGAGCCTTACTGGAGAAACAGGAAGTACCCTCTCCTGTGTTCTTCTTGGGAATATATATCCCAGAAATGGTTCTTATCATACCAGACCCGTCCATCAAATATCGCAATACCTTCCGCCGTCATAACTTCGAATATTGTTGAATCAATAGGACTAGACAGATCCATGTCTTTACTCGATCCAAACATTGTAAACCAACTATTTCTCCAAATTGTACACAGTAGATGGCCGTCCTATGCATTATTTTACACAGATGGTTCCAAATTTCAGGATGGTAAGTGTGGTGCTGCCTTTTATGCACCAAATCAGAACCTTGAAATGAAATTGTGTCTTCCGTCTGCTGCATCAATATTTACAGCAGAGTGCGTAGCCCTCAAAGAGGCATTAAAATACATTGTTGGTAATTCTCTTCCACGTGCTGTCATTTTCACTGACTCGCTCAGTGTTGTATCCCACCTCCGTTCTAAAAATCACACTTCATCAAATAACCATCTCATCCTCGACATTAAAAGATTTCTATGGGAGGCGAATGAAAAAAACCTAGACATAGTGATATCCTGGATCCCCTCGCATATGGGTATTAGTGGCAATGAGAGGGTGGATGATTTGGCTAGAGACGCTTGCGTTGACGGCTTGTCACCCCACGATTTTATGTTACCAGTTGACGATTGCATCAGTGCAGCCAAAATATCAATTTTTGAGAAGTGGAACTACATATATAATAACTCAGTGACTGGCTCTCATTATAGATCAATTCAAACAAATATTCCATCTAGACCGTGGTTTCTGGATGCCAAACTGCCGAAACTTGATATTACTCTACTTTGCAGATTGAGGATCGGTCACACTGTATTGGCCTCACACCTGGCTAGAATTAATGTTGTTGACTCTCCAGATTGCGAATGTGGAGAGGATTCTGAAACGGCTGACCACGTGTTCTTTGGTTGCCCCCTTTTGCCCAACCAAGAATTTATTTTTGAAATAAGAAAAATCTGCTCGACATTTCCCATATCAGTTCACTCCCTTCTATCTCAAAATTCACTGATTATCAATCGAATTCTCATAAATCATCTTAAAAAATATAGTAAGAACATCTGATGGAAAAATGAGAAAAATAAGATCGTACGGATGATACATAAAATATCGTGGTATATATGCATAATCTTATATTTGTTATTTAGTTCATTCAATTTTATATCAGTATTTAAATGATTGCATTGTGTGATGGAATAAAAGAAACAATATTATTTGACTATGTTTCTAATGTTCAGTTAAACATAATTTGAAAAACCGTTCCCAGTTTGTTATTGTAAACAACACAATAATTATGCTGGTAGGCTGGAATCATGGGAGGGAGCGAAACGGTAGATTCCTACTTTGTATAGCTCTGTCCCACTTCGACCACCGTTGTATATTGTGGTATTATGTGCTTGTACCTATTCTCCTATACATCGTTTTTGACTTGTATATTTGCTGATTTTGTGACGAATATGATAAAAGGGTAAATGTATTTGATACTAAGCGCTGTGATGACGCATATTGCGTCCTGATTATTGTTTGTGAAATGCATTTTATTGTGAAATCAAGGCATAAATCACTCGATTGCGGGTGCATTGCCGTAAAATGAAATAAGAAGAAGAATATGTAATATAAATTTACAAAGAGAACCGCAGGTATATTTGTTATAGTCATTTGTTTGCGGACTTGAAAAAGTGGAGTAGATTTTGTGTATTACTGATCAAATCAAACTTTTCGAATTATTTCGACTTATTGAATTATACCTACTTAAGCACAAAAAATATAGAAAAAAACAAACAAAATAAAATCGATTCCTTTTAAATGAGTAAAACTATTATTTATTTAGATATATGTAATATCTGTTTGTGACATATAATTTGATTAAGGTATCGCAAAAGGAAATAATACTGTTTGATATCCTAAGTAGATACCTAATATAAAATAAAAAAAACTGGTATTTCATTTACTTAAATACTGACAAATTATTTGCCAGATATTGCATGGCTTACTACTACTAATAATTTACTACTACAACACAACTGAGGTAGCCAGCAGACCAGATTCATAATATTAAAATAACATGCGATATGTTTTATAGAAAATTGCAAAAAAATTTTATCTATTCTTGTATTAATAAAAAATATTCAAAATAAACATAACAATATGCTCGTTAGTTATCATAATAAATCAAAATAAAAATGGCATAAAATAATATTTCGTATCATAATAATAATATGCAAAATAAAATAAATGAATGCAAAAACGTATTCGATAAATTTCAAAACCACGCTTATCCATTTGTCTCGTGGATATTGTATGAAAATAGTAATATTTATTTTGATGGAAATGCTAATCTATCATAAACGTTATTCTCATGAGGCGAATATCGTCTGGAAATCAAAATATCGACAGCCATTTGAACCGTGTGAACAAATTGACTGGTGGTCTGAAACGATAAAAACCAGTAAAAACGATATGGTCTCATAATTTTTAAAATAAAGCACAATATATAGTAGTTATTCCACTATTGACGAGTCAACTACTTATATATCGTGTTTCATTTTAAAAAATATTAATATGAACTTCCACCAAGAACCGTCGGTCGATAAATTAAACAATATCGTCTCATGTTGACCACCTTTCAATTTTTTTCGTTGTTGGAATGACGTGCGCATGCGTAGATGTAGGTACGTGGTATCTGTATCTATGGTAAAAACTTTATAACGTATCCCGTTTCGTGAAAGTTGTTATCTTTGTTGTTGGTTTGTGGCGTTTGTTTCCTTAATTCAAAGGCGCCTTATAATCTCTACTATAACATTTTCAACTAATAATAAAAACTCCGCGATATAAATGTACACCTCGACGTCCGCCATTTTGAAAACAACGATAAAATCAAAGTGTATCTGACAGATTGAATCTATGCCGTAGGACTGTGTGATCACGTTTGGACGATAAATGGTCGACCGACGGATTTTGCTTTTTTATGCAAGCGAAATCGTCAGGCCTTTATGTCGCCTTGTATGAACACCACAATAGAGTAGATTATACCGAGGGTGGACGAATTAATGTATTCGCTCAAAAAATACAGTTGACATATTATTATGTCTTGCAGTAGTTTTGATATTTTACGATTTATCGACCTACTTCTTTCTGTAACTGATTACTGGTAGTATTGTTCGTGTTTTACTTATAAATGGCAACACCATTATTCATGCGTAGTGAAGTTTTCTACAGATCTTGGTTCTGTTCTTGCTGTCTCCAGGTGTGCACACGCTATTTGAGCTTGTTTCATATGTTTGCGTTCGGCCCATAAAATAAATTTTAACACTTACATGGTTAAGATGAAGAATGACACTAAAATCCATCTATTTTGAACCGAATATAAACTGATAAAAAAGGTTCAAATATCGCGGAAACATCTTAGAACTAAGGTTACGTCTGTAGCAAACTTCATTTCGTTTGAATTATGATGTTGCCACTAGTAAAAAATATGAACAATACTACCAATAATCTATTACAGAATGAAACAAGTTGATATTACTTCATATCAAAACTATTGCACATTGAGTGGAGTAGCCAGCAGACCAATCGCACGCAATAACTTGCAAGTTATCCTCCCCAGTGCCAACAAAAAATAATACATTCAGGATCGGTGGCAAACTTTGTCACTTAATTTAAACAAAATGGACAATTTCCTTATTTCTTCGAATACCAAATTGGCAGAAATCGCCAATAGGCGATAAATCCGCCCTTTACATGTTAATTTATGTGTAATAAAGTTTTTATTTATTTATTTATTTATTTATTATTTACCTACCTCTCTTTTACAGGACACCCAAAACTAACGGAAAAAAAGGGCGACCGATTCTTTGCTGATTACCCCTCAGTATATGCACATATAACAATACTCTTTTATCTACGTTTTAATAATAAAAGAAAAACTATTTTATGTAGGTACCTACCTACTAACAAAAAGAGAAAAAGAGGAAATGCAAAATTTTATCTTATAATTTGAAGATGAAACAAATGCCAGAAGAAAAAAAATAAAAGATTTAAAAAATAAAACAAACATACATCTCCCTTTCTCTGACTTAATTTGAAAATATCTCAACCCTTTGTTTGCGGGGGAGTTTTTTTTTTGTTATTTTAAACGTCTTTGCCTCCCGTTGCTGAGTAAGATAAGAATATTCAGTGGTTGTTTACTGAAGGAGTTATTGCTCAGAATATATCGCATGTCTTACTGTAAAAACAATATGTGGTTTTCAGAGTTTGGAAACAAAATGAAATATGTGCAAAAAAACATTTTTAAATAAAAATAATTTTAAAATATAAAATTACACCGTTTTATGTTTAACAAACATGTATCTATAAAACGTTAACCAAAACGATACCTTGCGCCTTTACCAACGAATTGGCATCATCAGGGCTGAGTAAAAAACTAAAACTTAAAGAGAAATACTAACTCATCTATTTAAATGTATAAATCAATAAAGTTAAGATAAGTGATATATTTCTGTGTATATGTGTGTTTGTGTTAATGTTGATGAGAGGAAAATTAATCCAATTGATTTGTATATTGTTTTGACGTTGTGAATAATAATTGTATTGGTTTAATTTTGTATTGTGCTGGTAGATTTTGTTGAACGTTTGATGAATAATAATAATAAGAACACTTTATTGATCAGAAAAAAAATCATGAGTAATTGGCGAGCTTATTGCCTGGAGGCAATATCTTCCAGCTAACCAAAATAATGTGTGATACTATGTTGACAATGTGTAATTAATACTAAATGTGGACAGTTACCTAATACTAAATTTAATTATAACTAATTACATTCTTAGCCCTAAATAGAACATTATATATGTCATGTTTCCTCTAATAAATACTATAAAATGAAGGATAAAGGCACGGGGAGGAACTTTTTGAGGATAAGTCTATGGATTTTAGGTTATTCTTAAAAACGTGTAGCGTAGAGGAATTTCTAATATTGCAAGGTAGATTATTCCACATTCTAATTGCATGGGTCGTAAATGATGAACTGAAGAAGGTTGTGGTGTGGGCAGGGACGGCAAGTAACTGGTTATTCTGAGATCTCAGAGGACGTCCATGTGAAGACAGGTATTCAAAACACTTAAAAAGGTATTGAGGGAATTGTGCTTTAGGATGTTGTACAGAAAGTAGAGTATTATGTAGATCGCGGGATTGTTTGTATGTTGGCCATTTAAGTTCTGCTCGAAATTTGGAAATATGGTCATATTTTTTAAACCATACACAAATCGTATACATGCATTCTGCAACCTATCCAAATAATGAATGTACATGAGAACTGAAAGTTTGCTATTTGTAACTAATTTCTATGTGTATTAATATGTCTAGATGATTCTTATATGTGTGTTAATGTTATAGTTGGAATCCGAACCCTCCGCACAAGCATTTAGTTGCTTATGGAGGGAGCATTAATTTTTTACTGTGTGTAATATTATTTTGTTATTGTAATATCAATGTATACTGTGTATTTATGAATAAAATAAAATAAATAAAAAAAAATTAAAAAAAATGTTAGGTGGGGGTGTTTTGGTATTGGCACTATCTTACATAAATACAGAGTGTGAGAAAGTGCGTACATCCGAGAACTACGTGACTTTATCGCATGGGTCGAATTCTCTGCCTACCACGCTTGGGATACGACGTGAAGGAAATTTTTGTACAGATTAAATATAAGACATTCAGAGTGCATAGCAATCCAGTGTCCTCTATGTGCCAACAAAAAAATAATACATCTAGGATGGGTGCCAAACGTCATCGCCGGATAAACATCTGCCTTTAACAGGACATTTGGAATCTCACGGGAGAAAACAAAATATATTTTAATTAATAACTATTATCTTCGTTTCCCGGCAAAAATATAGTTCGATAATCGTTCGTAAATGGTGGACGCTCCAAAACCGCGGTAACGAAAAACTCATAAAAGATAATCATTATAATATATGGTTACTAAAACAATATCAATATATCTAGAACTTATTATATAGTTAATGCCGAAAATATAAACAAAGTATTTTTGAATATTTATAGTTATAGATATGTGTCGATGCATATATAGATAAATTGAAACAAATAATGTTTCCTTCTACTATGAATTATTTTTTATCACGAGAGAGACTTATTAAGAATTACATATCAAATCAATCAAGATTGATAGTGACCTAATTAAATAGTGGAAAGACGTCTCTCTTTTGCTTAATAATTTATAGTTTATAGGAGAAAGAAACACTTTTTTCAATTTACCTTATTCAATAATCAATATGATTTCGGAGTTGCAACCTTTTATTTTAGCACACATTGAACACGCACACACATAGTACTCGTATGTATGTAGATGTGCACATATACATAAGCAACACAATGAAATTTGTTTGCAAATATCTTCGAGAGAACATTTGACATGTTGACAATGGAATTCATAAGACGAGGAAAAATGGTTGACGCTGACAAAATGCCGGGAATAAATTTTATATTATTATTATTACTATTTTCAAAGAAAATAATATATTTTATTCATGATTCCAAAAAAACTGGTACTAAAAATGGAATTGAATTAAATGTATATTATAGTTACATGAGTACATAATATATTTGTATCGCAGGAATTGAAAAGCTAATGCGAACATTTGCAGTTCAGGGTGCACGTTGCTGGAATAACCTCCCATATAACCTTAGGCTGGCTAATATCTGGGCCCGCGGTCAAAACACATTTTAGCCTAATGCAGTCGTTCGACTATAGACGACTTTGTGAGAAAGTAAAAAATATGCTAATCTCAAAACTGAAGTTTTTGAGATATGTCACAGTTCTTGCAAGCGAGTGATAGGTTCCTATGTAAATTTAACAAATTTAACTATAAAACATAATTAAAGCTTAGAAAAGGCAACGTCACCTTACATATTTTGTAGTACCTGGAACTTAAATCCACATCCTATTTTTTCGCGAAGTTTGCTTTGTCCAGCGTAATATACTCATATTTGGATATGCTACACCAATACGTACACGTGAAGCTGTCACTGTGGTTTATGAGAGAAAATTTCGAAGCCTTCGCTATATCTCTTGGTAGCTTATTTAGACTTAGCACACTTGAAAAAGATGGGTTTCGGGTTCATGTCCCGTTCAGGAAACAACCAAATACGAAAAAAATATAATATTTAACACCTTCGATTTAGTGATGAGGTGTGGCACTTCTTCTGAATGTTTTACATCTAAGTGTGGAGAGGATAATTATTAATTGTATGCTTATTTAATGCTAGCTGCCTCATTTATGGGAGGTGCCGTGGTGGTGTTGAAAATTCATACAAAAACATTTGTTAACCTTTAACTGTGGACGTGATTTTATTTTTACACTACCTTGGACGTGAGGCCTGACAGACCGCTATGTTCAAATCCATATTATATAATTAAAAAAAAATATACAAATCGCTCAAAAACTGAAGCTATATTAAATTATTGGCTCATTTTATTAAAATATGGGTGTAAAAAATAAACATTTTTTATTTTTTTTATTTATTTATTCAAAACCAGTTACACACTTCAGACAACACATACAAATAAATACAAACAATTATAATCATTACAAGAGACCATGCATTGCCCAATTTAAAAGTGTATACAAATTAACTATTTGATATATTTCATTAGCCCATAAGGTTGTCATGTAATATAAAAAAAGAACAAACAATAATAAAAATATTAGAGATAAAGCATTAATCCTAAAACAAACATTAATCACCATCAATCAATTCAATACTGGATCAATACACAAACATTGGATATGAAAAAAAAATAGGTAGGTATTATAGTGTTTAGGTAATTTTTAGCCTATTTTTGACAAAGCCATAATTTATTCAAAAACTATGATCTAAAATCCAATCAAAACATAATATTCCTTTTTTTCTAAAATTTCAATATAGGTATAAAGTATATAAAAAACATATAAAAATAATAACTAAGCGCGAAAATAAAAATTCTGACAGATGACAAATTCACGTAATTTATTGACAAAAAGTTGAGAGTAAAAAGAGTATTGCAGACAAATGGGCTCTCTGCATCCAATAAAAACATATGATATCTTTATTTTAATATTTGTTGGACAAATTTTGTTCATTTTTATCACTTTGCTGTTCAAATTCTGATTTTGCGTTAGAAATTCTTCAATGTCATCTTCGATATCCGACTGATCCGAATCAAGTAATATCTCATTCAATTCTTCTTCTAAAGTAGAATCAGTCATTTGAAATATTTTTTTTTTTGTAAATTACTCTTCCGAAATTTCAAATGGTCGTTATTTTAGGCCATTTTGTACTAAAAAATAAAAAAATGCAAAATTTTCCTATGAAAATATTTTGTATGATAAATATGGACAAGCGGTCTGACGGGCCGCTGTCAATTTTTCAAATAACATAACTTACGTACCTATGAATAAAAGACGCGACCTCCACTCAAAATGGTTATCTCACAACTAAATACGAAGCAACTGAGCAGGACAGCAGTGCAGAGAGGGTAAAAGGATCCAAACTAACAAAACGAAATTGATGCGGGTCCTGTGAGACCGCACGTCCACAGTAGAAGGTTAAAAACAATAAAATTTACACTCTGGGGTCACGCGTGTGGCAACATTTAAAAAAAATAATAAAAAAACACTTTGCAAGAGAATAAAATTCCGCATTATAATAACTACTTATTATTTAGATTTTGAAGATTTATTATCCGAAAATAAGAAAGTGGTTTTCTTACCGTAAGTAGGTACCTACCAGCAGCGGCACATCTCTTATGATAATTTTTTTTTATTCCGCTTCCGTCTATGTATATTTATACATTCCGCATATTTCCATTCTCACAACGTACTAAGCACTTTCAACTACTCTGATAGAATACTATAAATTCCGCAATAGTAATTTCTTCCTGTTTTGTGCTAAAACGAACAAGAAGTGTTGACAGAATGGTGGTACTAACAATAAATTATTAGTAAAACTTTGAAATACATTTTAGGTACAAAAGATACAAACATATTTTCGTTGATTTTGTAACGCTTTATTTTAAATATTTGTAAATTATAATACTAATTAAAATGTTAATTTAATTGCTATGTTTTTTATTAAGTTATTTTTATTAAGGAATGAGAATACATTTCAAAATACAATTTATACATTTTTTTTCTCAACAAAATAATATAAAATTTATAACCTCAAAATTGAACAGACTTCGTGCTAGTAAAACAAATCATATTTTTTTACTTTTAAGGTAAGTTTTCGAGTGTGCTGTAAAAGTTGGTTTTTGTAAAACATCACGTAAGAAACACAGCCACCTATTTATTTTTTTATTAATTTTATTCTTCACTAAACCTACCTATCTGAAATGTCTTTACTTTTATTGCCACGGTGAAGAACGATGCGAACTCAGAATGCGTGAAACTGGTCTTCAAAAGACTCTATCGCCTTGCTTTAGTGCAATAGAATGATCTCACAATAATTGAAGGTTCGGGGTTCTAAAATTGGGTTAAAAGATAACCACTTGTACACAAGCTGGGTAACTTTTTTTCTTCTATGGTACCTACCACGCTTACGTCTTAAAGTATTTTTTTATCGAACTACCCATTTCGTAACACGATCGTTCTCTTGAAAGGAAACATCTGATGATGCGAACTCACAATTCGTGAAACTGGTCTGCAAAAACCTCTATGTTCGAAAGTTCGAGGTTCTACAATCAGGCTAATCACTTGTATACAAGCTTGGTAACTTTTTTTCTTCTATGGTACCTACCGCGCTTACGTCTAAAAGTATTATTTTATCAAACTACCCATTTCGTAACACGTTCTCTTCAAAAGAAACATCTGATGATACGAACTCAGAATTCGTGAAACTGGTCTGCAAAAACCTCTATGTTCGAAAGTTCGAGGTTCTATAATCAGGTTAACCATTTGTATACAAGCTGGGTAACATTTTTTCTTCTATGGTACCTACCGCGCTTACGTCTTAAAGTATTATTTTATCAAACTACCCATTTCGTAACACGTTCTCTTCAAAGGAAACATTTTGACAAGACATATTTCTCATATTATTATTTTGCATACAAATCATCCGACGATTTATAAGGGTCATTTGTACAGTCGGCACCGCCGCACCTTGTTACGAGACGAGAGGAGAGTGAGGAAGGGAGGTAGATAATATGTTGGCAGTCTTTATTATGAATTTCATGTTTCTTATAATACGTCCGTAGAGTGTAATTTTTTTTATTGCTATGTTTAAATTTTAAAATACCGACATATCTTAGTATATTTCATAACATTTTTATAAATCATCGCTGATTTTGCGATGTAAAATGTCTTTATTTTTTCGAACATCTGCCTTTAACAAGACATTCAAAATTTATATAAAAAATTTGGAGGGCTTATTTTTTACCAGAGACTCCGTGGATTAATCTTACATCTATACATACAAAATTAAACAATATTATAATGAAGTCTAGGAAAATATAATAGAATTACTCGCACACACATACATGATATTAATTGTTCATAGTCAAAAATATAAAACACTTTTTATTACTAAGTAGATGTAGATACGTTTTAGTTCGTTTGTGTTTATGTATGAAGGCACTTATATAATAATTATATGTAATATTATGTTATTTGTTGTTTGCGGTAATATGAGTCTGTTTTACTAGACTTGCATTGGGCGGGTCCTATAAGTTTGTTTTTACTCTTATATTTGCTTTTTTGTATAATTTCAAGAACGTGCATGCTGTACGAGTAGACACGCTTAATTGGGGGGTTTTTGGAATGTCCATTGTTGGAATGTCCATTGTGCCCTGTCACTTGCACTATGGAGGATATTTTTGACGCATCTCCACCTGCTGTGCGTTTTGCGCAGTACTGGAGATCAGTTTGATGGGTTTTTTCTCTGGGTTTCGACACGATAAATAAATAATAATAAATATTAGGGGGTTGGTCTGATCAGATCAATATTTCTTTTTTTCTCTTATTTTTATAAATGTTTCGTCAACTCTCTGTTTGTTTAAGTCGTCGTTAGCCTGGAGGTAGAGTCTCGGCCTTGTGAACAAGGGGTCCGGGGTTCGATTCAGGTGCCGGCAAATTCCCCTTTCACAAAACAAGCTTTTAGCTTACTGTGAAAGGTGTATAAGGTTGTATTTGGGTTTATAACAATAACCCAGATGTATCTTTTTTTTAAAAAAAAAAAGACTCATGAGAATGAATAAATAAATAAATAAATATAATTCAATTCAGCGATTTTGTAGGTTTGCAACCTATTTTGAATGTCAAACATATTTTGAACTACTCCAGATTAATCATTCCAATTGATCACACTCATCCATAGTCAACCTATTTGAATAGGATGAGTGTGATCAATTGGAATGATTAATCTGGAGTAGTTCAAAATATGTTTGACATCTACACTTCTAGTAAGTTAAAAATCCAGTTCCCGACATCCAATTGTGTCACAAAATTCATAACATATTTTGAATGTATTAATTATTTTTTTATTGTAAATAGATAATTTTGAGGAATATTTCTAATGTGCACAGAAAAAAAGTGATTGTATTTATTCATTTATTTTATACTGTATACAGATTAAAAACATCTGCATAGAAGGTAGAATGACTAAATTTTTTCGAACACCTGTTTTCAAAACAGGACACTCGAAAACTAACGGAGGAGGACAGAACATGGCTGCTGTAACTACTTGCTATGGAGGTGGGGAAAAAGAGATTCCCCTGATTGTGAATGTGGAGATGTGCAGACGGTGAGACACATAGTGCAGAACTGTCATCTCAAAAAATTCAGCGGGGATCTGCAGGACATCCATAAAGCAGGACCGGAGGCGGTGAACTGGCTCTCAGCACTGGAGCCAAGACTGTAGAGGACACGACGCAGCCCACATGGGTTAAGATTTATCAACACCGGTCCATACGAAAAGTAAAGTAAGTATCTTAAACTCAGCGATGGATTACCATCTTGAATATCTTACTTTTGTTAGCACGAATGATCTATATTTTTACTGTATTTATGTAGTTAGCCTACTGAGAGCCCCGCTTGTGAAAGATGCCGTGATGTTAAGAATAAACAGAGTTCGTCACCCGTAGAACAATGTTCAAATGACATATCAACATTTTTCAACAAAATACATACCTACTTAATAATATAGTCTCAAAAACACCGAGCAATATGTACTAGTTGTATATAAGTCTGTGGTACATCTTAATACTTCTCAGTCTCAAAGAAATTATCTATGTCTTTGATGGTTTACAATCTTAAACATTTACTACAGTGGAACCTGTGCTGTACGGAAATGATAGCATAAATCTGAGAGAGCGTTATAATTCGAAAAATAAAACAGGTGTTTTATTCTACTAAAGATTATATTTTGTGAGAGAGACGTCTTTCGTCTTATGAGGACATTGTCAATCTGCCTACTGCAAAACTAGCTAAAAGCCTTAATTACCTTTTTAAACAACATACCAATTTTGTAGCTAAAAATAGTATTAAAAACTCAGTAGAATTGACG
Source organism: Athripsodes cinereus (assembly GCA_947579605.1). Lineage (NCBI taxonomy): Eukaryota > Metazoa > Arthropoda > Insecta > Trichoptera > Leptoceridae > Athripsodes > Athripsodes cinereus. Next base: position 708,671 of record OX388327.1, read on the forward strand.
AAACAATTAGAAAATATCAATCTTCCTCAAAACTGTAAATTAATATCTTTGGATGTAGTTAGTTTATTTACAAAAATACCTAAATTAGAATGTTTAAAAATAGTTAAAAATCTGTTAGAAACCTCAAATACTCAGCCTGTTATAGCCAGGGAGTTGTACAACCTCATAGAATTATGCGTTATGTCCAATTATTTCAAATTTAACGACCGATATTATGAACAGGCCGACGGTTTACCAATAGGATCCAATCTCAGTAGTTTATTGTCAGAATGCTTTATGGATAACCTCGAAAAGAAATTACTAGATAGTCAAATAGCTAGGAATTCAATAATATACTATAAAAGGTACGTAGATGATATATTAATTACGTTTAGAGGCACCGATAGACAAATAGATCAGTTTGTTACTTTTGCCAACTCACTTCATGATAATATTAAATTCACGCTAGAAAAAGAAATAGAAAAAAAAAACAGATTGACAATGTCCTCATAAGACGAAAGACGTCTCTCTCACAAAATATAATCTTTAGTAGAATAAAACACCTGTTTTATTTTTCGATATGGAATTCTACTACCTTAACACCGACACAGTGAAGCGTTATAATTACTTATACACATTTTTTTCGAATTTTTGAAACGCACATATCCAACTCTCGGTATGCCGAGTTCAGTAGCATGGTGAATGCTGTCTACTGATGTGGTTGCGTTAGTAAACAATATTAAGAAGAAGTATGATTATACAATGCCTGTGTAAATGCCTATTTTGTGTTTTTTTTCAAATGCCGACTTCTAAGTGGAAGAAATGATCATATTCTGAGAATATTAACTAGTATGGTTGCTTTAGATTATGCTTTGATCTCTCACGTGATTGAAGGTACCTATTATAGTTTTTTTAGACAAATAAAACTTACTATACTACTGCTATACCCTCAAGCCATGTCCCAAGTGGGGTAAGCAGAGAGATCGGAACGCCAAATAGATCTATCTTTACACACTTCCTTCGTTTCCACCACATTCATACAGTTTCTCATACACGCACGTCGGCTCCTCTTACTAAACACACGGCCGTCTTTGAGAATTTGATCCATGTGATCAAGCCACGTGGTTCTCAAACGCCCGCGCTTCCTCACACCCTTTCTTTAAGACAAGTATATCCTCTTTGTCATTCTTGCCTTGTTCATTCGTTCAACATGTCCAAACCACCGTAGCTTTTTCACGCGCATTCTGTCCACAACACTCTTCTTGCATCCGCTCATTCTTTTAATATCCTCATTCTCCGCTTTATCACGCAGCGTCCAAATAAAACTTAATTTGTTAAATAAGATAATTATTTTCAGTAAAGAAATTACCACATAGAATATCGTAGAATAATGCCAAGATAGAGAAACAGTAAAATTATGAATACCTAATGAAAAAAGATAATTGATGTGCAATAACTATGTAGATAAAATAATTTAAAAAAAATGGAGAATACATAGACTTTTTATTATTCACACTTAATTACGAATGGGGCATGATATACATGCACAACATAATAATAATATATAACGATGGTACATTTTGTCTTCTAGTCTAAATGCAACCCACAATACCAGACAATATACCATAAATTGTGGATTGTCCTTTGTGTGGCATTTTATTTGGTTGGGGCAACTTACATGAGATGACCACCAAGAGGCTAAGGAATTTACCGTATATGGCCAAAATCCAAATACATCATTATATTTTTTTTTAAATTGCGTAAATTGAAATCCTCTTAAACAGTGTTTTACTGTAGTATGAACATCTAAGAGAAATACTTTGCTTTGAAATATTAACATTATATTATATTTTGAAAGATGACATGAAATGATAACATTATACCTACAAGAGACGAGATGAATATTCGAAAACTATACGATACCCGAATTAACCGGTTTAGCTTTTTTGCTATCCCGTGTATGTTATCACCAGATGCATATGAAAGAGGCAAAGGTTTTTCTATGAACCAACCGATAGAAACAATATCATGCATCGCTTGCCTGATAGCAGAGAAATCGAGTTGCTAATAATGAAGTATCGACACACATGGCTAACTAATTTTTCATTATTCAGTTTCGAATTATATGTGATTTCTCATTTATCTATGTATTTATCTATATTTATAATATGACGTGGATGTAATGTCCTAGAATTTATGAATTGTACAGTATCCTTGAGGTGCTTCGGCACGTAAACGACACTTTAATATTGTCCAATAATAATAATAATAATAATAATAATCATTATAATGAATTCAAATTCCATTTTAATGAATTATTAAATAATTTATTTATTGAATTTAAAAAGAAAATGCGTTAACATTGCGAAAATTCATTTTAATATAAGTTTTAACTCGAGTTTTTAGTAACTCTTGCCCTGAAGATGCCGCAAGGCGAAAGCGCTCGACAATTAGTATTTAGTCATTATTTTTTTTTTTGCTAAAATATATACCTATCTGAGTTTTGTTATAAACCCAAAAACAACCTTCTACACCTTTCACACTAAGCTAAAAGCTTGTGCCGTGAAAGGGGAGTTGGCCGGCACTTGGTGTCGAACCACGGAGCCCTTGTTCACAAGGCCGAGACTCTACCTCCAGGCTACCGACGAACTCAGCCAATTGCCTAAAAACAAAATCATATGTGAAAATTAAACAGCGTTTCAATATTATTTTTATTTAATACTTCCACGGAGACTGTTTCCAGAACTTAGATTATGTTCCGAATACGAAGCAGTAAATTCTGAAAACATTTAACTCACAAAACAAAAGTGGATTTACATTTAATTTTTTTATTGTATAATAAATTGTATTTTATATATATAATTATTTAATTTCTATAATTTAATAGTAGGTTTAATTATTTTCATTATTATTGTATAATTTTTTTAATTTTTTACACATGCATGTATATATGTGTCTGTTTTATTGTATTTGCAATTTGCATGTCATGTTGCATCGTAATTTTAATATATTCCGTCTGTTTTTTATTTTGTTTGAAATTCGGATTAATTTCCAGCTGTTTTTGCGTTGTTGTTATTCTTGTTTTGCCTATGTTATTTTATTTCGTATTCATTGTCTCAAATAAGTTGTTAAAATTGAATGAAATGTATAAAAATGTTGGAAGTATTTTAAATGTTTATTTGGTTCGGAAAGGTGATTTGTCATCATAATAATATGATTATTATTATTATGGATTCTATTGTTTATATCCAAATATTTAATGTGCATATTTTGGTTTTTAATGTAAATCCATTTTTTTTTGTTACTATGAATTATATTGTACAATAATTTTTTTTACGATAGTTAGAGTATGTATTGTGTATAATATTCATGTTTTTTATTATGGTTAAATATGTTATTAATGACTTTGATGCCGTATGCTGTTTTAAATAAATAAATAAATACTAAACAATTTTTTTTTTTTTTTTGAAAAGATATATCTGGGTTTTGTTATAAACCCAAATACAACCTTATACACCTTTCACACTAAGCTAAAAGCTTGTGCCGTGAAAGGGGAGTTTGCCGGCACCTGGGATCGAACCACGGACCTCTTGTTCTGAAGGCCGAGACTCTACCTCCAGGCTACCGACGAACTCTTAAAAATTAGACGAAAATTAAAATAGATTTTCACAATATTATATGTAAATCACATTATATTTCAAAAGTTGACGGATTTTCACAATCCGGTATTCGACAAAGCTCTTCATTGTTTCATTATTATATACATTGTACGATACGACTAACTTATATGTAATATGTATGTACCTATACATTGTGAGTAAGCGAAACAAACTTTATAGTACTATGTAATTACATTAAAATAATACACGAAATCATACACCGCTACTGAAACGATAATAGGTTTATTTTCTGCCTTTTAAGTTCCACATTAGAACTTGGATAGATACAAAATAAAGGTATATTTTTTATCAAAGCATCAAGCTCTTTTGGTATGGCACACGTTCTAAATGTTAATCTATGTATTCATATTATCGCGGTATTTTACAACAATGGTGTACCCAGCTGACAGCCTGTTATAAACATGTAAAGCGTCCTATGCGTGCCAATAGAAGCTAAAGATACGCATACCTATGGGTGGAATGCCATTTCAGTAAATTTTAAATGGTAAATGTCTCATACGAATTACGAATACCTTCTATTTATATTACGCTCAAAACTTTACAAAAAAGAGTGGAAGCCCTTTTTACCGAAAATTTCACGGCAAACTTTTTGATTTTTTTTTAAAATTATTATTTACATGTTTATTACAACCAGTTGATCCACTGGCTACCCTAATTGTGGGAGATTTCGTGATGGATGGATGGTTCACTGACTTACTTATGGGAGATGATGTAATCGAACAGATAAAAAGAAGATCGCAGATGCGAGGTTATCAAAGATAAATAAGTACAAACCCTATTCTAGTTTGGAAGTTGATTACCTGAAATCAATAATTATTTTTTTATTAGAAGATAGACCTGGAAAAGCTCATGATTATGGCGAATACTAAAGTCTGGAAGTCGCAGGGTAGCGCATTAACTTCTTCAAAAGAATCTTGAACGCTTTTAGCATGACTCAGCACAGAAACAAGTGAAGAGAGATAAAAAATAAAAAAGAATTGGGTTAGTTGGAAGAAATCGCGACTCTGCGATAAACTCGCCCTCTGTATATTGGTTGTATGATTGTCATTGTTTTAAATGTATTTTTGTGTGAATTTGCTTGTAATCAATGTACAGTAAAGAATAAATAAATAAAATAAATAAATAAAATAAATAAATAAAATAAATAAAATAAATAAAATAAATAAAATAAATAAAATAAATAAAATAAATAAAATAAATAAAATAAATAAAATAAATAAAATAAATAAAATAAATAAAATAAATAAAATAAATAAAATAAATAAATAAAAAAAAATAAACAAGAATATTTGCTTTGCCTGTACTATCTTCAGATATGATGAATAAAGAAAAAAAAAGAGATAGGTGAATACTTTATTCCCCTACCCTACACAGATGAATCATATGACTGGTGTTGCATTAACGATTTGATACCTATCTATTTTTCCTCAGTTTTTCGACTCTCTTTTCAAAACTTCAAGTACCGACATTAAATAAAATATTATACTTTTCAACCAAGGCTTTCTACTACAAAGTAGACGAAATATTTATTTTATTATCCATTTTATTGATGCAAAAAATCTTTCATGTTTTTTCAGTTTTACGAGATAGCCATGGTCCAAATCTAACCTAACTTTTCCTCTTGTGAATTTCAATACACTTATCTAAAGTTCTCTATATATTTGTGAGATACTCACTACTTTGAATATTACTTCTCGTTATTTTAGAGTAGAAACAGAAGTTGAAATAACGGGTATTCGTAATAATATGTGATCATACTTTCTTAAGTTTAATACCAATATTTACAAAACTAAACCAACTTTTTCTCTCTTGATAGTATAACCAAAGCAATAACACATAAGTGGTAATATTGTGTTAGATATTAAAAAAAAATAAAGGTACCTGAAAAATTAAAGGATTAGCTAAGATTGAGAAAAAGTAAAAAAATAGCCAAAGTAAAGACGTAATATTTTTACTTTTGACTGATGATGAGAGAGAAAGCTCTTGAAAGCCAACTCACAAATGAAGAAAAAACAACAACGGAATTACTTTATTTCTTGATTCATTGATGACCCTTAATCACTCGCGAACGAGTTGATGGCTTTGAGAAAAATAGAATAGAATAGATTCATTAATAAATTATATTACTATAATTTTTCGCCAAGAACCGTTGGCCAATAAATTAAACTTAATCAGTTTTAAAGTCTCGTGTGAAAGCCAGTTTTACTTCTAGCAATTTATAAAACTTTGTCGATAGGCATTGAAAGCTATAAAAAATAAATCAAAAACATCAAATCTATACTTCCATTCTTTCTTACAAAGTCACAACTTCTCTTTAACACACTTTAAATAAATTTAAGACATAAGGATTTTGAAGTTTTTTAAAAAATAATATATTTTATACAAAAAATTTAACTTCGTATAAGATTGGGATATGATCGCCGACGTCATAGCATCTCAAATACCTTAAGAAAAAAAGAAACCAGAAATATCTGCTTCTGATTAAATTCACTTTTCATTCAACACTAGGAAAGTACCTAGGTACTTGCTCAAGAAAAAAACATATATGCAAATACTTAAGCATTTTGCTTCAGTAGATTCGATTGATAAGAACGATTTCATCTACTTATTAATATATAGAAATACATAACTATGTATGTCTATACTTAAATGTTGATAGATATCGCAACACTGTTATTATTATTATTTACATAATATATATGTATGTATGTCGCAAAGTGTACATACATAATATTATGTACTCGTGTCCTAAAATGAAATATATTACTTATTCTATTGAAGAAGCTGTTATAAAAACCAACAATTCCATTTGTGAAAAAATCAATCTTTTGATGAAATTCACAGATTTGATATTTTGTTTTTGAGGTTACTTGAAAAAATCACATCAGTTTATTTTTTTGTTTGTTTTCTCATTATACGTTTCAAATTTTGAAAAGATAATAAATTTAAAAGGCTCCTAATTGAAAATAAATCCTCTCTGTATCATCCAGCAAAAAATGTTCAAATTTTTCTCATTCTCTTACTAATAAGCCATTTCTCAAATACTGGATATAAGAAGTTGTCACAACATTAACCCAGATAATACTATTGTCCTTTTAAAAGGACAGTAGTAGTACCTCGATATAAATGGATATATCTTTAATTTATTTTGTTCCTAAGCAGTCGTGCTAGTCCATTTGCATAGCTAATGAATAAACTTGCATCATAAAACAGTTTTGAGCATTGTTTTGTGAAGAGGGATCAAGTTTTTGGAATTGAAAATAGTGCAACAGATTTTGTATTGATGTCACCGCCACCTTTGGATAAAAAACGGTAAATAACTTTTTTATATTAATTAAAAAATACATGCATGCTTTATTTTTGTGTACTTAAATGTTGTTAAAATATGATTGAATTATAAAAAAAAAAAAATTTGAAAGTATGTGATAATTTCGTAATGTTAAATTTGAGTGTCCTTTTAAAAGGACAATAGTAACATACGTATGCTATTTTATATGTATACGTAATAAAGACAAGTTATATTTCTTCAACTTTTTGTCACAAAATATGTTTACTCTTCACATCGATTAGAATTAAAAATTAAATTAGACATTTGTACAAATCTTATCTAATATAAAGTTTAATTTATCGACCGACGGTTCTTGGTGGAAGTCCATATTAATAATTTTTAAAATGAAACACAATTTATAGTTATTCCACTTTTAATATTTAGGAAAATAACTATATATTGTGTTTCATTTTCAAAATTACTTATCTAATATATTCTGTACTTTATAATTATGTTTTTTTTCTATATAAGAGTTTCGTTATCACTAAACGACATTTTAACAATCCTTGGAGAGGAAAAATTTGAGAGAGAGAAGGTGATACAGTTGGCGATATTTTTTTTTTTTTTGCTTTATTGTTATTGCTTTTTTTATATATATATATATATAAACATTTTATGATTTTGTTTGCTTTTGTCGACTAGAGGGACATCGAAGGAGTGTAGTCAAAAGATTTCACTCAAGGGGTTGTTTTCGGTTGGCCAGCCCTTCAGGCTGCCCACAATGGCACCTTCGGTGTGGACAAGCTTTGTTACGTGTAGAATTCAGATAAATGGAAGTCCCCAGACTTCTGCGGTATCCGGGTGGACGGTGGGTTTCCTTCAATGACGTTGCAATGCAAATTCCTGGCAAATACATCGATACGAAGGTGGAAAACTTGATCAATTAACATTTCGAAGACGTGTTGTTCTCAATATATTGCAATCTTTCAAACAAAGGAAAAGACCCAGACCTTCCAATTTGGAAAATATTGATTCCCGCTCTGACAGACTTGATCATTTTATAATGAATCAAGAAAAACAAACCCGTTGAAGAGAGTGTCACAGAAAATACCAGCGCATTATATTATAAAAAGTGCAGTATTACACTGCACAACGCATGTTTCATTCCATATATCACGAAAAATAATCAAAAAAACTACTTTTTTAATGTCCACTTCACACATCATCATGTAAAATCACAGGATGCAACAGATAATTAGATATATAAACACAAAAACTACATTGGAAAATGAATCCCACCTCAATACTTCATGTTTCTCATACAATGTTGTTTAGGTAGTGGATATTACTATTGTCCTTTTAAAAGGACACTTTATTTTTTTCAATAAAACTCTTCAAAAAATATTTTTTTTTATTTCTTCTTCTACAACATTATTTTTTTACCAAATTCAACAACATATTCAAAAATTATGAATTTCGGATGAAAAAAAAATTTCAGGATTATCTGGGTTAAGCCTTCTGCATTTATTTTCGTCCCGCGACTGCAATTATGTCGTCTTTACATATCTTGTGGTTCACAATGCTTCATATTATAATATTACTCCATGGTGAGGATTTAAGGTGTTCGTCTACCATAGTCCCATCTCGCAACACAACACGCCCATTGCCAAATTGAGCTTAGCAACACTATGCATGATATCTGTGCTGTGACCTTTGTTACTGCTGTTAGCAATATTCGTCTCACTACATACCTAATAAAGCAATGAATGTATGCTACATCATCACTGTTCCCGTAAAAAATAAAAAAAACATCTGGGAAAGGTGGAGTTACTTACATCATATTTCAATATATTAATCATTCGAGTTCGTCGGTAGCCTGGAGGTAGAGTCACGACCTCGTTAACAGGGGGTCTGTAGTTTGATCCCAGGTGCTGGCAAACTTCCTTTTCACGACACAAGTTTTTAGCTTACTGTGAAAGGTGTGTAAAGTTGTATTTGGGCTTAAAACAAAAACCCAGATAGGTTTATCTTTTTTTTAAAAAAAAGAATCTTGTAATTGTACAAATACTGTCATCCTTTTATATAAATTATTTTCCTAAATTGAATTTCGAAAGATTTATTTTCACAACAATATTCTTTTCTTTTTTTAAATTTTCCACATTTTTTAAATCCTAAAATGGAGATATGCGATTTACATTCCGAGTTAGCGATAGATAGACATCAGTACATTATGTTGTACAATATACTAGAACGGGGTTGGTAATTTTTGAAATCCCTCTCTTTTCCGATAGCAAAGACCCTTCTTACAAAAGTGCTTTGTCGTATGGAAATGTATTTAGATAATATATAATAAGATCTATAGAAACATAACATAGTTTACATAAAGAGATTACAAAAACAAGAAGAAAGAAGAAAAAAGATAAGATATATATTGTGATGTGAGAAGAGAAAATTCTCCAGAGAAATTTCTCGAGAACGAGAAATTTCTCCGAGAATATCTCCTCTGATGGAAGAGAAATTTCTCTCCATAATTTTTCTTAGTGGCATTATGACATTTCGCCCAGTACACTTTGCAGCCAAACTCATTGATCCGAAAATTTGTGGGGCTGATTAAGGCCCATTTTCCATGTACGTACCTGCAATCTATTTTTTAACTTAAATATGGGCATGTGCACTGAGAAAAATACTAACGAAATTTCACAACGAATCATTGGTACGTACTATCAGTTGCCTATAAATCGAAGATGTGATTCAATAAAGTATGAATAATGAAAAACAGTTGTAATTATTTGAATATAAAAGTACCCAGAGAATAAAACACACATATCAAGATTATATATGTGTCGCCGAGTTTCCAAATCTGCTATAACACATATTTGTTAATGTGTTATAGCGGATTTCGAAACTTGGTGACACATATGTAAAACAAACAATTGTGGACCTATTTATAGAGAAAATAAAACAATAAACTCTTCGCAAACAAGTTGTTGATAAATTTACCAATGATTTGTTTGCGAAGAGTTAATATTATAGATTTATACCAATGAATCGTTTGTACGATCTCTGGTCCTAATCTGATAGTACGTACCAATGATTCGTTTTGAGTATTTTTCTCAGTGTGGGGTGTCAAACATCAAGATTTTTCATCAGTTATAAGCACTTTTTTCTGTGTTGGTACCTAACATTTTTTTGTTTCCGTAATTAATTGTAGCCATATTGGTGATAAATTGTCTCAACATTTGTACATTGTTATTGATTGATTGAATAAAATATTTATTATTATTATACTGTTAAATAAAAAATAAAAAAAATTCTCCGAAAATTCTCTACTTCGAGAAATTTACCGAGAAATTTCTCGGTAAATTTCTCCAAAAATTATTTCTTGAGAATTCCACAACACTAGATAATATATATATTATGTAGTATAGTAATTTTTGCATGTTTATTACACGCAGCTGGTCTGCTGGCTGCCGCACTTGTGGGATATGTCATAATGGTGTGATAGGAGTAGTAATAAAGACGATTTATTTAGAACTTCAAAATATCTCTAACACAAGTCTAATGAAGAAAAAGCTTTTAACAATATCGTTGGCTCAATACCATAACAAGATATCTCAAAATCTGTAGTTTAGAAATAATGGATAAATCATGATATTAAATTCAGAAGGATAGTAATTTTGTAATATGTTATAGGTTAATTATTTTTGAAACAATTTGATTACAGTAAAAGGAAGCCTCTTGATTTATGATTATTACAAGAAATAACTCAAACATTAGATAAGTTGAATAGAACGTTTATTTTTATCATAAATTTTGATCACGGGAGAAATGTCTTTCGATTTATTTGGTAATTATCAATCTCAAATTTAGAAAGACGTCTCTCTTTTGGTCAAATTAATCAAACATTTATTATTTATTAATCATAGACACAAACAGAAAGTTGACAAAATACATACAAAAAAAATAAAAACATCATACATTGATTTGGCCAGGCCAACCCCCCAATTAACCCTCCAATTCCCATGCCTTACCTAATCATAATATTCCTATGAAATTTTGTATACGGGGTCTATATGGAGTCCAAAGTAATGGACGATCGACAAAAAATGATATTTTTATGTAGTTTTTTTATGGGGGAGGTGGCACCTGAGGGTGACATTGGGCACTGTAGATACCAAATTAAACAAAAACATAAACAAAAATATTTTTGTTTGATTTTATTAGCAAAAACAATGTAGAAATCACGAAACATTTTTAAAATATTTAGTTATAGTAATTATGTACTACACCACATAAATTTATGTAGTGAAGTACATTATTACTAGAAATAAATATTTTAAAAACATATTTTTATAAGGGAAATTACATTTTTAATTGAAGAAAACGATTTTTTCCACATAGAGGTGTTTGATATTATATAAATTTTACAGATATAAGGCTCAAAATTGACGAGGTACTCGAAACGCGTAGCCGCTGCCCATATCTTGTAACTAAATCTAAAAGGTTTTTGCTTTATGTGCTGCTTTCTCCCATAATGCCCATAATATGGTTCCATTGATCCATCTATTGATATGTGGCTTGAAGCAACAGAAACAAAGTGTTTTCAGAATTTTTTGTTCAAGTATTCAAAATACATTTTCAGCTTACCAAAATAACCATTTTTGGGCACAAGGCCTAATAAAATTAACAAAAAACAAGAATTAATACAATGCAAATAAATGGTTATTAAATTTGTTCAATAATGTACCTGCCATGCCCAATGTCACCTGGAGGTGAAATTGCAGTTTTAAATAGCTATAAATCGAATATTTAAATGAAATCATGATTAAAAATTTGTGTAAATACTAAATTGATCCTTTATAAATCTGTTTTTGAAAAAATATTTCACGAAAATTACTATTTAGACATTTTTTATTGATGTTTATTTCGGAACGTAACAATAACACCAATATTCCCGCCAAGAGCTGACAAAAAATGACAAAATACGTAAGTTTAGTGTTGCCAGTCGTAAAAAAATATACACATTTGGATTGTTAAACCGTTGTAAAAAAATATAATACCAAAATAAAAATAATAATAAAATTCCACATATTTTAAATATTTTTTTGGAATCGCAGCACCTGTAGGTGACGTTGGGAATTGGAGGGTTAAGTGTGTCTACAGCATACATACATTAATGTTAACAAAAGAATGAGAGAATAAAAACAATCAAATAAAAGCAGTCTACAATCACCGCAGGCCTAGTACAAGCTGGACCCGCACCATTATAGGCAAACATTTTATTTTATTTTTACAAAACTCCCGACATAAGCCTATTACATGTTGAAATACATACACAAAACATTTACAAGTATGTACAACAGTAAACAATTCAAACAAACAACATTATCAGTATATTATCAAAGAAACCAAATGATCAAACAGTAAACAGAGAACCAATTTTGTGTGATAACGATAACCAAAATAATTGGTAGCAAAACCATCAAATTTCGAGATGTTTTGTTCGAGTGTAATATTTCAAAATAAACATTTATACATACATACAAACCATGACGCCGCTTCCCTCTATCATCGATCGCAGAAAGGATCAAGCGCCACTTCCTTCAATCCTTGCAGACATCTTTCGCTTCCGTCACAGTCATACAACTCCTCATGTGTGCTCTCCTGTTCAATGTACTCAACACATGGCCGTCCTGTAGGATTTGCTTTAGATGATCTTGCCATTTGATCCTCGGTCTTCCACGTCTCCGAGCACCATTCGTCTCAGCCAAATATATCTTCTTGGTCACTCTTTCCTCATTCATTTTATCCACATACCCAAACCATCGTAACTTATTTACATACACCTTCTATCATTCCACATTCCTGTCATGTATCACAAAATTTTCTTATATTGTAGATATCTATATAACATATACATTTACATCTACTGAAGTTACCTTCGTATTCCTTATTAATATTCCAAAAATGTAAGTTTCCGGTTAAAACAGGAAGTGACGCGTTGAAAGGGTGAAGAATATATATTTGGTACCTACTGTCTAAACTGGCTATGTAATCTTGGAATAGGACCCAGGGGATGAAAGAAAAACGTGGCCACAGAGAAATATTAATAATAATATTATAATAAAATATTGAAACTTCAGCGAACTTTTCAAGTTAGGTTGAAAGTTTGACCTTATGAATTTTTATAGTTACCCGATCGAACCTTCATTAGCGAATTAATAATATAAAGAAATTTAATATTACGTCGATTCTAAAGTTTTTATTTTTTTATTTGAACCTATTCATTTTCCTTAAATGAAAATTTGTCTGAAGCGATAGAAGAAGCTACGCCTAAAATGGAAAAAAAAGTTAATATTTTTGCAGTCAGATGAAGACGAAAGTTTATGGGATAAAATTAAAGTTTTTTTTTTTGAATTTCAATGGTATGTTCTTCTATGTAGACGTCTTATTTTTATCGTTTAAAGAGGAACATTTGTCAGCACAAAATTATTCATATTTCATTAACTCCAGCATTATTCAAATAAAATCTATCAATCTTTATCTAACATTACAACATATAACATGTATAGACAATTCACACAGACCGAGCTAGTCCCACACTAAGATATGAATCTTGTATTATGGGTAGGTACTAACACGGCGATACACATATATACAATGCACTGAACACATATACATGTAACACCCAGACCCAGGACAATCTGAAAAAGGTCATTCTTCATTTTGCGCTGGCCGGGAATCGAACCCAGGACCTCGTGACTCAAAGGCAAGTGCGTTAGCCTCCGCGCCACACCGGTCGCCAAATCTATACGGTTTATCCCAGAAGTGGGGTAGCCAACAGTCTACTGCATACAATTAACATGGTAATGGATTTTTTTTTACAATTAACCATTGAATGTGGTTATATGATTAAATTTAACTAATGTAACTACCATATAAGGCTTTGAAAGGACAACATCACCTTAATTGGTAGTGCCCCAGACGGGATACAAGCCGGCTTTCAAGAGTTTCCTTTCTCATTGTCAGGCAGAAAGCCGGCTCGCAAAATTAATAAAGTTAACAGTGGAATAACTATAGGTATATCGTGTTTTATTAATAAATTATTAATATGATCTTCAACACTGTTTTTTTACAGGACACTCGCTAACTTAAAGAAATAAGTGAGATACTTTTTTACCGAGGTCTTCACAAAAAATACTTGTTACATATTATGTAAATGAAAAGTTAAGTGCTATATTTTTTTAATATTTTGTTCAAATAACAAAAATAAACCACGAATATAATGGTGTAAAGCATAATGTTTTTTTCTTTAAATATTTATAACTCAATGTTTATTTTATAATAATAATAAAAATATTAAGTTCGGATATCAAATCGGGGATATAAATCCGGTTAACAAACGAAACCGGAACGGATCCAAAACGGTCCGGAAGATGTCATCAACATAAGCGACATTTCAAAACGAATAGAAAGTATGGGATAGTAGTAACATGCAGTGGTGGAACTGGGTATTTTATACTGGTCATATTTTTGTATAAAAATGTATCTACATTATTTCATAAACACTTTCCGTGGTTTCTATGAGTTTCAATGTGTCTTCGCCACTTTGAAGCATTAGCCAAACATTACAAAGGTACAAGGAAGTAATTTTAATTAATTGATACCATCAAAAAGCACGTTTCGTAGACTTTTTTTTAATTTAATTTTATTTATTTATTTTAAAAAAATGGGCAACATACGATAAAATTTTACAAAATATAACATAATAACCATTAAACATATTTCTTGTACTTGACCAGCCAATCTTTGAGTTCATTATTATTATTATTGCCAGTACAGTACAAACACAGAAAGAAAAAAAGAAAAGAAAAACAAAAACTAAACAAATATTTCATTCCTGTCTAATGTGGCTCCTAAAAAGGCTCCTGGACATACAGAATATGTTCACGGACCTCACCTTCTCCAAATTGTTATATGTGATAACGCATCGATGTAGTGGCGAGTTCTGAGCAGCATTAGTACTTTTTTTACTTAAAAAGAAAGTCGAGGTGTGTCTCGTTCGTCTATTTGGTATGTTAAAGGTAATTTTTGCTAAAAGGTCTGTACAGTCAATATTTGAGTTTATTAAATCGTAAAAATACAAATGGTCTGAATTTCTACGTCTTGTATGTAATGTCTGTAATTCGTTTTTGTACCTAGTTGTTGCCAAATTTGTAGTTCACTTCCCGTAAATATTAAGCATTCCACACATTTATACATGTTTTCGAGTGTTCTGTAAAGACTTTTTTTTGTAAAACATCACATTTAAGACATTTTTAAGATCTTCAGTTAGCGATGATGTATGCCACCCATCCTGAATGTCTAAGCTTTAATAATTGGTACGGAGAAGATGGTTTGCGTTTTATTGCAAGCTTTTAGTCCGATAGTTAACCCATTTGTTAGAGGATGTCGTGATGAGATGAATGGATGGCATGTCCCACAAGTATGTATAAGGTAGACAATGAATTAACTGCATTTAAAATACTATACTATACCCTCACGCCGTGTCCCAGGTGGGGTAGGCAGAAAGAACGAAACGCTGTATAGATCTATCCTTACATATTTCTTTCGCTTCCTCTACATTCATCCGGTTTCTCATACATCCACGTCGATTCCTTTTACTAAACACGCAACCGTCCTTTAAAATTTGATCCACGTGGTCAAGTTACGTAGTTTTCGGACGCTCGCGCTTAATTACACCCTTTCTTTCAGACAAGTGCAAACAACTGCATTTACCTAACGAATATATTGATTATCCTCTTTGCACCATAAAGAATATTTATTCCTTTTTCCTACCCAACTTGAGTATTTATTTTTCATTATTCTAAAGATTATTTTTGGTTCATGTTTTATAAATAAATTAATAAATAAAAAAGTAAGGTGTATATATAATTCTTAAATAATTTTGGTGCGCAATTTTGTAGAAGATACGCCTATTGTATCACAGTACAATACGTACATTATTAAAGAACCTTTTTATTTCATACGAAGTACAATATAAAAGTAGACAAACAAGATGTAAAGCTGGTGTCATGAGAGCCTTATAATATGATATCGTTAGAATGGTACTAGTGTTGCCATCTATCGAAATCCTGTGAAAGCCCTGGCCCCTATCCAGAGATATCGTAAATACCTTTTTGATATTATCATAAAAACAGATTCCTTCTTCTTGATCCTCTTCCGGGAGTCAGCCATTTTGGCAGTCGCCCCGCTGTTTCGTCTCCCAACAGACAACAGCGGGGACTCGCTCAAAAAATATCTCTTCTCTTCTTCTAAATACTGTGAGTGTCGCTTTATAATGTAATTCAGTATTATAAACTGTGTATTGTTTTGTTTGGTGTAATAATAAACTGTGTAACCATATTCTTCGTCAATAAACTGATCGTACAACATCATGCTAGTGTTTACTTAATACAACCACCACAATAAATTTACCCAACGATAAACCCTGAGAGAGTCACTGAAATCTGCCGACTATGGGAAGGAATGTTACAGATTGGCGCTCCAACGTGATGCCTAAATATTGTGGTGTTTTGTTGTGTTTTGAGTGAATTTAACAGTGCATAAATGATAACATTAAATAGTGCGTAGATAAGTTCGTTACGTATCACGTGACCCACCCATGTTTCCATGTATCACCAACACACACACACTTCTCTAGAATGTTCGATCAAAAAACAGTTGAAATTTTCCCTCCTTCGCAACAAGACTGTGCAACTGTCGTTTTGCTCTTCAAAAAAATTTCACCGCATGACCAATAAGGACTACGATGGTGCTTCAGTGAAAAATCGATTTAAATAAACAGTGCTATAAATAATAAAAAAAAAACATTTTAATAAATAAATAAGTGAGAATTAATAAATAATCAAGTGCGTGATACATTTGCGCGCCCTCAAAAAAACTCATATAATAAGGAAAAAAACCGTTACATCAACAAAGAAAGAATGAACGAGTCTATTTATTTGAATTATAAACAGTGTTAAAAATAAAAACGATTTAATAATAAATATATGCGAGATACATTTATGATCTTCAAAAAGAAATCCGATATATTGCAAGTACGATCAGATATTGTTAATGAATGGAGAATTTAAGAAATAAATACAACAAGAAATTGACAAGATTGTGAACAGATACTCCAAACTTTCCTAAGACGTCCAGATAATTTCCTTCTGATGAGATGAAGATCTCCAACGTTACAATCCCTTAAGAAGCCTGCTACCACCACTACGAAGGATGTCCATGATGAAATTTTCTTCCTTGACGGTTCCTGACCTCCAATAGAGGGATGTCCCATGTTTTGTCATCTAGATCTGACGTTTCTTCGAGGCCTTCTTTATCTACACAGAGAACCCTTGATGCTTGATGGTTTTGAGGATGATGAAATGAATACTTCCTTCAATTAGTAATAGACAACCTTAATCGTCTAACTACTACACAGGTTTTTATGGAAGAATATGGTGTTGTTGTGTTCATTTTGTACTGAAATATTTTATATACCTACTATAGATACAGTTTTTTTTTTTTACATGTTGTTCCATGCTTTGCCTTTTGTGCCAAAGAGATTGTAAAAATTCCAGTTTCAATTTTGCATAAATTCAAGTGATACTAGCTAAGATCATTTTACAATTATTTGCTGAATTATTTGCTTGTTGATGTAAGATTCTACACTGAAGGATCTACAAAGTAAGAGTTGTAAATTTATAAATGTCCAGTTTGTGAAATGGTCCAAGTAAAGTTTTTTCTATGTCTGGTTGAATATACTCAAGAGTAAAGAAATCAAATTTAAATTCATTGTACTTGTACCTACCTAGCGTGCGTGTCACGCGGGCTGTAGATGTATTTATGTATGGTTTGAAGTGAAATGATCATAGACCTCAATATTGCTGGAAGAGGCTTAACAAAACAGATTTGAATAATTACCAATAATTCTTTTACTCATATGCTGGAATTGTTAATTATATGATATGTAATGTATGTAATGTTATGTCTACGATATTTCCAGGGAATGTCAAACTTTCCAGCGATTTCCAAACTTTAACAATTTAAAGAAATAATTGTTATTGATTTTTTTTCGAGTCTTATCAAAGGACAAGACTTCCAAACATTTTTTTTAGTATCCAATGATTCCCAACTGTTGAGATTTGATGTTACAAAGGTTGCCAAACTTTTTTTTTAAACATTTTTTTGCTTTGAGGAATTTTTTTAGGATTCTTATTAGGAGTCCATATTTTCTAGAGCAATTTTCAAACCAAGGTGTCCACTGTTTCTCAACTTTTTTTTTGTTTTGGGAAAAATTTTTTTTTCCCTCTTTCAAAGAATTTTTTTTTAATTCCTGCAAGTCCATCGCAATCTATCCAGCGCTGAATATTGGTACGTATAATCTTTTGTCTTGTTGATTATTATTTGCCAATTTTCTTTCAGATCGTCAATTCAAAACGTTTAGCATGTGCAATTTTTCTATTTCTCCTGTATAAGGATCAACTTATAAAGGAGAACCGTTTATTATTCTATTATCATTCCACGTTAGAATCTCAAAATGTCTGAATCATCTGTAATTTTTCGAAAAAAATTGGCACCTCGTTTCATCGAGTCTCAGGTTCACCGAATCATATCCCCTAACGTATACGAGCTATGCGATGTAGATACTGGAGCAATGGGAAATTATCATGCTAAGGATATCATTAAGTTCTGAGTCCTAGGTATGTGTTTCTCCAAAATTTTGTTGTTATATTTCATTCTGAATGTAAATCCATCAATGTAAACTTGAAATTTTGGTAATGTAAAGAATTTATGTAAAAATGTAATGTTTTCTTGGGCTGCAATTTTAATGAATAAAAAGAACTATGTCTATACATCACAGGTCAATGTTAATAGTGAATTTTGTATGTAATAACAATGTTAGACTCACAAAAGAAATTATATTTACAGTCATAGTAATGTCAAAGGAATTATCTTTCTTTCTTCTTTAAAGCAAAATAAATTATAATACTGTTAATAGTCAAAAATTTGGTATTTCTACTCTTCAAGTACTTGTAACTTTTGCAGCCCATCTTATTGTAAACATTTAGTTAAGAAATCTCATAGAGGCTCTTCAAGGTTCTGCTTCTGTGAGAATTTTGAATTTTTCGAATCTTGTGGCGCCCTGAAATAATTTTTTTTTTGTATGTTTTGATCACCTTTTGTTTGCGCCCGTGGATGCATGAAGTTGCCTTATCATCTCACATGCTAGCCGCTTTCAGTAGCAACGTGTTCACAATAATCTGAACCCATCCACTGTCGCAGACAAGGGTCATACAACATGTTAGTTTTAAAGAATTTTGTACTGTACAACTGATGTAATTTTGACCCTCCAGTATACGAAAGTATACGAATTCTTTTGTTGTTTTCCTTAAATTTTGTGTGAACTCTTGAATCACTGAGTTATGTGGTAACTGATGAATGACTTATGACAGATGATGAATGCAAGGTACGGAAGAATGAAGTATACATGAAAAAACGGCCGATAAAAGATGAAGTATGAAAATGCGTGAAAAGTTACCACTAATTCTCTTAGTTTGTCAAACCATTAATGTAAAATCTTAACTTGAGAATCAAGGTTGCATCAGTCAAATTATAATAAGTTTATTGTTATCAATCTTTAGTGTGCATGGTTTTCTAAATAAATTATATGACAAGGTTTCTCACATGGTGTGAACCTGCTGGCCATTTTGCGGCAATTTTACTGTATGGAATGCGTACCCTTACAGTAATTTCTATTTGCCTAGTATGAATGTTAAGGAGTCATTGGATGATTCGCCATCTTCCATGTACATCTCCTGGGTTAGACTGATATAGAGATATGACTAATCGTCCTACCCTAAAACAATCAGTTCTAACTCAAATTTATATAGTTAATTTCAATTTTTCAATGCCCGACAAGCTTGTTGTCCAAGTGAGGTTTGAGGACGCTCAAACAAAGAAAATTCATACAGGTCGCTTAGAGAAGCTCTGCGCGATAGGTTTGGTACCTGATATTAACCATTTGCCTGTATGAAATAGGTGGAAGTTTCCACAAAAGAAAAATGCTATAGGGTAAAGGATTACCGCCCTTATAATAGAGGTAGATCAGATATAATTGTAATGGATACCTCCTCTTGGAGTAAAGAAAAGTGTTTGTAAATTGTTGAAGGTTTTTATTGTATTATGTAAAAGAAATTAGTAATTTTGTTTGTCTTAAGCATGTAAAGGTTTACCTAGAAGTATGGCGAGAACATTGTCTACGATCCCGTTTCCGCGACCTGTTCTGTCGGTGCATCTTCCTGGTCCCTTGCTTGATTGAGACATGTCTATTTGTAAGGAATAGTTAAGAATTTGTTACCAATGTCTGAGCGAAAAATTTGTATCTTGTTTTGACACTAACAGTGTTGTAAAATCTATCTTGTTTTGACACTCACAGTGTTGTAAAAATCTTTCTTATCTCTGACACTCACAGTATTGTAAAATCTTTCTTGTCTCTGACACTGACAGTTTTGTAGAATCCTTCTTATTACTGACTTTGAGACTTTTCTTTTTTTTATTCATTTTTTTTCTTTAAAAAACAACTTGAGATGGTGTCATGAGAGCCTTATAATATGATATCGTTAGAATGGTACTAGTGTTGCCATCTATCGAAATCCTGTGAAAGCCCTGGCCCCTATCCAGAGATATCGTAAATACCTTTTTGATATTATCATAAAAACAGATTCCTTCTTCTTGATCCTCTTCCGGGAGTCAGCCATTTTGGCAGTCGCCCCGCTGTTTCGTCTCCCAACAGACAACAGCGGGGACTCGCTCAAAAAATATCTCTTCTCTTCTTCTAAATACTGTGAGTGTCGCTTTATAATGTAATTCAGTATTATAAACTGTGTATTGTTTTGTTTGGTGTAATAATAAACTGTGTAACCATATTCTTCGTCAATAAACTGATCGTACAACATCATGCTAGTGTTTACTTAATACAACCACCACAATAAATTTACCCAACGATAAACCCTGAGAGAGTCACTGAAATCTGCCGACTATGGGAAGGAATGTTACACTGGACAAAGACAAAATGGGTACTTTGTATTGACATACATACATACTTAGTCTTATATAATAATATTTTATTTTTATAGTCTGTCAAATATTTTTTTTGTTATATGTTTAACAAGTAAATGGCTCACTCCGTGTATAGGTGATGAATAAAAATAAGTAAATAAAATAATATTATTTACCACTCGATATTCCATTTGAAGACATGGAGATGAAAAAAGTCTCTTCAATCTCATCTCATCGCAATATTTTCAACAAAGGTATCTACTACCAACATCGTCTCAGTAAAAATAAAAAAAAATACTTAAAATTTGACAGTAAGGTTTGTATCTGTTAATCATATGAAATATATTTTCTTCATTTACTCATACCACCACGTCATTTCTCACAATTGATGTAACCAGCGAGATAAAAGCTTTCCTCCCTATGCCAATAAAAGCTAAGCAATTCAGGCTGGGTAACAAACAAAGTTTTGACAAATAAGTGTATACTTGTAATTATCTCGGCCTCGTGCGTATGTGGTTCGCGGTTCTATCCCAGGTGCCGGCAAACTCACCTTTCAAGACGCAAGCTTTATTAAGATTACTGTGCAAGGTGTGCAAGGTTGTATTTGGGTTTATAACAAAACCCAGAAACATCTTTCAAAAAAAAAAAAAATTAGGTACAAATTATTTAGTTTTTTTTATGATAAAACATTATATTATGAGAAAACTCTTCCAAGATATTGTAGAGGTCCCGTAGTTGGGCAATAGATTTATATACTTACATAGCAACAATCCTATGTAGCTCGTAGCAATACGTAGATACGTAGCCGTGGAACAGGGCGTAATTGAAACTAAGTGGATAGCGTAGACGTGATAGGGAAGGGGATTTCTCGTAGAGCTACGACTTAAGGCGAACATTATTTTTGTTTTCTAACTAGGTAGGTAGGTACTAAAAGGTACCTTTTACAGATTTCAGCAGAGACTACAGGGCTATCAAAAACTTTCTTACTTACAAAAATACTAATTTAAATTTTTACAATGCTTTATTTTTCTTCAAATACTACACAAAATTCACGAAAATGAATAGATCTTATGTTTGTGTAATGTCTTTTTTCCTTCGGGTATGCCACCGTGTGCAAATTATGAAAATTTAAAGATATAGAAAACATAAGATCATCATGTGGACCGAGACGTCGGATGAATATAAAAAAATGACAAGATTGCAAGTCCGAAGAGGAACAAAACGTTAAAACAAGACACTCATCCTTTTACATTAGTAATTTTTTATTTTTTATTTTTTAAAAAGATATATCTGGGTTTGTTATAAACCCAAATACAACCTTATACACCTTTCACACTAAGCTAAAAGCTTGTGCCGTGAAAGGGGAGTTTACCGGCACCTGGGATCGAACCACGGACCCCTTGTTCTGAAGGCCGAGACTCTACCTCCAGGTTACCGACGAACTCAGTGTAATAAATACGTCTTTCGGCTTATGAGGTCATTATCAATCCTAATGATACTATACCATCTATACTATACTATATACTATACTATACTATACTATACTATACTTCACGCCGTGTCCTAGGTAGGCAGAGAGAATGAAATGCCAAATAGATCTATCTTTACACATTTCCTTCGTTTCCTCCACATTCATACAATTTATCTTGCACACACGTCGGTTCTTCTTACTCAACACACGGCTGTCCTTGAGAATTTGATCAACGTAGTGTCCACGTAGTTCTCAGACGCCCGCATATCCTCACACTTCCTCTTTCAGATGCATACATCCTCTTCGTCATTCTTTGATCTTGCATTCAACCATTCTTCTCAGTGAACGCTTCTCCACGGCATTTACGAGTATTCCACTTTCATCCTTCTTTAACCACGTCCAAGTTTCACTTGCGTACCTTCATAAAAATAAATATTTTCATCAATTTAATTTCTAATACTTACTTTGCAACCACCTTGCAACTGTCCGGTATACAAGAAATTGGTAAAGTTTAGAGATTACGCTGAAACCGTAAATATTTCAGTTATTTTCAACACATTATTTATCCACTGGACCACGGAGTGAAATATAAACACGAGGTAAGAAGACTTTTTAACTCGGTAAATTATTTTTATTAGAATTTAGTAGTACGCCGCCTCTCCTGAAGTCTGCGGATTATCATCACATGTTGCTCTTTATTTATTCAAAACAACCTTTTTGGTTGGGCCATATTTTTATTAATTAATTTATTCAATATTCAATAAACGTTTCATTTAGTCCACATTTTTATTTAATTTTCTTTTATTCCATCTCTACCGTCAGGCTCTAGAAATATCTTATAAAGAATGTGTGATCATAATAAGTACAGCTCAGATCTCATAGACAGACTAGTTCATAAAAAACAAAATAATATCATGTATAAAAAATACATTTATTGCGGTGAAAATAATAAAATTAATGAAAGCATTAATAACAAACCATACAGAAAAAATCTTTTTGTGGGGGGGTTAACTTCTAAGATTACTGGCTCGTTACCGGACACTATTACTCCAGCATATTACACTAATAATAAATTATCTAATTTGTTAAATAATAAAGATCCCACAGAACCCTTGCAAAAAAATGGAGTGTACACACTTAAGTGTGATGACTGCGATGCTACATATATTATATAGGTATGACCAAAAGAAATTTTAAAACTAGACTTAGAGAGCACGAACTTTGCCTTAAAAATAGTAATTATTCCGAGTTCGCGAATCATATAATTGAATTTGATCACAATTTCGTAAAAACAAATAGTTCCTTTAAATATACAAATATTAATAATTATTTTAAACTATGTTCTTTGGAAACATTAGAAATTAATAAAGCTTTGAATTCAAACGTAAATATTGTAAATAAAGTAATAAATCATTATAAATCACCTCTTCTCACAATGTTTACAATGCCTAATCCTTAACAGGTGCAGCTATAGTTTTCAATTATTTTGTTTTTGTAGATGTTTTAACAAAAATATTAGTCAGTATTATCTCGCTCGTCAATGGTAAAGGTTTACCGAAATCGATCGCGATTTTAAAAAATCAAGTAACGGATGTGCATTGTAGAATATTTAAAAAACATTCAAAATGTCTCGTAACTGTTACATAGTTAATCCTTCTAAAATAACTGATAAGAATGTGTGATATTAAATATCACTGAAAATTGCTTGTTATAAATTTTATAAGAAGCAATTTTCACAATGAGAATTAATTGAGAGCTAATTTAGTGATATGCTCAAAAAGCAGATTGGGAGTCTTATTTTCCGTTCTAGTTCTGTTCCTGTGATGGATCGAGTGTCGGATTATTTTCGATTCTATTCTTTTTGCATTCGATTTATGTTTTTCTTTATAAAGTTAAGAAAAATGGTAGGTACCTATTTATGTGTTTATAAAGATTTTTAGTGAAATAATTATATCCAATAGTGTGATTGTTAAATTTATATGTGAGTGTTTGCGAGATGTCTTTATCAGTTTGAATGCATGTGACTATTGATGTTAAAGAAAGGGTGTGAGGAAACGCGGGCGTCCGAGAACCACGTGGCTTGATCACGTGGATCAAATTCTCAAGGACGGCCGCGTGTTGAGTAAGAGGAACCGACGTGCGTGTATGAGGAACTGTATGAATGTGGAGGAAGCGAAGGAAGTGTGTAAAGATAGATCTGTTTGGCGTTCCGTTCTCTCTGCCTACCCCACTTCGGACATGGCGTGAGGGTATAGTATAGTATAGTATAGTACTATTGATGTTAAGTGCATGGTTTAGAGTTGAGACGATGGTTAATTGTACGAATTTTACTCATTTTAAATCATTATGTTATGTAAAAATGTTTAGTTATTTGCAGACAGCGAGTTTTGCCGTATTTCGAGCACATTGCGAGAAGAGAACCTGAGAATCTGGAAAGAGTAATTATAATTGGGGCTGTAGAAGGGAGGCGTGGAAGGGGTCGAGTACCAGCAAGATGGAGCGACCAAATTAAGGAGGCCACACAGAATTCACTACACGGGACCTTGCACATGGCGGAGGATCGCTCAAGGTGGAGACATATATGGTCTACAGACGGAGGCATGATGGTCACGATCATCAGAATTGAGGGACCGACGGAGATGATGATTTTATATATCAAACATCTGTTTTACACCTAAGAATTAATAAATAAATAAATCACGGCCAAGTGGGATGGCAGGCACATCAACTGCATTGAATAAACATACAAGCTGTCGTCTCTCTGACAATAAAAAAAAAGACATTAAGAAAACCTATTTTTTTAAGAAATGGTTGGATTAAATTCCGGTAGGTAGGTACGCACTAAAATATTTATGGGAAATTTTATTAATGTAAACTTTTTTAGAATAAATAAAAAAAATGTTCGATAAACGCGTCAACAAAAACAGAATAAACTAGTTATAAATTTCTTTGTTACAACACTTCCTGACTTGAAAATATCGGACGTAATCTTCATACTTACTCCTGAAAAAAAACTTCATGTGTGTCGCCAAGTTTCGAAATCCGCTATAACACATTTTCTCGAAAATTGAGTTATTTATTATGTCGTAGGATTCGTAATTAAATATTCTACAACCGTAGAAAATTGTTTCCTTCAAAACACTTACCATTTGTACAAAAAATTACAAAAAATGATGATGAGGAAAAAGTTCCGCTATATCCCTTTATGTGTCTTTTAAACTTAACCGACCAATAGAAACTATTTTTATGCATATAAAATGAACAGCTTTTTTTCTTCAATAGCAAAAAATGTTTTTGAATTGAAATATTGTAACAATCTTATAATTAACAAACGTGTTTAGCTTCAGGAAAAGACGTTTAATACTTGTGTAATAAATGTTTAGAATATTTACTTTTTTTTATCTCGATTGGAGAACCATGTTTACACAATGTTACCCAAATCCGGTTAAACAATAAAAAAATAGTAAATATTCTTAACATTTGTTGCTAACTGGTCGAACTAGCAGCCGATAAAGTATTGAATTTAATAGTTCCGGCGCCATTTAGACGGGAGATCGCGATCTATTTGAGATTTGAAAAATGAGATCCTTAAAAAATGGTTGCTTCTATGGTTTGCATAAAGCGTTTCTCGATTTGTGGACCGTACATCGTGACAGTGAGAATGGTTGAATTGGTGAATGTTATCAATGGAGACCGAAAGTGATCACTTAAGCCAGCCTAGAGCCAATTCGTAAGCGTTAAGACGCCTTTCTCACTTCTTACAAATAGATTCTGTACAATGTTACATTTCGTAAACATGGTTCTCCAATCGAGATGTATGACTTGTGAAATAGTTTTTAATCGAATTTCCCCGAATCGCAAAAATGTGTTATAGCGGGTGTTGAACCTCGGCGTCGCATATTATTTGAAGACGTCAACAACTACATATAGAATGTATGTAATATATATATGAAAAATATTACGCAAGTTATTTATTTGAAAAGTTTACTATTGATAACATAAGGGCAGAAATTGAAGTAAAAAAGTTATTTTTATTTTGTGATGAAACATCCAACCCTCACTCCCTTAATCATAATATAAATATTTGAGGCCGTTCATATACAGCTTTTCTAAACTTAAAGATTTCCTCTTCCATGTGTCGATAGTAAACAAACATTCTTTGGAGGAAATCCTTGTAACATGCTGTCTTATGTTCTTCGTTTTGAGATAAAGAATGTTAGATTTCCAGTTTTAATTAAAATTGATACAATATCAAATTCTTTTCCTCAAAATTGTGGAGAGGTCGTCTTTTGAGAGAGTTCAAATTTGTTGCCACATAGGTTTATTTTTATGATATTCTACATTAATTGTTTATTTTTAATTTTTCTTCCATTGTCAATACTTGAGCAAAGACATGATTTGAAGGGCGCATTGTTTTGAATGGAACTTCCTGTGCATTGAATGAGACCAAAAAGATAAATGGACAATTGACAAGAGAACCTATGCTCTCTATGCTAACATGAACCTCTCCAAGATGCTCCAGGATAAAAACTATTTGAATAAAAGTAATAATTCTATTTGTCCCATGAATATTATTTTAACTTTCACTTATATGTGAAGTAGTATTTATATTTTTTTTTGGTAAATATCAAGAAGAGGTGAACTTTCCAAAAACAAAATGAATCTTTGACTTATTATTAATGAAATGATAATAAATGTGCTCTTGCACAAAAAAATTACCAGATTACCTAACTAACCTAACGTACAAATTTGAGTACTAGTGACATATCAAACGCGTGTAAAAATGGAAACAATTAATTTTATACTTAATAAAACCAAAATATTACACGGGATTGTTATTTTCCAAATTTAATACTGCATATCTACATAAAAATAATTCCAAATAATCGAAGTTAATTTGAGTAAAGTTGGTATGGAAGGTAAATATGTCATACATATTTCTCGTTTCTTTAAAATATTGAGATTTAAATTTTACAGTAAATTGTCAGTTCGAAGATTATTTCTCGAGCTTTGATGTATTAAAAGCTAGTAGATACCTACCTATAGCATAAACAAACGCCAAACAAAAGCTTTTGTTTCCTTTACAAAGTTCATAGTTCAAAAATCTAAAAGTTTACCTTTGTACCATCCTGTTTACTTTTTTTATATATCTACCTATAGATGGGAAACTTATATGAAGTCTCAATTTTTCTCATTTTGTATTTGAAGATTAGGTATATTGCATGAAAATTGGAATTAAAAAAAAAAGTCTTTGATCAAATATATGAGTAATCGTAGTTTGGTTAAAAAAATATTTCCTACTCTTTTCTATAAGTTTTTTAGTATCCTGTGTAAAACAGACCTTTTTATATAATATGCAAAGGTCTTTTTTCATTCAGGAATAAAATAATAAGTTAGGAATGAAACATCGAAAGCGTTTATTATTTCATTATAATAAAACAAACTTTTAAATATTTAAAAATGTATACCACCTCTCTAAAAACACATTTTTAAGGAACCATTTTTCATACAAGATATTTATTCAGACAAATTAATATTGTTTCTTCTTTGTAGACGTACTAAATATACCTAAGTGTTTTATTTTCATTAATTTGATATCAAATTTCATCAAACAACGTCGGTTGACAACAACAACTTCATTTTATTAACTGTTTTGTTTAAAGCTCAACATAATTTTCTTGCTTAAGGGTAAGATCTATAATCTAAGTTAGTTAGTATCTATAAAAAAATTTAGTCTCACTTATTTTGTAAAATGTTAAGACGGTAAATTGTTTTGAATTATAACAAATTTGTCTATATCAAATATGGATCCCCTGAAATTTTTTTAGAATATCCTGAACTGAGATGACAAGTAACGTTGAAGTATTGGGTTTACAAAGCAAATGCTCATAGAGAATTGTTCACAACAATCAAGCTCTGTAAAGCTTCATATTTTGCTTAAGTAATGAGAGGAGAAAAATACAACTGGTCATAGAAGGGAGGCCCGTTTTAAGGGTCTAAGAGAGGTTGGAAAAAGGTGACTTTCCTGGCTTCAGAACATTGCAGAGTGAACCAGGATGAGAGATGAGGAGTTGTTTCGTGCTACCCAGAACAAAAATATTTCTCCCAGGTGATTGCCTACGTCGGGAAGCTGACAAGACACGTAAAGAAGAAGCAGACATCAAACATACAAACAAACGTGTAATATTTTACTGAAATATTTTTAACATTACGAGCCATAATTATCTTGGTTTAAAATAAACCTACATATATTCATCCTTTTGTCAACAGAATCAAATTTTTTAGATCTTGTAGTAATTTCAGAGGTTTTACATTCTAATCCTGCCAATATTCACGAGATAATCCTGAAAAAATAATACTGTTTTCTGTCTTCTTTTAATACGAGGGATTTATAAAAATAATGACATTGTTGTGTGTATATTACAAGAACCTACCAAGCTTTGGATTAAATTTGCCTGAAAAGTTACAACAATACTGACAAAGAAGAATATCAGAGTAAACGATACATTCTTTTTTTTTTTTTTAAATAACAGCTACTATTTTGCCATCCACGTTCCTCAATATTATAATAACAAAAAATATATATTTATTTGTTTGTTTATTTATTTTACTCGACTATGGCTTTAATCATTTTGTTTTTTACGCGGTGGCAGATTTGCCATCCACACTTCTCAGCATTATACAACCAGATAAGTCTCCATATGATCAGTCATGGTCACACAAAAACTTAACAGTCTAATGCCGGGAAAAATTCACCTATCCAGATATACAGGATATCAAAGGATTAGGCTCAAAACGCGGGATCAAAATACCAGCATTGTGCCTGAAATATCTGTGTTCCAAAACTTTTTTACAATATTACAAGTGTTTATTATAATAGAGTTTTTAATTTTAATGTACAATTTAACCAGTAAATCTAATTTTTGTAAATTATTTATTAAAGATTTCGGAGTTACCCCTGTAGCTGACATGACTAAAGGTATTATATAAACGGACCTAGAATGCCAAATATTTTTTATTTCTCCTGCTAGTTCTGTATATTTACGTATTTTTTCTGCGATGGTTGTTTGTATATTATCTGTTATTACTGTTTTATCATAATATAATAATATGATATTATTTTTATTGGTTGCTATTTATATTTATTTATTTAAGGATGACAAAACTGATACAATTGTCTGAAAAAGTGATGTGAGGAAGCGTGAGTGTCCAAAAACTACGTGGCTTGATCACATACATACGGCCGTGTTAGTAAGATAAATCAACGTTATATAATATAACCAAATATGTATCGTGATTGTTTAATTGTGGATGCTTCAAACATTAAACATTCAAAATTCAAAGTATTAACATTTTTTGATCATCGATGATGTAAGCTACTCATTTTGAATGTCTCCACTTTTATTGGCTCGGAGATGATGACTTGTATGCATATCACAAGCGTTTGCTACGCTGGCTACCCTACTTGAATAAAAATAGTGCATGGCTTAAATTTATTTCGCTTAAGTTATGTATGGAAATAAGTGTGTGTGCGTACGTGTGTTTTTATTTGTATTTATCTCTCTTCTTACTGTTTTTAATTGTGTGTGATAATGTGTGTTTAACCATACTATTCTAATGTGCATTACTCATCGAAATGGTGAACACTGTCACGGTTGAGTATGTAGAGTTTCCTTTCCTAAAAATAAATAAATAAATAAAATAAATTATAAATTTATGGAGAAGGTTGAGTAATGGGTGTTAATCACTGTCGTGTTCCATGAAATTCGATTAGCATTATTAAATAATTCATTAAGTAGTAGATACATAAGTACTAAATAATTGAATATAACATGAAACTAAAAGTTTATCATCACTTCAGGCTGAAGCTGAAACTAAAACTGAAAATATCGTTTAGATGAAGCGAATATGAGTTGATTCGTCTCCTGATATTTATTCAATCTACTTGACATCTCCTTACTGTATTTCAATAAAAATTTTGTACTTGACATTTACCAAACCTTTGTTGACATTTTACGCTCTCACTCCAATGTTTTGATTTTTCATGACTACTTTTCTAACTTGACTTATTTTTTAATTGTTATAGTTTGATTCCCAATTATATTTTGTTCTTCGCCAATTGTTGTTCTCGTTTTGTTCCAACTGTGTTGTGCATGAGAATTACATTTTGTTTTTATGTATAATATAACATATAAAAAACTCACGCAGTGGATGTATGTATAAATAAATTTTTACAACAATCGCATGTTAATAGAGGATTCGATCTCAGCCCCTTTTTCTTATCCCGGGGTTTCGAGAATTTTACTTTACATACAGTTTACCTTGTATCCTCGAATGGTGAAAATAAGTAAATATTCTAAACATTCTAATGTAATTATCTTTCTCGTAAGCTGCTATCGAGTGTCGAGTGTTAAAGAAAAGTTTTTGAAAAATAAAATATTTTCGATAGCTTTTGAATTTTTGAAGAGGAATAAGTATACAATTAGTAAATCGTTATTTAAATTAACCTCATTCTTTTTTTTCTTTGGTTATTTCAATTGTTGGTCTCTTTGTTTATTTTTTTTTGTTAACCATCTTAAATATTAAGTATAATATTTTAAAAGAAAACTAAAAGAATGATATTTATTACACACTTTGAGTCGACGTGCCACCCCAGCTATGGGAAATATCTTGATGTTAACGATAGAAAATTTAAATCCAAGGTATATTTTTGACAAAAAAAAGAAAAAAAATCCGTGCTTATTTGCATAATTGATGTCATGAAAAAAATATTGGCGGATATTTTTTTTCATCGATCAAAAACCTCAAAATTGTATTTAAGTAATTTAAAGATTTTCCATTTTTTTCTAGATTTGATGCGAATTCCACGTAGCACCACCCCCACCCTTTATTTTTCTCACCCCCTAAGCTTATCTTTACACTTTCTTCACCCATAAAACAAAATAATAGCCGAGTTTGGTAAAGTGTTGAAAGTTTCATCGGCCTTTACTTTGTAGGAGACGAGGGTACGACGCGAGAGGCGACGTTGATTTTATCGAATTATGACTGATAAAATAATAATAATACTTGATATTTTATGAAAATTCAAAACATTTTTTAAACAGCGCTAAACGAAGCAACGTTGTGTAAAGGAATGATTATAAAGTGTTGTTTTTCATGAAAATGAATTTTGACTTTAAACAAATTCAAAAACATTTTCAAATTTAAAAATAAAGGTTTTTCCACTATTCCATATCGTCGTTGCATATTCAAAAAGAGGTAAGTAGGTATGTGCAAATATTTTTATTAAGGCATATTCTTTACGAATACGAATTCATATTGGCACGAAGAAGACAGCTTGCATGTTTCTTACATGCAGCTGGTCTGCTGGTTACCCCACTTGTGGGATATGCCGTGATGGTATAGTAGTAGTAGGTAGTAATATTCTTTACAAATTGTTCATTAGGGCATTGAAATTGTTGTTTGGACTTTTAAAATTGTTGAGGGTATAGTATTACTATATCCTCGTGCCGTGCCCCAAGTGGGGTAGGCAGAAAGAACGAAACGCCAAATACATCTATCTTTACACACCTCTTTCGCTTTCTCCACATTTATACAATATCTCATGCGCGCATGTCGGTTCCTCTTACTCAAAACACGGCCGTCCTTGAGAATTTGATCCCACGTGATCAAGCCACATATAAGTATAGCAGTAATTGTGTTAAATCAATTAAATCAATCTCCAAATTACAACAATAGTGTATCTGAAACACTACAATTAATCAAATAGAGATATTTAATTATATTTCTATGACAAACCACAATACAATCATACATAAATAAATACTTTGTTATTCTGTTATTTACCCGTATAATAATTCATCATATTGTCATTCAGATCCTTGTATCGTTAATGCATTTTACATTGTAACAATGTAATAGAATACTTTACATACAAACATATAATCAGAACCGATAGTTCACAATAAAGAGAAACAGATAGATTATGGTTAATAAATAGTAGGTAATAGAAATACCATAATTGAAAGGCATTCAATGGATCTTTTGTCTAATGGTATAATGTTATAAGGTATTGCTTAGTAATAGATAATAAATATATTTGAGTCCATTCGTTAATATTATATTTGTAGTTACTTTTGCATACAATACCTAATAATTTTATTTGAATTTATCTGCTACACTTATATGCACTGCGTGTATTGTGGATGGTGTAATAATTGTAATGCTAGATACATTGGTTAAACTGACAGAGCAATCTGCACGAGAAAGAAGGAATACCGCAGAACTTTTAGAGGACTTTCTGAGATGGCTGACCATTGGATTGAACAGGATAACTCACGGAATGGTAAGAGTCGTAAACCAAATGCTCTGTAAATAATGAAGATTAATAATGTAAATCTAATAAGGTAGACATTGTTAATGTCATATTAATTGTGTCGGTGCACACGTAGTAGAATTCCATAATAATGCAATTTGAACCAAGTGTTCCTTTCTACTCATCATCATCATCATCATCGCCCTCAACGCTCCTCTCGGGAGCACAGGGCAGAAACCAGCCTCCTCCATTCAGAGCGTCTCTGTGCCAATTGCGTCACCTCTTTCCACGACATTCCTTGCGCTCTGATATCGTTGTCATAGGAACGGTGTATTGTGAAAGAGGGACGCCCGGGCCGACGGAACCCCTGCGGACGGAAAAACAGTGCTCTTTTTGGCCAACTATCATTAGGCATTCTCAAAACATGTCCGAGCCAGGACCATCGTCTCTCCTGTATTACGGAGATTACAGGTCTCTGCTGGGTGCGCCGGCGCACAGCATCATTTGTAACATGTTCATACCATTTGACATCCAAAATCCTTCTAAGACATCTGTTTTCAAAGCTTAGTATCTTCCGCTCCTGAGCCTTGGTTAAGTGCCAAGACTCACAGCCATATAGAAGAAATTCCTTTCTACTATTGTTTGTTAATTCGCAGAGAGACGTCTTTCGACTTATAAGGTCATTATCAATCTGGCTCTCTCAGATTGATAATGACCTTATAAGTCGAAAGACGTCTCTTTGCGAATTAACAAACAATAGTAGAAAGGAACACTTGTTTCAAATTGCATTATTGTTAATGTCCAAATTCCTGCATTCTCACCATTATTAGATATTAAAACAAATCTCTAAAAATTGTTTGAGTTCCATCTATCCCTTAGACTACATAATGTTTATAAATTAGTTTGTTCCGTTCTTTACTTTTAAGTAGGTAACTCTTGCTCTGAGAATGGCGCGAGGCGAAAGCGATCGGTAATTAAGATTTGTATTTAATCAATGCAAATTGATTAACTTAAGTTTGCGTGAAAATTAACGGTGTTTTTAATATTACATTTTAATTTTATGTACATAAATTTAACCATCCTGTCATTTTAGGGCAGATTTACTAGCCATGACTGAATGTCTTTAGACTCAAAATTTTTCTCAAGCAAAGCTGAGCTGAAAGCTTTATGATAGTACAATAATAATAAAAATAATTTATTCTATTGCATTGTATTGTAGTAAATAAGTAGGTACCTTATGTTTCTAATGGGGGATAGTAGTATCTACAGTGTATGCACGTATGTATTTATATTAAGGTATACAAAAGCTTTTTGAATGTAGCTTTCTGTAGTGCAGTATCGATGATTCAATAAGAAGATATGTGCTTAATATGTTGTTCTTATTTTATACTAGCTTATTATATGTTCGGCTTCTTTCAGGAAATATATTCAAGTTAAAAAAATATATTATTATGTGTAATTTATGTGAGATAAGTGAGGTTGGGGTAAAGGCAGGTATTCGAAAAATAAATTTTACATTTTAAATTCCCTGATGAGTTTTGCCATCCATCCTGAACGTCTTAATTTTTATTCCCACTGAGGGGACAGTTGACATGTTTATTGAATGCATCTTGTCTGCTGGCTACCCCACTTGGGGGTTTGCCGTGATAGTATGTATTGTATAGTACAGAAATCATATATATTTTAATTATTTATTTTTATTTTATTTAATAACCAAGCGAAATACAGAGTCATTTGACACATTTTACAAAAAAGTACATTACATCAATATTTGATCAATGAAATTTGCATTACACTACATATATCAATGTGTTTAGAATTATATAAAAAAAGATAAAACATGACGAGTCTATGAAATTCACTTAATAATTAATAATAGTAGATTTATAGAATTCTACTTCTTGTGTCTACCAAGAATATACTTAAATAAAAATGTTTTATAGCTGAATGTTTTTCACTACGACCAAATTATCATAATGTATATTTATAGGTAAACTTCTTACATAAATATGAACAAACAGCCTTTAATATTAATTGAGAGTTTCTATTATTTACTATCCAATTATGATCCCACAGAAACTAACAAGCTTTTCTTTAAAACGTAGTTTCTCTATTTTTATATTTCGATGCTTAATAGCACAGAAGACACACGTCCACATTTGACAGTTTAGAGAAAACAATTTTTCAAAGTTTGCGATTCTCAATTAATTAACTAAACTTACTTAAATTAATTCAGAAGATGTCCTTGATGGACATGTGCTTTTTGAGAATCAAGAAAGTCAACATAAATGCATTCTCATATATCTTATGTGACATGTTGCATCTGCGAACAAAACAATGATAATTTAAGAACGTGTGAAATTTGTTTTTTGTTAAATACCTATTTCGATTATGATATATGTAAGTATCATTGGTAGATAATTATGTGAGCAAGACATATGTAGAAGACGTTGCAACCGATCTTGTACATACCTATAAAATGAACTCATTTTACCCAAAAAGTGGACTTGTGTCTTTTATGCTTTAAACCATCGACTTGTATCTTGAAAAGAAAAATATTGTCAAATCAATATAATCTACTATAATATTAGTTTTTTTGTACCAATTGAAATAAATACGAAGTCTGTTTGTAAGGAGAAATTACTAATTATTTTTATTTATTTATACAATGAACGACCATAAATGCCTTTAACATGAAAAAAAATACAATATTATAACAAAAGATGGCAGCCGATATGGCGCAAAGGTAACGCTCTTGTCTTTGAGTCACGAGGTTCCGGGTTTGATTCCCGGCCAGAGCAAAGTGAAGAATGACCTTTATTCAAATTGTTCTAGGTCTGGGTGTTACATGTATAATATGTGTTTAGTGCATTGTATATAATTATGTGTATCGTCGTGTTAGTTTCCATAATACAAGATTCATGTCTTAGTTTGGGACTAGCTCAATATTTGTGATTATTCTATGCTTTTTATGTTGTTAGATATAGAAAAAAAAATAGTATAGGCGAAATAAGTAAATAAGTATCGACAGAATTAAGTATTTGGCGTTCCGTTTTCTCTGCCTACCACACATGGGATGTGGCTCAAAATAATAGATTGATAGATCAAAATACATAAAGTAAAAAAATATATACTAAATAGACAATCTGGTGGTCTATTTTGCTTTACTTTTTCACGATTCGCAGCAACGGAGAAACACGCATGCCTATACAACATTCTAAAATATTGTTATAATACACAGTACGTCCCCGCAATAACAACGCTTCGTTTAACGTGCTATTTATTATTGTTATTATTATTTTACGGGCACGTAGCGTTGGGAACCTCTGAAGGCATCAGTGCGTACTATCTAAATCTCCCGGACCTACATAGTTACATTGCCGTCTCGGGGCTTGTTATGATCATAATAGAAAATAATTTATTATTATTATATTGTAACGTATATAATATTATGTTCTATGCGCTCATTCTCCCCTAATGTTTCTCTTGAGAATTTAGAATACATTTTTGAGGATTGCAGTTTTAACCTTACTTCTTCTTTAAGTGTTTTGTCTCCTCTGCGAACGTTGGTAATCACCACAAGTCGGATTGCTCATATCGTCAGTAACGCTGCACTGCATGGTAACAACGGAAATTGCTAATGTTGCACCGTTGATACCAAGAGATAATGTTGTTACCATGGAGATAATGTAGCGTTACTGACGGAACGAGCAATTCAACTGAAGCTCGAGAACAGCGATGTGTTGCTGATACTGAATCATTTTCTGAAAGTTGTACAGCCAAGAAACGAGGCAGCATTTATCGCTTCAAAGCGTCATTACATAGATCCTGTTGTTGGCGCTGCCCTTAAAAAATAGTCAAGTGATTCATCTTTGACATGGTCCTCTATCCTCTTGTATTTGCCCTGAATTATAAGTCTGTTACAGGAGTAAGTTTTTTTTCCTGGCATCACGTGATCAAAGTATTTCAGTTTCTTTGTTTAAACTTTAAAGGCATGGAAATACATGGATTCTTAAAAATATATTTGCCAAGAACGCACTTAAGCATTCATAAGTTTCATCGTGTTTTTGCACAGATTGCATAGATTAGCATATTTAGGTAGATTTTATGACATGTTATGTATTAAATACTGTTCTATAAATACATAAATATAAAGTTTTAAATTCGCCATATACTGATGTTTACCACAAAAAATACAAACATTATTTATTAAAAATAGATTTATTATTTTTCATGTTGTGTAAACTGAATGAGACAGTTTTTTAGAATAAATTAATACGGTTACATAATATAAAAATATCGTGAGCTTCCATTTGCAATAACTTACATTTGCCATAACTTACATTTGCCATAACTTTACGAACAAATTTTTCAATTAGATTCAATGTGAATTTTTAAAAAGAAATAGATAAGATAATGTGGAAAAGAGATCGGTAATTTTTTATAAGATGTCTTTAACTTATTAATTTAAGTAAACTATTTGATTTCTATCGTGGATATAATATTTTTGACAGTCAGAATGATTCATTTTCTTACACCATTCCTGTTAATACATCCATTGGCAATAATGTGGAATGAGAGAAGAGTCTCAGTACAGAATATATTTGAATAAAGAAGACTTGTTTCCATTTTTCGCTTTCAAGAGAAACGCTTAAGGGTGAAAAAAAAGGAATTAAAAAGTCATTCCTAAATTGAATTTTAAAATTATCAGTAATATAATATAAAAATGTAATATTTGCGGTATGAGATTAGATTACAATGTGAAATAGTCAAACTTCAATGTTTACTAAAGAAAATATTCCTTTAATCATACATACATAGACTTATTTACACTAAAGATCAGCAACGTTACACTAATTGTATCAGAACTATCGTTCTTAACTACAATACTGTATACCTATTGCTTCAGAACAGGCTAAAGTCTATTAACCCTCTGCAACTGACGTGAGGTCTGTCAGACACCGCGAAATCTTTTTTATGTAACAAAGTTGCCATTTCGTGTCCTATCTTTCCGTTTCGCTCAGTAGCTTCCTAATTTCTGTTCCTTTAGTCATCAGTACAGTAACGACGGCCGTCGTGAGTACATGTGTGGATCTATAGCTGATGGGTGTCTCTCAGACCTAAGGTCAGTAAGAAATGATGGGTCTATCAGACTTAACGTCAGTAATATATTAATATTTTCATAGTGTCTCACATACCTCAGCTCAGTAAATTCATAGAGTCTATACCTAACATCACACAATAAAACTTTTTTTTTAATAAATGGAGAGCAGATTTCATTTAAGGCCTTGCTAGGGAACTTGTTCTTCCTTTTATGACACAGCGTGTGTATAATAAAAAATTGCCAAGAGAATTGCGCAATCATGTCTTAGGACAAGATTTGCCAACTGCCCCTAAACAAAACGAACCTGGGACATCGTGTGAAAGAATATTGTACAAAATTTTTCCGAGTGAATTGAAAAGAAAGATTAAAGAGTGAAAGAAAGACAAAATTTACTCGTTGTGCATGCAAAAAATATATCTGCCTACAATGTTCGGCACAAATTTGCCTGGACTGAGAGGACTCACTTTGAAGCCGATTTTTAGAGAATCCGCTCTAACGATTTTTTTTATTATTTTTTCACATTTTAACAAAAGTTAACACAAAACAAATGTCTACTTATTTTTTTTATTTTATGTGTTTTTTTTTCATTTTATTAATTTTTGTAAATTGTTCTGAAAAAAATGGTGATTTTTTATTAGCATTAATAAATTTCTTGTAATTTCTAATATCTGATTTTTTTTTAACCAATTTTTTTTATAGTTTCAGCATATATGTCAAATACTCACAAAAAACTAAAAAAATAATCAAAACATTTTGAATAATGGCAATAATGGAACTTAAAATGAGTGTCTGTCAGACCACTCCTCAGCAGAATAATAACTAAAAAGTCACCTCAGTTGCAGAGGGTTAAGGCAAAGAATTCTATTGCTTATTACTGTTTTTAGAACATCGAATAAGGTTATAAAAAATAAATGTTTTGTTATATCGATTTTTGCAGTAGTTTGATATTGTTGAAAAAAATAAATAAATAGAAATTTATATGAAGACAATAGACGTAAGCTGTTTCATTCCATACAATTAAGATGACAATAATCTTTCTCGTACTTATACGTAAGTATTTTGCATTCTATTTACTTGAATAAGTCATAAAAATACCCTCACAATAAAAAAGCACAACCCTGCATAATATAATCATAGCTATTGATTTGAACATATTTTGGACCTAAGATACTATTGGACCCAATATCAACTTTTCATTTGTGTTTCTAGTCTATGATAATATGATACGTCTATGACTTAAGTTATAATAGAAGATATACATACATACCTACTAAGACGCGTAAAAAAATATTTCTCGATGATTTAAAAAAATTCTAAGAATCTTTTTCTTAGCTTAATAAAATGCCTTTGTACCTATTACCAAACAAAATACGAAAAAAAACAGTTGGCTATAGAAAGATATAAGTAATATGTTTGTCGACGAATTTGAATCCTTTGAAATTCCTTTCCAATTCCATTTTCAAAAGCAAACTTTTGAAGCACAGCCTATTGACTCGAGGTGGTTTTGATCTTTTGTATGTAATTTGGAGCGTTGGCTGCCGCCACACCGCTCGCGCCGCCCCTGCTTTCTATTCTTAACCGTTAATTTATCTTTGACGCCTTATAGGCACATTGCGTAATTAAAAACTCAATTTCGACACTTTATTGTAAGTATATTTTATTCTTCTTTTTAGTACTCCTCCAGTTACATACTTATATTCAGATTTCATATAAAACATCGTAAAAAATAATGAGAGTCATAAGTAATTAAATATCAATTACAAAAGTCGGTCACATTCCCCATGGCGCCACATCGGCACATGGTTACAATTAATATTTACTTGATACTTGTGTAGTTCACACGTGTGTTTTATCAATTTAATCATGTCAAATAAAATCTTAAATGATAATGAAATTTGTGAGCTTGTTGAAATGGAGTGTTCTGATACAGAATTTAATATTTCTGATGGAGAAACCGATGAAGATTCTGACCACGTGAGTGTTACTTCTTATCATAGTAACAATGTCAGCGAAGATGAAACCAGCGATGATGTATGTGCTAATACTTCTAATAATAGTGAATCTCATCCTGTTACTAAAGACGGAAGTACTTGGTATCTTTTTCCTCGACTCTCTGGAAGGACACCGGCTCACAACATAATTCGAGGGTCAGTAAATAAAATATTATTACCTCCAGGTTTGACAATTGAAATTCCAGTGCAATCATTTCAACTAATATTTTCAGAAGAAGTGATATCTATTATAACTAAGTTTACTAATATGTAAGCTGAAAGAGAATACACAGAGAAGAAATTTAACGCACCTTGGAAGTCTGTAGACAATATTGAAATGAATGCCTTTATTGGAATATTGCTTACTGCTGGGCATTTGAAATCTCAAGATGTCAGTGTTCATCGTTTGTGGAGTTTGAGGTACGGACCTCCAATCTTTCGTGCCACTATGTCAAAAAAAAGATTCCTGATGATCCTACGTTTTATGAGATTCGATGACAAAAGCTCTCGATCACAGAGACGAGCAACCGATAAATTGGCATGCATTAGAGATATATGGGAGATGATAAACAAAAATCTTAAAAAATCTTATATGCCAGGTTTTAACATAACTGTAGACGAACAGTTAGTTGGTTATGATGGAAAATGTCCATTCAAACAGTATATGCCATCAAAACCAGAAAAATATGGGATGAAGATATTTTGGCTTAATGATTCCAAAAATGGTTACCCTCTTGGTGGAATTCCATATTTGGGTAAAGAGGGCAATGAACGAGCAACGAATCTCGGAGAAAAAATTGTTGAAAAATTGTGTGAACCATATTATCATACAAATAGGAATATAACATGTGATAATTTTTTCACAACAAAACAATTGGCATTGAACTTGAAAAGTTCTGGACTCACTTTGATTGGAACATTACGAAAAAACAAACAGTTTCCAGATACTTTCTTAGCTAATCGGTCCCGAGAAGAGTTATCATCGGTATTTGGATTCACAAAAAAACTCACCTTGGTGTCTTACGTACCAAAAAAAGGAAAAGCAGTTGTATTACTTTCGTCTATGCACCATGATGGTACTTTGTCAGAAAAAAAAAGAAAGCCAGAAATAATCATTGATTTTTGTCCTCATTTTGAAATTCCAAGGTGCAAATCTGTGCTAGAGTGCCTATGAATTTATACAAATTGAAATAAAACATTGCATGAATCTTTAAACCAAATTTTTTATCCAAAAAACTATGTAACATTAAGATATATTTTAAAACTTTATATGAAAACTGCGCAATATACGAGATTGGACTGGAATGAGAGATGGAGAGTAGTTGTTCCAGACAGTGTGGGACCGAGAAGCCTATGCCAGAGTGATCGCCAACGTCGGGGGACCTGACAGGGCACCTACAGAAGAAGATATAAAAAACTGACCAAAAATCATAAATATTGTCCATAATATAATTAGAATCCAGAGTATATTCAAGGTGTTCATAATTTATTTTGAATCTAGAATGTATTTATGCTGTTATTACGATCAAAAAGTCAATTAAAACATAACACTAAATTCGATAATTTGAATATTTATACAACATGCAATCAATATAATATTAAATTATAAGCGAAAACTTATTAAAAGTCTTATATTTTGTAAGTTTTACCAATATATGCCCCTTAGGCGCCTAGGATAAGATAACCGACTATGTTCCAAGGAGAAGTTAGGGGTTAATATAATACTTGGGGGAATTTTACGCTCGATAAATAATCGCGTAAAGGTAGAATCACATCACTGAAGACGTCATTGAGACTAAAAGGCGTAAACCGAATGGGGACTGTAGTACATACATACCTTCTACTTTAATAACAATAGTTATAATAGACACTTCCTTATTTCACTAAAGATCCTCTTGAAAACATAAGGAAGCTATTAAAAATATTCATTCAAGAAAACTTGGACGTAAAAATGCAAAAGTATTTTTATTAACCTTTGTACAAATACCTAATTATATCAAGCGAATTACCTTCTTTAAATATAATATTCAAGTAATTTATTGAGTCGACGCCAATTTTGTACAATTTCTTGTTTATACATGGAAAAAGAACAAAAATTGGTTTTAGTTTGACCTAAAAATTAATCGTTTGACAATGACTTTATAAGTCAAAACTAGAGGGGCTAAAAAGGCCACTTTACATGAATCATAATAGGATCATATATTAGGAATTGTAAAACAATTTAACGGCAACATTTCACCAAATATTAATCATTTGATGAAATGAATTGCGGGTGAATCGTGTACAATTGTGACCATTTTACGAAAATTAGAGGAATTGTTACGGATCTGCTGGCAATTCAAGAAATGAATCATCTGTAGGAGAATTGCTCAATGTGACCAGTTTAGCCCCCCTGCTCACTACTCAATATTTTTTTTTAATTAAAACTAAAACTACTACACTATCATGGTACATTCCAACAAGTAGGGTAGCCATCAGAACAGCTCCATATAATAAACATGCAGGCCGTTTTCTATGTGCCAATAAAAAAATAAGACATTCAAGATGGGTGGCAAACCTCATCGCTGAATTTGAGATGCAAAATGTCTTTATATCATATTTTCGAACACCTACCTTTTCCAGGACACTAGAAAACTTACGGAATAGAGTGGGAGACCAATTTTTTCCGGATGCTTTTCATTCAATTGAAAGATAAGACTTTCAAGATGGGTGGCATATCATACCACTTTCACACTAAAAATTTGGCATTAGTTTCCTAGTCTTTTTCCTATCCATTCCTCTTCCTTGCACCTCTTCTCTATCTTACGTAAGGATCAATCAGGTTTGATTCAAGAGAAGACAGTATAGCAGTTATAGAGTTGTAAGTATTGCCGGGTTGGCTGGAAGA
This sequence comes from Athripsodes cinereus, assembly GCA_947579605.1. Lineage (NCBI taxonomy): Eukaryota > Metazoa > Arthropoda > Insecta > Trichoptera > Leptoceridae > Athripsodes > Athripsodes cinereus. Next base: position 751,469 of record OX388327.1, read on the forward strand.
GATCGCTTGTGCGATAAGCCCCCCTTTTGGTGTTTTTTGTCAACATAATATAGGTACTTATCTATGTACAACATAATGTTTTGCCACTGAAGTTTTTATTTATTTATATTATTGCTTGCTGAAAATGGACGTAAATCCGAAAATCTTTCATTTTTTTAATACTATACTATACCCTCTTACCGTGTCAAAAGTGGGGTAGGCAGAGAGAACAGAACGCCAAACAGATCTATCTTTACACGGTTCCTCCACATTCATACAGTTTCTCATACATGAACGTCGCTTTATCTTCTATCAACACGCGGCCGTCCTCGAGAAATCGATCCACGTGATCAAGCCATGTGGTTCTAGGACGCCTGCGTTTCCTCACACCCTTTCTTTCAGGCAAGTATATCCTTTTTGTCATTTTTTTTTTAAATAAATAAATTGAAAATAAATATACCTATGGGTATTGCAACTTGTATTAATACAAATTATCTTAATAAGATAGAAAGGTTGATCGCTCACGAGTGTGTGCACTGTGCAGTTACGGTAGGTATGTTTTGTTCTTATACTAGAATAAAAAACTTTCAAGAAAGATAAATTTTAGGCTATTTCATTTCCAGGAGATTTACTGGTAAGAAAATTTTCTTATGAATTTATAAACCTTGGTAACTATATAAAAAAATATATTTTAGTTTTAAGCATTGAATGGCCGCTGAAAACTTGTTTCTGGAAACGTGAATGAAATAAAGCAAAATACCTAAGTAATTATTATAATTTATTAAACATCAAAAACTTTGAAAACTTGATTAATATATTTCACGGGTTTGCACAAACACCGCGAAATTATTTCCTTCAACCAGTTATAATGTTTCAGGAGTTTGAGGTAAAATAATTATGAATACTATTATTACCCACTTACTTATATATTTTTAATTTGAAAAGATATATCTGGGTTTTGTTATAAACCCAAATACAACCATATAAACCTTTCACAGTAAACTAAAAGCTTGTGTCGTGAAAGGGGAGTTTACCGGAACCTGGGATCGAACCGCGAACCTCATATGCATGAGACCAAGACTCTACCTCCAGGCTACCGACGAACTCAATTATAATTTTTTATTTCACAATCCACAGCGTGAGCCTTTTAATAATATGTTATATAAGTGATAGAAAAGCTTATATTTTCTATAAGTCTTGAAAGTTTATTTCTTAATAGGAATATGTAACTAGAAAATTTTATTTTATAACAAACGCATATTTAGTGAGTTACAATCCATTGAATTGGTCTGCAACGAGTTTAGATTTTCTTCTCCATTCATCCATAAATCTGCTAATATCTTTAATATTCTACGTATGTGCCACAGTTCATGCCCTTCTTCGCTTGGTCCATGTATGTACCTAGGTGTTAGCCTTCGGTCTTGCCCTCCACAATGGTGATAAACAAGCCTGGATGCCTGATATTGTGGCCAATACACCTAACTTGTAGTTGGCTAATTTTTTTTTTAAAAATGCCTGTTTTCGCCTATCCTGGTTAAGATCTCTTCATTTTCGACATGTTTCAATCTTAGGCATACTTCTGTAGCACCACATCTCAAAGACCGCAAACCGTCCGCTTTCACTCTTGCTGATGGTCCACGTCCCAATACCATAAAACAGAATGCTTCAGACAAAGGCTTTAGTTAGGTTCTCCCTAATGCTTAAATAAATTATTTGGGGATGGAGATTATACAAAAGTATCAATTAATAATTTTCTCTTACCCACTTTCTATCTATACCATCGTGACTGATTTCTCACAAAAGAAGACTCACGCTAACAGACCAACTGCATTCAAACAAAAGTCTTTCTCATGTCAATATAAAATGAGACAAACATGATACTTGAAATTTTATGAAATAAGTGGGAGACTAATCATTTTCTGGGAACTTCATGAAGCCATATAAATACATGCCATTAAGTTTCGATATTTTGAAAGATAATAATATATTACATTACATTGTAGTAATTCATCCCCTGTAAGTAAAGGGTGTAGGTATCTGGAACCTTTCAAAAGGGGAGATCGTAAAGTATCTAAGTGTGATCATATGGAAACGTGATCGTCTCTTTTATCTTATCCCTTACATTATGTACGGTGAGTATGTAGGTATAATATAAAATAATATTGTAGTACATCATAGCATTATGCATACGGGATATACGGGAAACTATTAAGGATGGTAGAGATGAAATGAATATCCTAAATTAATCCAATATCTACGAATACCTAAATTAAGTATATTTCCTATAAAAAAAATATAAACGGCTTTCGCCTTTACAAACATGCAAATTATTAAAGAACACAATAAAAATATAATACTTACTCATACAAAATATATAGGTACCTACATAAATGATGCAAAAGAAAAATATTTAAAAATCACAATATATTAAGAAAATAAAAAACTATAAAATTCAATTAACCAACAAAAAAGAATTAAGAAGCATGCAAATTAAAAAGATCGAGTGAGTAATAAAATAATAATAAAAAATATACATTATAATATATGGATGACCCTGGACAAATAAAATTAAAAAATAAATTCACAACCAACACAGATTATTGGAGTCATGTTAATCAAATATATCGAATGAGTAAATGCTGTGGATTCGGAAAAGAATTTCTTGCGAAACGTTTCGAGATGAGTGAAGATTGAGGATATTATGAGAATGTGGGTTAGCTGTTACAAATACGAGCGTCTTTGGCGATACCAGTTCATAGCTCATACTTTTTTACGAACTCATTTTCCATTCATGGTTCTCGCTGTTGGAATATTTTGCCTTCCAGAATAAGGTTGCTCCTCACTCTTCACGTTTTAAAGCGGGCCGTCAAAGACCACTTTACTACTCAAAATTTGGCATCTGTTTCCTAATCTCTTTTAATATGTACATTTTCTTCTCCGATGTACCTCTTCTTTATTTTGTGTGAATGTTTAACATAACATAACATAACATAACATGTATAGACAATTCACACAGACCGAGCTAGTCCCAAACAAATATATGAATCTTGTATTATGGGTACTAACACGACGATACACATATATACAATGCACTGAGCACATATACATGTAACACCCAGACCCAGGACAATTTGAAAAATGTCATTCTTCATTTTGCCCTGGCCGGGAATCGAACCCGGGACCTCGTGACTCAAAGGCAAGTGCGTTAGCCTCCGCGCCACACCGGTTTCAATTGGAAGAAATCGTATCTCTGCGATTTACTCGCCCTCTGTATATTTATTTTATTGTTGTATAAATTTGATTTGCATGTAGGTATATTGTGTAAATTTGCTTGTAAACAATGTACAGTAAAGAATTGATAAATGAATATGCGATAAGCACACCCTTCTTTTTGTAACCATAATAATATTTATTTCGAAAAAATAAAACAGGTGTTTTATTCTACTAAAGATTTAATTTGTGAGAGAGACGTCTTTCGTCTTATGAGGACATTGTCAATGAGAGAGATAAATTAAATCTTTAGTAGAATAAAACACCTGTTTTATTTTTTCGATATGGAATTCTACTACCTAAACACCAACACAGTGAATAATATTTATTTATTTATTTACATATATTCACGGCGTTAGCCTTTAATATGTTAACATACAAATCAAAAATAGAGAACAACAACATGAAAAAAAAATACAATTAATGTGTCGAATCAACAATATGTAGTCATACAGGTAAAATAAATGTTTGTGCGACAATTCTTATAAAAATAACAAACTAAAATATTGAAACAGGTAATTTTACATAGAGGATTCATAAATATATAGTCATACAGGTAAAATAAATGTATGTGCGACAATTCTTATAAAAATTTCATACTAAAATATTGAAACAGGGCATTTTAAATAGAGGATTCATAAATATATAGTCATACAGGTAAAATAAATGTATGTGCGATAATTCTTATAAAAATGTCAAACTAAAATATTGAAACAGGTAATTTTACATAGAGGATTCATAAATATATAGTCATACAGGTAAAATAAATGTATGTGCGACAATTCTTATAAAAATGTCAAACTAAAATATTGAAACAGGTCATTTTAAATAGAGGATTCATAAATATATAGTCATAGAGGTAAAATAAATGTATGTGCGACAATTCTTATAAAAGTGTCAAACTAAAATATTGAAACAGGTCATTTTAAATAGAGGATTCATAAATATAGTCAAAGTCATACAGGTAAAAAAAGAGTAATGAGATAATAATTACCTATTTGTCAATCAATAATATGATAAAACACTTATATCAAAAATGTGTTACTTATTAATTTATTTTTTTAATTTACACCGTTATTAACATCTGAATTAAATTTACAGTGGACAAATAATAATATTTTATATTAATATTTTTTAGCTATCCAAATTAAAATCACACCAGACATTCGTCATTTAGTATCCGGCCAAGCCACAATATATTTCATTACTGATGTAGAGTATTTTATTTTATACACTTATGAACTTAACGAAAGGTATATTATTATTCGCTATAATATTGGTAATAACATGTCGTCTTTGTGAATTAACTTGAAATAATAATGTTAAACTAAGGTTTACATAAGAATTGGTTTCATTAAAATTTAAGTAGGTACTCTTTCATTCATTCCTTACTTCACCTCTTATATTACAATAGAAAAGCTTTGTGTTCAACTTTTCATACGGGAACACAAAAAAAGATATATCTGGGTTTTGTTATAAATCCAAATACAACCTTATACACACCTTTCACACTAAGCTAAAAGCTTGTGCCGTGAAAGGGGAGTTTGCCGGCACCTGGGATCGAACCATGGACCCTTAGTTCTGAAGGCCGAGACTCTACCTCCAGGCTACCTACGAACTCAACGAACACCTGCCTTCTACAGGACACCTTGAACGAATGAGTATCTATTGTAAAAACATCCCTTGGTAATGTTTTTTTTCAAAAGATTTAAGGTTGGTTGTATGAAAACCTTAATAAAATAACACATTGAAGTATAATTAAGAAAATTTACCTCTTTCCTTCCCTCGTTTATTTAATATATTATATTCATATTCCTACCTTTAATTATTTTCTTTCAGGTTTTCGGAAAATTAAGAAAACCGTGTAATTCCGCTTTCCCAAAATTATTAATAGGCGAGTTTGTTAAGGCAGTGGTACAGTTTTATTCTTATTATTACTTTTCTCGTCCATCAGAAGAAGAAAGCTTTAGGCGTAGCTTTCAGAAAATCTCCCGATCCACAAAATAATTAGAAAATTTATATCATACTAGCTGACCCGGCAAACGTTATTTTGCCATAGACATTATGCCATATATTAAAATCGCTTCTAAAAAAAGGACATGATGATAGAAAGGTGAAATTTAGGAATATAATATGTATTTTATAATGATCACCATAAAAAAATAGTTATAAAATTTTGTCCAAAAAATAAAAAAAATCGAGGTGGGGCACCCTTAACGTTTAGCGGTATGAAAAATAAATGTTGGCCTATTCTCAGACCTACCCGATAAGCACCCAAAATTTTATCAAAATTGGTTCAGCCGTTTTAGAGAGTATGATAACAAACACCGTAACACGAGATTTTTATACATTTATTTGATTATAATCAACTCAAAACAATCACTCTTCAGGAACATAAGGCAGATATAAGTCTCTTTCATTCAAAGCATCTTTGCGCCAGCTGAGTTGACAACTGATAAAACTTATTGGTGGAAGTACTAAATATTAGTTTAACAGCATTTGTATGGAGTAATTACACACAGACTTTATTATTCATGAGCCAGCTTTCAAGAGCTTTCACTCTCATCATCAAGATTACATACAACTTTACTTTCCGTTCAGCTGTGATAAGGTATTTATTTATTTATTTTATCATCATACAAAAACATAACAATTTTCACATAATATTACCCAACTAGGTGAGACCTGGGGGGCTAAAGAGGCCACTTTATATGAATCATAATAGGAATTGTAAAACGATTATACGGTAACATTTCACCATATATGAATTGTAGAGGAATTGCTCAATGTGGGCACTTTAGGCCCCATGTTTTAGGAAAATCTAATAATACAGTTAATGAATACAGGATAGATCATGACGGTGTAGTTGGAGTGATAGAATGAAAATTTTAAAGATTCTGTGAAAGAGTATTGACACAACCGCCTTGAATTAGTGAGGCTCCATTCATCGTGTGTTTTTCCTTCACCCTAAAAAAGGACTATCTTTTTCATTCACAACATTTCTCATGATGACCTATACACACAATGAACCATTTCCGCGATGATGGCTCTTGATAGTTAGAAAGAAGTGACACGATAGGTGGAGAATCGTTCAAAATACAGGAGATTTGTTTCCACGCTGTATTTCAAAAATCGAAACGGCTTAATTTGCATATTTGAGCTCTGGCAGTTTTTTTTCGTAACCATACTTCATTTAATAAGTATTCAATACTAGAGTAGTTTTGCTCGGTATCGCTTGGAAAGTAAATCTCAGAATGACAAATTAACATTAGTTGATGGTATAAATAATTGCTTTCCAAGGAAATGACAAGAATTTGAAGACAATATTAAGAACTGGCAACACTTGTTTCAAATATTTCTGACAGTTGTATCTTGTATCCATGTTTTGACGTAATATCAAAAATATAATTATAATTCAATTTGAATACAAATTTGAAAACTGTTATATATACCTATTTGTCAATAGCTATATTTAAAATACCTATTTTTAGCTTGAATAAAATAAAAATAAAATAAAATAATCTTAATGTGAAATAAACAATATAACACAAATGGCGGGTTTACACCTGGCCTAGAGATCAAAGCGAGCTTTACACCTGGCCTAGAGATCAAACCTTGTAGAGAAGAAATTAATTTTTCTCTATCTCGTCTGGTAACGGTGTCCATTGAAGACACATAAAAAAATAATTATACATTTTTTTACTGTTTCAGGGCCGATCTTATAAACATCCGTTAGTTACATAACCGACGAAATATACCGAAAAAAGAAAAAATCGGTAACTTTTGCGTCTTACAAACGTCCGTTAGCCATATTTCGGTAAAAATCTGTAGGTTAGTATACCGACTGTTTTGGGAACGGTTTTGACACTTAAACCGTCGGTTTATAAGTCAATATTTTTTGTTCGCTAAAGAAAAGGTTATTTTTCTTAAAATATACAGTGTATTTGTGATGCCTCACTTCTCATAAGAAATATTGTTCTTGAATTTAAACAAAAAAATAAATTTTCAAACGTGATTACGCAATGCTGCGAGGTTAAACTTCAATAATGCGTGTGTATTTGATAGTTGCTATGCATAGAAAAACAATAAATCATAGCAATACCTTTTATAAGACACCCATCGGTTTGTTTGGCTTACAAACTGCCATCCGTCAGCAACTTACCAAAATGCTAACGGATATTTTTTGTTAAAATGTAAGTATATAAGATCGGCCCTTACTGGATCTTAGCACAACGCGCAGATAATTAGAACCAATAAAGTCCTTATGTCACGACACTGAGAATGGAAAAATTGGTGAAGGTTGTTCAATATCCATGGACACCAAAATTGATCACTCAATCCAGCCTAGAGCCAATTCATAATCATCGAGATTGAAGACCTTGGCGGAAAAACAACAATTGTCCAAAATTTTATGAAATCGTTTTATTGCATTAATACGATCTAGTGCACACCCTCTACTGGTGGTTTAATTTATAAACATGGGAAAGCAACACATGTCCTTCAAATCGCGCAAAAGGCGTCGGAAGTTCTCAAAAGAGATGGACCAACTACATTGTCTAGGTGTTAGGAAGCCAACGGTGTTGAGCTGCTCATGATGAAAACCAATGTCAAACGTTTTGAAAAGGTTTTTTTATCAAGCGATGGAGAGAAGTCGGCTGATATGTAAATTTATTTAATGATTTTTATCTTATGATTTAGTGGTAAAACGACAAATGTGCACAATTTTTTGGAAAAAACAACAAATGTCACATCACTATTTTCTGTTCTATTTTCAATTTTAACAAAGGAATTAACAAAAATATACATACATGTATATTTGGGAAGTATGTTTACGAGGGATGGAAGATGCGATAGGGACATTGAAAGAAGGAAAGTGGCCGGTGCTAGAGTAAACGGTGCACTTCGACCCATTGTCAGCAATGACAATGTGTCGAACATGGCTAAAATGCTGGTGCACAATACCATTCTGGTACCGTCACTTACGTATGCAAGCGAGACATGGACGTGGTTGAAGAAGGACGAAAGTGGAATAAATGCAGTAGAGATGCGATCGTTGAGAAGAATGGTTGGTAAAACGCTGCGTGATAGAGTGAAGAATGAGGATATTAGAAGAATGAGCGGATGCAAGAAGACTGTTGTGGACAGAATGCGTGTAAATAAATTGAGATGGTTTGGTCATGTGGAACGAATGAAAGAGGAAAGAATGACAAAGAGGATATACTTATCTGAAAGAAAGGGTGTGAGGAAACGCGGGCGTCCGAGAACCACGTGGCTTGATCACGTGGATCAAATTCTCAAGGATGGCCGCGTGTTGAGTAAGAGGAACCGACGTGCGTGTATGAGGAACTGTATGAATGTGGAGGAAGCGAAGGAAGTGTGTAAAGATAGATCTGTTTGGCGTTCCGTTCTCTCTGCCTACCCCACTTGGGACACGGCGTGAGGGTATAGTATAGTATAGTATAGTATAATTAACAAAAATGAAACTTGCTTTAGCTATTCATTGCGTCACCTACATTTTACAGCAATAACAGCAAAGAAAATCGTATTTTATTAGAAGTTAGGACGTTTTAATGCTCTCCTGTAAAATTTACTAAATGGGACATTTGTTGTTTTTCTGCCAAGGTTTATTTCGATTTATTTCTCACTTCTTTCGGTTAGATTGTATACAATGTTACACGGTGTAAACATGGTTCTCCAATTGAGATATTTGATATTATAATCATACGGACATGATGAAATATTTAAAAGATTTTCTTAATGTGTAAAATCTCAAAACACCACCGCACCAGGGCCGACCATCTTACGGGTGTTATAATATAATATTTCTCCAATATTCTTACGCAGAAACACGAGAGGGTAATAATTCTTACTAAAAGCGCACCTGAGCCAACAAAAGTTTATTTTCTATTAGCAAACCGGCGTCTGATTTAAACATCAAACTCGAAATAATTTTTACTGAGAAAAATCAAGTATTTTTATTTCAGAAAAAAAATCAAAAGTCATTATAATAATTACTTTTACCTAATAGCAAAAGCATAACTCAATTTAAATTCTAAAAAAAAACATTCCATATTCATCACAGCCGGATTTTGCTCTACGCAATGGTAAACTTAATATGATTAATATATTTCTTGAATAAGTAGGTACTGCCCTCTTTACTCTTATGGTAAAAAATCTGTGTGTAGTCATGATTTATCAGCTCACGTTAAATCCCTTTTGTGGTAAATGAAGATGATGGAATTCACAGAAATCTTTCTAAAATTAATAATTGGCGTAGTCTCAAAATATTTAATAAGTGGTAAAAAATTTGACAACTTACCGATAGTAGTCAGAACTGTCAGCGAGTAAAAGAATGCTTTGGCCAAACTCCATTCTCCTTCTTCATATCCATAAGTCAAACCACCAACACTGTGAGAAGTCCCTCCAAGAGCCATCTCCTGATAAACTGCACCATATTGCGCGGCCATTTCTTGGGTGACCCTTTGAACCAATTCATCTTGAAATTTAGAAATCTCTTGACCGGCAAGTCTAGTCCAATTCTCTCTATACAGAATATTCAATGAGACAGTTATCTCCCAAATATTTTCAACAGTTTTAGCTCTAGCTTCAGCGTTCACGTCATTTAAAAATGAATAATTTTGAGCGTAGTCCAAAGATTTTGAGATCTTTTTATAATCTTCATTGTTATTTCTATCGTCATCTCTTTGACTTCCATTAATTTGACTTTCAGTATTACTCTGCTCTGTAAATTGTTTTCCAGGTAACATTCTTGGTTTCAAAACTTGATTATTGTTTCCACCTTCGATTGCCAGAAAAATGAATGATCCCAAAAACGTATAACCTAGGAGTAAGGAGAAGATCCCAAGATTGGTGAAAAAACTCACAATGTACTGCCTCCTTCTAAGTTTTGTTGTTTTAAAGCAAAAACAGCAAACTACTTTTTGTCTTCCACCATGTTGTGAAGTGGAAGAAGAAGTTCCTTCTTTGATATGTCTTGGAATATCACCGTTCATGGTGGATTTTGTATCATCGATTTCTGGATAAGATTCATATTGGTATAGAGTCTCCTGTTTCACATCGTATTTTACACTATCCATTTCAAAATCATTTTAAGATTTAAGCATGTTCATTTATAACTCACAAAGTAGTTCAACAACTGCCATGTTTTCTCTGATTTTGAAATACAAACTTTACAGACTTTTTAAGTGTAATGGACTCAACACCAATCCCTGCGGTACACCATCTGAAACAATGATAAATAAACGATTAACACTTTAGGCTTTAACTTCGTTCAATCAATTTGTATTATTCTCAGTTGGTTGAGTTCAAACAACTTTTTGTTGTGGCACAACAGGTCGATTAAAAGTTGGATAAGCGTTCTTGGTACGTGCGTCTTTTGAAAACTTTTTGACTTTGACCAGAATTCTAATTAGATATAATTTGTAGCATTTAACAACTGCGTACAGTAGCTTACTTCTGAATAATAAAATAATCTTTGAATATATCTCTTAGATAAAATAAAATGATAATCCTCACCTAAACTTTTTACTAACTATATTTTTATACATAATAAAAATTGCTTTAATGTATGATGATCTTATAATCTGTAAGAATGGGAAGGCCACCATTGTAAAGAAGTAATGCTCATCTAATGGACATAAGAAATCAATATAGGCACCGAATTCTATTATATATTATGTTGGCGTCAGCTATGTACAATGTACATGCAGATGGTCAAAGATCAGACAACTTCGGGAGAGATATAGAAGAAGCCTACGTTCAGAAGTGAACATAAGTGGGCTGGGAAGAAGCTTGATATATTTTTACTAAATTTATTTATTTATTTTTATTTTTTACATATCCACAGCGTGAGCCTTTTACATGTTTAAGAATACACAACCAAACAAATCAAAAATTTTATCGCAACACAGTTGGAACAAGACAAGAACAAAAATTGGCAAAGAACAACACACAAAAAGGAAACAATTCATAACAACAATAATTTTAGTCAAATCACAAAACATTGAAGTGTCAGTATAGAATGTCAATGAAATGTTTAGTACTTAATATGTCAAGAAAAAAAATTGTTATTTAGGTAGGAGATGTCAAGTAGATAGAAGAAAAAAATCTAAAATAAATAGTTCTATTACCTAAAAAAATATTTTGATTAGAATGATCTAGAGTTTGTGTGTTCACATTGTGAAAAGACATTTTAAACATATTTGATATTAACAAAAACACTGTTTACTTTTCACTATTGATTTATAACTCGAATATTTTCGTAAAGTTAGCTTGACATTTTCAAGAGAACTAATATTTTTTAATGTGACTTTAATTTTTTATACAAGTCCTCTTGAAAATGTCCAGCTCACTTGACGAAAGAACTCAAGTAATAAATCAATAGTGAAAAGTAAACACTGTTTTTGTTAATATCAAATAAGTACAAAAATATTTTGTCTATGTTTCTACTTTGTGTTACCGAAAGGTTAAAAGATAATAAAACAATTACTTTTTACAACAAGACCTTTTTTGATTATGAATAAACTTAAAATTTTAATATTGATATATTTTTATGAATTTTAATACAAAAATTATATAACAACTCGAATTTATTTCTCGCTTAAAGATAAACTTAAAGAAACAATTTACTTGTCTGTTCAGCAATTAGATTGTCTTTTTAAACTAGGATAAAGTCCTAATAATTTCATGAATAAATAAATTAATGTTCACCAAAAAAACAAACGAGACACGAAATTGTTTTTGTTTTTTGTCACACAGCTTTTACGTCACTCACTGAAAACATTTATAATAAATTCTCAATTTTTTCTCGTAAGTATAATAATTTCTCTTATTGTTTTAAGCAAGTTATTTAAATTTCTTTTGTACACCAGAGGTGATGGTACTGGATTTAAAATAAACTCAAACTCAACCCAGACACCTTCACAGTAATAGTAATAGTAATAACTATCTAATTTTTACAATTCTGACGCATGACGTTTGTTTTGATACTCTGTGTTGTGTTTTTGTTTTTTTAATGTTTTGAATGATTTAAATAATTTGAATTGGTGTTTTGATATATCATTTTGTTGGAAATTTTCCAGTGCATAAACTGATCTCATTATAGTTTGGATACATATAGTGCTGTGAAAATTATTTACGAAAGACTGTGAAGGAGGTGAAAGTTTTACCACAAAATTTTTGTAAAGTGAACGCTTCTTCCAGCGAACCTCGATGTAACATGAGTTTGGTGTCATTGTGTAGAGGAATTAAAGCCGCGTAAATAACCTCGCGAGGACCCTATCTTAAATTCAGCAGTTCTTGAGAAAATTGGTTTTTCCTCATATGAAAATTTCCAAAAATTTTCCGAAAAATAAGTGTTATATATCATTCGAACCGCCATCAAAAGCTGTGCATAACCTTTTTATTATTTTGTCCATAACTTTGGTATTTAATGAGATATACCAGGATTATTTTGAAAAAGTACATTTTTATAAAGTGCCACTTTTTGGTAGGTACTTAGGAAAAAACAATTATTACCATTAAACAGTAAATAAAATTCTGCATAATAAAGTTCGCGGTCGTACTTTTCTATCTTATGAAGTTTTAGTGATAAGTGAATAAATAACAATTTATCCATACTAAAAGTAAAAATCTCATTGTTCTACCGCCTAAGCGCAAGATTAATATTGGGTTTCGTGTGTCCTCCACCGTTTAGCACTGTGAATTATTATTCACTTTGAACTACATCTGGAACTTGTTTTTTGAAGTAGAAGTGATCAATATTACTACAACAGTTAATAATAGATAATCAACCTTTTGCTGAGAGATGGCATCCACTAGTAAATCTGATTTACCTACCAAGATGAACTCAAGGAACTATTTCGCTTCTTCAAGTGACTCTATCAAGAAACTAACCAATCTCGTGATGGATCCTAACAGTAAATTCAACAAGGATCAAATAGCTAAAATAATTTCTATAGCAAATGAATTGATGACAAATAATGGGCACGCTACTGCATACATGGCTCATATAGAGGGTGAAAATAAATGCATGAAGGATATGTTGGCGACAAGAAGTGAAAACCAATCACCAAAAAATGTAGCGTCTTTGATATCCGAAACTATCGATGAAATGGAAGAGCGAAGATTGTGTGAGAAGAATGTGATTATATTCAATATTCCTGAGAGTGACTCCGCTCTGTCATTTAATGGGATGCAAGAGGATACTGGCGCTGTCGCTGATATATTGAAGGGGATAGATGAGTCCAATAACTTCAAAGTGACGAAGGTATATCGTCTGGGCACAAAGAAATCGGAAAGGGTGAGACCAATCAAGGTTGAGTTCTCCGATAGAGAACAGGCTAGACAGGTCGTTTTTAATAGTAGAAAATTATTAACTAGAGGAGTTAAGATTAAACACGACCTCACTCAGCGACAAAGAGAAGAGCTTGCGCAACTATGGAAAGAGGTGGATTCCAGGAAGAGCAACGGAGAGATCAACTTGACGGTCCGGTGGGTTAACTCTAAGCCCAAGATAGTGACTACGCATAACAGATTTCATGATGCAAAAAACTAACTTCTTCATTACAGTGCTATTATCAAAATATTAGAGGTGTAAGGACAAAATTAACTGAATTTAAAACTAATTTGTATACTTTGTCTCATAAGATTTTCCTACTGTCTGAAACTTGGTTAGACAAGAATATTAACACATCTGAGCTCAGGTTTGTAAATCATGTTGTATATAGACAGGATAGGAATGAGAAAACTAGCAATAAGGTGAGGGGTGGTGGTGTGCTTGTCGCTGTGAATAGTCAATTAAAATCAAGGAAAATAAATATTAACAATAATATACTGGAGCAAATATTTGTCCAGGTGGGCCCCCCTTCTACCGGTGTTATTTTTGGATGCGTATATATACCTCCTGATGCCGATACTGAGAAATATAAGCAGCATGCTAGGGACGTAGAACTGCTCCGTAATAGATATCCTAAATCCAAAATTGTTATAGTGGGAGACTACAATTTACCTAATATCAAGTGGTCAGTAGGCGAGGGTGATGGTGGTGAGAGATTCTTTGAGGTTGGATATGATACTGAGAGCCGTAATGCAAATGACGTTACTGTCTGTTTGAATGAGTGTCCTAAATCTAGGGAAATATTAGACATGATGCATTTTTTGGGTCTGATTCAGATGAATAATGTTTTAAATATCAATCAAAGAGTATTGGACTTGGTTTTGATTAGTTATATTAAGGTGGAGGTTGCACTGTCAGACGAGATGCTGTTACCAGCGGATAAACATCACCCCCCATTAAATATAGATGTCATTCCTAATGTTCATTTAAAAAAATCCACCCGTGTTACCAAATCATTTAATTTTCATAAGGCTGACTATGACTCAATTAATCAATTTTTACATGCATCTCACTGGTCTTTTCTATTTGATAATGTGGGCTTGGATCGTAAGTTGGATATTTTTTATGAGTATATAAATACAGCCATAGAATTATTTGTTCCTTCCGTAGCTTTTAAAACTAATAATTTTCCCGTGTGGTTCAATAATGAGTTGAAAACTAAGATTTTCGAGAAAAAAATTTGTCACGCTCAGTACAAGAAAACGAGATGTATTGAAGATTACCAAAAATTTTCCGAGCTTAGAAGTGCATGTAAGTATGTATCAAGGTGTTGCTATCAGGAATATATTGCTAAGATTGAGGGTGAGGTCAGTGATGATGCTAAGGCCTTTTGGAGGTTTACTAAGTCTCAAAGAAAGGAGGATGATCGTATTCCGGATACATTGGTATATAATGGAATGTGTAGTACTGATGATTCGAAAACGGTAAATTTTTTTGAACAATTTTTTAAAAGTGTTTATGTGACGGATGATGAAACAACTCTTGGTCCTGATGTACCACTGTCGGAATCGGTTAATGTAAATGACTGCGTAATAGAATATTCTTTGGTGAGAGATGGACTGGAGAAGCTTAGTATTAAAAAGCCTACAGGACCAGACGGAATACCAAATGTGTTTTTGAGACAGTGCTCTTCTTCTATATCGTATCCACTGTTTGTCTTATTTAGAGAATCCCTAAGTATGGGCTACTTTCCAGAACGGTGGAAAGAAAGCTATATTGTTCCCGTATTTAAGAAGGGAGACAAATCTAATGTCAAAAATTATAGGCCTATTAGTATTCTGTCAGCAATACCCAAATTTTTTGAATGTGTTGTTTTAAATTGCATCGCTCCTCAACTTGAAAAATTGATTGATCAAGCTCAGCATGGTTTTGTCAGAGGGAGGTCGACTTTAACAAATTTAATGATATATGAAGATCACCTCATGAAGGCCTTTGCTGAAAAGTCTCAGATAGACTCGGTATACACTGATTTCAGCAAGGCCTTTGACCGCGTCCCACATAATATTTTGCTGAGTAAGTTGAGGGGACTGGGTGTGGGAGGCAGTTTGCTTGGGTGGGTTTCCAGTTACTTGTGTGAGAGAAGACTTGTGGTTTGTAAGGATGGGGTGAGGGGCAATGGTTTCATCGCTACAAGTGGGGTCCCACAGGGCAGTCATTTGGGCCCACTTCTGTTCCTTCTCTTTATAAATGATATTGTTTCAGTGTTTGATGACGTTAACTATCTTCTATTTGCGGACGATCTCAAAATTTATAAACAGGTTAACAATGAAGGTGATTGTCAGATTTTGCAGAGCAATTTGGATGGGTTGAGGTCTTGGTGTGAGCGTAATAGGCTTTTTTTGAATATTGATAAGTGTCAGGTCATAACATTTACTAAAAGAAAGAATCCGTTTATGTTTGAGTACAGGTTGGGAGATGATGTTTTGGAACGCGTTCATGCTATAAGGGACTTAGGAGTAGTCTTTGACCATCGTTTAACTTTTGTTCCACATATTGAGGATATTACTTGCAAGGGCATGAAAATGTTGGGATTCGTGTTGAGGGTGGCCAGAGAATTCGTCAGTATACCAGCGATCAAGGCTATGTTTGTGTCCTTAGTCAGAAGCTTGGTAGAATATAACTCTCCTATATGGTCTCCTCACTACGCAGTCCACTCTAACAATATTGAAAGGATTCAGCATAAGTTTTTGAGGTATGTCAACTATATGATGCGCATTCCTATTGAGGAGATTGATTACTCTTACTTGTTGTCCCTTTTAAATTTAAACACATTGTCTGATAGACGAATAATCTCTGATCTGATTGTGCTATTCAAGATTGTAAGAGGGGAATTAGATTGCCTTGACCTTAACAGTTTAATATCATATCATATTCCAACAAGAGCCACTCGTCAGGTTGTGACTTTTCATAGTGACGTAGTTGATACTAACTATTTATATAACTCGCCCCTTTATAGGATGCATAGGTTGGGGAATATGTATGGTCATTTGGCGGATGTTTTTGCGGATTCCTTATCCGAATACAAATGGAAATTAACAGAAAATTTTAAATCTGCGAGTTTGATGGATTGTGTTTAGTTGCTGGGTTTTGATGTGTTGTTTTTGCGACGAGATTGTATCTATTGGTGTATTCGGTTTGAGCGAGAGTGGAACAACCCGAAACTATGTATTGTATTGTTACCGACTTGGCCAGGCATTCCCTACATGAATAATTAATTGTATTTTGATTTTTTATGATATATATTAGGAAGTTTATAATCATTATTATTTTTAAGAGATTTATAATCATTATTATTTTTAAGAGATTTATAATCATTATTATTTTTAAGAGATTTATAATCATTATTATTTTTAAGAGATTTATAATCATTATTTGAAATTATTTGCTAGTACTACATTACAGCTACATTGTTTTTATCACTTGACTGTTTTCTTTTGTTATAATTATTATGTTTGTAAAGGCTGGTTCAGCCGTTTATTATTATAAATAAATAAATAGATAATCAATGTGATTTTGTTGTGAAGATGAAGGAAGTCGACAGCAGATGGAATCGAGTCCGGGTCGCTTGATTAAAAGTGCAGGATTCTACTTTCAAGCTAGCGACCACCACCGAAAACAGCGGCATTCTTTGGCCAATTTGGAAAATTTTACTATACTATACTACCCCCTCACGCCATGTCCCTGATGGGCTAGGCAGAGAGAACGGAAAGACGCCATATTATTATAAATCAATCCTTACACGCTTCCTTCGCTTCATCAACATTCATCCAGTTTCTCACACATGCATGCCAATTTCTCTTACTCAATATGCTGACGTCCTTTAGAATTTGATCCACATGCTCCAACCACGTAGTTTTTGGACGTACGCGCTTCATTATACTCCCTCTTTCAGATAAATACATCCTCTTCGTCATCCTTTCATCTTGTATTCACTCAACATGTCCAAACCATCGTAACTTATTTAGACGCATTCTATCCACACCACTCCTCTCGCATCCGCTCATTGTTCTGATATCCTCATTCTTCACTCTATCTTGTAACGTTTGACCAACTATTCTTCTCAGTGAACGCATAATTACATATTTATAGAATTCATATACTCGATATTTTACAGTGTATGTGTATATAAGGTGTATGTGTATGATGTGTGGCTTTCTGCACTGTATGCCTAGCGCATACACATGTATATTATTATTCCACTTATTAATATTTTTTATTTGTTGTTATTATGGTGTTTATTGTTTTGTTGCAAAGATACCGTATATTGTTATAAAATTTTTAATGTATAGTTCATAAGTTCTTTATATGGTACTGTAATAGTAATAGTAAATCATCATTGAACGATATAAAACACGGAGTTCCTCAAGGTTCCATTTTAGGTCCATTTTTCTTCTTGTTATATATAAATGACTTACCAAAAACAGTTGATAATGGCAATGGGATAGTATTGTTTGCTGATGATACATCTCTTCTTATTAAAGATATTAATGGAGTTGACACTGTATCCAAAACTTTAAAAATGTTGAGTAGCATAGAGGCATGGTTCCGCGATAATAATTTAATATTAAATGTGACGAAAACGAATGCGCTTCGCTTTTCTCTCGGACATTCGATTCAGGATCCTGTTAAGTGTGCACTGAGGGGGAGGTCCGTTGACATGGTCGATCATTGCCGATTCCTTGGTGTGACCATTGATGGTAAGCTACAGTGGTCGCCACACATTGATCGGCTGTGCGATGGGCTTAGTACTGCAGTGTATGCTATTAAAAACATTAGATGTATATGTGGACAAGATGCAGCAAAATCCGTCTATTTTGCATATTTCCATAGTTTGATGACTTACGGAATAATGTTCTGGGGTCAGGCAGCTGATTCGAATCGAGTATTTATTTTACAGAAATGGGCAATAAGAGCTATTCAAAATATGCATCCGAGAGATTCCTGTCGCGAAGTATTTAAAGAATTAGGCATACTTACATTGGCCGGTGCATACATCTGGGAATGCCTGTTGTATGCTAAGAAAAATCTGTCAAATACCCCGAAAAATGCTGACTTTCATGACCATAACACCAGAGGGAGAAATGACATAAGAGCGGTAAAGCATAGATTGACGAAGTCGTCCAAAAGCTTTGCATGCTATAGTGTACGACTCTATAACAAACTCCATCAGGATGTGAGACTCATGGAGGAAGGCATGTTTGAGAGAAAGGTTAAGGCGTATCTCGTTGATAAATCATTTTACACAGTTGACGATATGCTAAATGAAGCCTCGTGCTCAATTTAGCATAAATTATAAAATAGTTTTAAATGTATTAGCACCATTTATTTAGCTTTAAATTTATGCGATTGACAAAACTCTGATTTGAACCCTTTACATTCGAATCAGAGCCGCTATAATGTTCTTAATTTTTTTCATGCATTTTATATTATTTAGCTTTAAATTTATGCGATTGACAAAACTCTGATTTGAACCCTTTACATTCGAATCAGAGCCGCTATAATGTTCTTAATTTTTCTTGATTTATATATTGTCTCAAGTGTTTTATGCTTGTGTGTACGTATGTTTTTTTTTCATATAATTTTATTGTCTTGATTTTTATTTTTCTTGTGTCGATAATTTTGTATTTTCATGCTTCTGTGTCTTGTTGATTTGATATTGTAAACCTGACAAACCCAAGTGCCCTATAATGGGGTCTATGGTGTGATGGATAAGAAAAAAAAAAAAAGGCAGTCGCCGTATAGATAAATAAATGAATAAATTTATTTCAGCATTTATTAGATATCCTACTTTCACAATAAACTGTTCCTTTGGTAACGAAACGAATGAGTAGAACAGAAAAAGCAGGCTTTTTGCAAACTTGAATTAAAAATAAAATTGAAATCAAACTAAAAAGAAATTTGTTTTTATTTTGGATTATTTATTGCGTGTGTACGATAAAAAAAGCGTTATAACAAAATATCAATACACGTTATAAAGCTTTGAATAATAATATTATATTTTTAATGAAATTGATCTAAGGTTTTCTTGGAACTAATTACCATAAATTATTATTTAAGTATGGAATATACTTGAAATCAATAACATTATAATATTGGGAAATATATTTATAAAATATCATATTTGTTCAATAGATGGTTTATGAATATTGACTGAGCAAGCAATCAACTTTAGAGTATCTATGTACGGATTGTTTATCAACAAATATATTTTATTTGAACATGTTCGTAAATACATACATATTTGCGTATGCTTGTTAATAACAATTAACATTGTATGTAATAGTTGTTTTTTTTATCAATATACCTAACATACAATGGCTTTATTGCCAGGATAAAAACTCTCCTTTTATTATGTTGTTTCCTTTTGACAATGTGTCTTATGTGTTTTTTTTCTATTTTCTTTTTTTTGGATCTTGCTTTATTTTTTATCCTGCTGAAATCACCTCGGCCAAAAGCGGTCATGGTCTTAGTGCAGGGTGATATATTTTTTTAATAAAATAATACTCAATAGTATTTTGCATTCAGGGTCCGACTAGGGTGGGGGAGGCAGGCAATTGCCCACAGCGGCAAAATTCATACCCGCAGAAAATATTAAGTATTATCTTATTAGTGATGTTTGATGACCATCTTTTCTTACAGAACACTCGAAACCATACAGAAAAGAGTGAGAGACCTTTTTTTGCTGAAGACTATAGAACATGACATAATATTATATTATTTGTATGTAGTTTATTACATAATCCATAATTTTTCAAATTTGTGATCATTAACATCGTGGAATTCCATTTTAATAAACTATTTTTGAAAAAACAAACACTGTATTTTCCACTTTTACAATTTTATTTGTTTAAACGTTTTTCAAGACCTACTGTCTCATCTTCTGAACTAAAACTAAACATAAAAATCAAGGATACCTACCTCACTTTCTCCCCCACTCCCGACTCCACCTACCACTTGTCAGGATACTTGATTTTTATGTTTAGTTTTAGTTTTGAAGATGAGACAGTAGGTCTTGAAAAACGTTTAAACAAATAAAATTGTAAAAGTGGAAAATACAGTGTTTGTTTTTTCAAAAATATTTTACATAATCCATATTTTTTTCTCTAATAAGTAAAACTATTACCATTAGATAAAGTGCACTTCAACCAGTCTTAGCCGATTCGTAATGGTCGAAACACCTTCCCAGTTTCCTACTTAATGAAGTCTACACAATCTACTGGTTGAGATGTCTGTCGAGTAATATTATTCTAGATGGTATTAATTCCGTGTGAAACACTCTTATTTTTTTTATTTTTATTTTTTTTTTTTATTTTTATTTTTCTTTTAGATACAACAGCATTTACAATAGGAATAAGTAATTTACAAGTTCAATATTTGATTTACATCGCCAATTATAGTAGGTATCTTAAATATATTCATTATTATGTAGTACAAAAAAAAAACAATATAAGTAAGTACACAATAGGTGGGGAAGAGAAGGAAGAAAGAAAGAAAAGAAAAATGACAAATAAGTTAATAGGAGGTGAGAGAGAGAGAAGGAAGAAAGAATAAAGAATAATTATAAGGCATATTCAGTACAATAACAACACCACAATACTATTTATATGTACCTACACTGTACTATATCATCGCATACCTATAGCTTAATAAACTAGTAGTTATTAATTAAATATTTGTACCGAGTTAATATCCACATTATTCCCATAAATGTATACTTCATTTTAATATGATAAAGTCAAAATTGATCAAAGAGTACGTACCTTACAACTTACAAAGTAGGTACTCGATTATTTTATGTCTACAACATATACAAACATACTTTGAATATACTAACGAATATTCGCATGGTTCAATTTATATTGATCATGCTATTAAAATTCATAAAGGCCGCATATCTTATTTTGTTTCAACTTAAATTGAAAGCGGTTTGTACCATAGTGGAAAGGATTGTGTTTCAAATCGAAAGATAGACATGGTTGTAGGGAGATGAAAGTGTAATAAATGCTGTAGAGATGCAATTGGTAATGAGGATGTTTGGTAAAATTTTGCTTGATAGAATAAGGATATTAGGACAATTTATTAGCGGTTCCGAAAGGAGTGTTGTGGATAGAATATTTGTTAACAAGTTGCGATGATTTGGACATGTGGAGCAAAGGAATGAGGAAAAGATGACAAATAGTGTGTTTATCTGAAATAAAGGGTGTGAAAAAACGTGGATATTCCAGAACAACGAGGCTGGAATACGTGATTCTTATTCTCAAGGATGGCCATGTCGTAAGTATGAAAAATCGGCATGCATGTGTGAGAAATTGCATAAATGTAGAAGAATCGAAAAAAGTATGAAATAAATAGTATTCTATTCTCTCTGTCTACCCAACTTAGGACACGGCGTTAGGGTGTAATAGATTGTAATAATAGAATACAAAAACGCGACCTCTCTCCAGAAACCAGCCTCCTCGATTTAGAGCATCTCTATGCCAATTTAGTCATCTCTTACCACGACATTTCAAACACTGATATAATTTTCATAGGAATATATATAAGAATAGCTATACACATATGTCAGTATAGCTGGCGGAGTTATCACTTACGAAATTTCTTCCAGACAACTAGTGCTGTCTCAATTTTACTGAGACAGTTCTTTTCCAAACCCTAGTTGCAAAAATTCCTAACGAAACTCCGCGACCCAGCTGGGAATCG
This sequence comes from Athripsodes cinereus, assembly GCA_947579605.1. Lineage (NCBI taxonomy): Eukaryota > Metazoa > Arthropoda > Insecta > Trichoptera > Leptoceridae > Athripsodes > Athripsodes cinereus. The sequence goes on from OX388327.1 coordinate 773,835, forward strand.
AACCCAGGACCTCGATGATTCAAGTCGACTACGATAGCCGTTGAACTACGTGGCCGGTTATTATTAGTTGTTCAATCAAAATCGACCCGTGTGTACAGAATATTTGGCACTCAAAATTGTTTTAATACCATACCGTCAAGTTTTGTCGATTAATTTGATAACTTGGAATGGTTCTTTGAACTGTTTATCAGACATCAATATGTTTAATAACATAATAATGTTATAAGCGGAAGTTAATTAACTCGTTCTTCCATTAATCTTAATGCTCGGTTTTGCGTATTGGGGTTTAAAAAAACCTGAAACAAAACTAACCTAATATATAAAATTCTCGTGTCACGGTGTTTGTTATCATACTTCTCCAAAACGGCTGGACCGATTTTGATAAAATTTTGTGTACTTATCGGGTAGGTCTGAGAATCAGACAACATATTATATTTTTCATACCCCTAAAAGTTAAGGGTGGTCCAACCCGATTTTTTTGTCAATTTTTATATTTTTATTTTTTTATGCTGAGTCATTAAAAAAATACATATAGCCCTAAATTTTTACCCTTCTACCATAAACCCCCATTTTTTAATAGCGATATTAGTATATGGCAAACCAACGTTTATCAGGTCAGCTAGTATAAATATATGTAATAATATTTTTTCTACACCTTTTCGACACAGTGTATTTTTTCTCCACCTTTTCGACATAGTGTATTTTTTCTCCGACGTATTATTATGTCCAGATATGTACATTTCTAATGATGAAACACAGAATAGATATACCAAATACAAAATAACATCTATTTACTTTCTTGTCATGTCAAACAATGTACACTTGTAGATAGAGATATACTTGTTATGTACTCATTACTATAAATACAATCCAATAATAAATTTATCATCCGAATCTTGAGACAAATGTTTAATTATTGACAAATAGCTGAAAACATTCAAATCGTTGATTTGCGTCATCAAATTTACGGCAGAGCGGTTTCTAACCATTGACTTATAAAGTATAGACTACTTAATAACGCAGTACAAACTTTCTCAGCAAACATGTTCCAAACTAAAAAGCATTAAAATGTTAATACATAGTAGTTTTCTTTCCAATACTTAAGTATTGAACATCCTGCTTACATTACAAAACCATAAGAGAACCTCATACAATGTTCGTTTCGATAATATTTATTTATTTATTTATTCAGATATTCACGGCCGAAGCCTTTTTTTTTTTTTTTTAAAAAGATATATCTGGGTTTTGTCATAAACCCAAATACAACCTTATACACCTTTCACAGTAAGCTAAAAGCTTGTGTCGTGAAAGGGGAATTTGCCGGCACCTGGGATCGAACCCCGGACCCCTCGTTCACAAGGCCGAGACTCTACCTCCAGGCTACCGACGAACTCAAATTTTACATGTAAAAAACTAGTATACATACAATACATGCATACAAAAAATATTTTTCTTTTAAAAAAGACACAAAACAAGAGTACAATTAAATAATAGAACAACGTTGACTCAATTTAAAAAAAAATAAAAAATAAAATTTGGTCAAGAAATTAAATTCAAAAAAATAATTTTAAAATTGAAATGATATAAATATTAAATGTCAAACAGAAAAACAAATGGTCAGTTAGTTAAAAAAAATCGCAAATTAAGGTCAAATAATTTTATATATATACAGCAAATTATAAATAGGTACTATTTTACAAATAAGATTTCAAATTATATACATGGACTCATCCCACCAAAAATGATAAATATTACAGAAAAAAAAACAAGTAAACTCTGAACCTCGACTACCCATTGTCAGTTTGTGCACATAAAAATTTGATGATGTCAGATCTGTATTTGAGGAAACTGTCGGCAAAAATATCTGTGTTCTCACCAACCAGATTACCAAGTCTATGAAGTCTGTTTATTGGAGTATGGTACGTATAGTTGTTTCTAGTATAAGACTCGTGAAAAGTTACAGATTGTCTATTAATGAACATATTGATGAACATATCAATTCACTTTATTCAATCATCATTATCTCAATCAGTCCCTCAATTCTGAGAATCGTGATCATCATGCCTCATTCTAAAGACCATCTGTCTCCATCTCGAGCGATCCTCCACCACGTGCAGGGCCCCGTGCAGTGAGCTCTGCGCGACCTCCTTAATTTGGTCGCTATATCTTGCCGGTTTTCAGCCCCATCCACGTCTCTTTTCCACAGCCCCAGTTTTTATTACTATTTCTAGTTTCTCAGGCTGCCTTCTTGTTTAGCACCCTGAGGATGGACTCATTGGTCCTATATTCAGTCCAATCTCCTTCAGCACTACACCTTTGATATTATATTATAATTTGTGACATACAAAACCAAATTATGTATATATTACTTACTTACATACTTCCGATAGCCCAAAAGACCCTGTAGGTCCTTTATCTCCAAAACAAAATATCTCCAAGCCTTTCTATTTTGAGCAATGGATTGCCAGTCGTCTTCAGCATTTAGCTACTCTTGTCTTATATTATTATCCCAGATAATATATAATTGAATCAAATTGCAGAAATACACATACCTATATCTAACATAATCTCACAGACAATTTATAGACTGAGTTAGTGCATGGCTTCATTTGCGTCATCAATCTGTTAAATAATTCATAATTTTGACGCATTCCTATTGTTCCATTTCAGATACAATATTATGACATATGAATATTCTAGTTCTCTTTTACTTCAGGGAATTCTTGCGGCCTAATAATGTCGCCTCTACAAGTCTAATAGTAATAATAGATATATTTATAATATCGATTCAGTATAGCGACTCTGCATTGCTACTAAATTATTATAGCGGAATGTCAATCATACGCACTAATTTTATTAAAACTAATGACAGGTTTATATTGACCTATAATTAGTAACATCGAATGATTTTTTTAAAAGTACGCTGCCTTACCTTGTACTAGTTGAAACAGCTTTAATTTTTAAAGGTTTTGTTATAAATCCAAATACAACCTTATACACCTTTCACACTAAGCTAAAAGCTTGTGCCGTGAAAGGGGAGTTACCAATGCTCACGAGGCCGAGACTCTACTAATTAAAACAATCATGAAAGCTTTAGAGTAGTACGTAAATTCTGAATACTTTCTTATATTTACCAAAACAAAATTGACTTCTTTCCACGCCATGTGCATTAAGATTCGTTAATTCTGAAAAAAAAATCTTGGCATATTCACGCTGCTCTAGGAAACATCCATCCAAGTCGTCGTCTCCGTGCATATAAAAATTCAGATATGGATGACACACATCATTACGAAACTGGAGATTTTAAAAACTTTTTCTTCTTCTTTCTGTGCCATGTCAGATCCCCTTGAATTTGGCGATCACTCCAGCGAAAACCTCCCTGTCCTGTGCTGCTCTAAACAGGTCATCCACTAACCTCATTCCGGTCCACTCTCTAATGTTGCACAGCCAGGACATCTGCTTTCTGCCAACTCCCCGTCTTACCTCTATCTTCCCCTCCAATATAAGGTGGAGGAGATGGTACCTACTTCTCTCCTCGCAGCACGTGACCCAAATATGAGACCTTCCTTATTTTGACAATCGACAACAGTTCTCTCTTGGCTCCGGCTCTCCTAAGTACTTTAAAGCTTAAAGACAACAAAAAATTGATACAAATTGAAAATAAAATATTTCTAATTATGTAATTTGAAACAAGTGTTTCTTTCTACTATAGATTGATTCCGAGAGAGAAGTCCTTCGACGAGATTGATAATGACTTGATATGATAATGATTGATAAAGACGTCTCTCTCAGAATCAATAATAGAAAAAAAACACTTGTTTCAAATTACATAATTATAGAATTCTACTACGTGGCACCGACACAATTAATAAAATATTTCTACTTAATTAAATACATAATCCCACATTAATTAATACATTATATTAACATACTTACCTATTTGACACTGTAATTAGGCAAGATAATCCATCTTACAGAACTGTACATAAAGCAACGGTAATTAATCATTATTCGATACATTACAATACAAACACATTAGATTTACTTACTTGGTAGTTATACACAATAATTATTACATTTATGTATGTAGCTAGTAGCAATATTTATCCAATGTAAACATGACTTTACTCGATAGGTTGGTACCTAATCAATTACCTGGGAATAATTGATGAGAGTGGGCAGTTAATTCTACCGTCATGTCCATCAGGTTACCCCACTTGTATCAACATGTTATGTAGGTAAATTAGATATTGAAAGTATCCAGTATTATTGGGGCTTTTAAGATAAAATATCGGAGCTTTCTGCATGTCGTCCGGTAGCTTAGTTGTTAATGTAAGGGTTGCAGGTTCAAGTCCTGTCCGGGGCACTACCAAATAAAGTGATTGTCTTCTCTTAGACTTACATATATGGTAGCTTCATTTTTATACAAATTAAAAAAAAAATAAACAGAAACACTGTTTTCTTTCATGAAATTTATTTAATCGGTAGGGGCCTTCTAGTGCCACTTAAGTAGCACTAAAGTAGCACTGAAGATGGACTAAGTCCGAAAGGTCTCTGCTGATTAAATAAATTTCGTGTAAGTAAATATTGTTTGTGTTAAAAAAAAATATATGTAATTTGTATAAAAATGAACTTTCACAACGTTGACACCGATAAAATAGAATTTCTATTATTACATTTTGTGTTTTTATATCAAAGTAATTTACAAATGCCTAGAAGATATTATTTCACAGAACACAGATTTAAGTTCACAGTTCACAGTTCGGCCGGCCGGTTTGACGTAGAGGTAATGTTCTTACCTTTGAGTCACAAGGTCTACGGTTCGATTCCCGGACAGGGCGAAATGAAGAATGACCTTTTTTTAAATTGTCCTGGATCTGGGTGTAACATGTATAATATTTGTTTAGTGCATTGATGTGTTTCGTCGCGTTTGTACCCATAATACAAGATTCACATCTTAGTTTGGGACTAGCTCAATCTGTGTGAATTGTCTATACATTTTATGTTATGTTTATGATATTAAGGTCAAAATTATAGAGGTTAGTTACCTACTCACTTCTACAAAATTCACTTCGCTGATTGTTAAAACCTCATTTTTTAAATGATTATTTACTTGAATTAGATAAAAACAATTGTCCATATAAAAATATATTAATATTTTATTCATGTTTTTTATTAGTTCTGAATTTTCACGTTTCACACTTTTCCTAAGTGGAATTGCTAGCGGACTAACTGTATTTCCTTTTTATATTTATAAATAAAGTCCAAATAATAAATATAATTAATCTTGAATCATATATGAACATGATATTTTCACAATCTTAAATAAATAATAAAAATCCTACTACTAGTGCCATCTGGTGAGAAGTGTCCAATTATTTCAAATGGAATATCGACACATTTTTCTAGCTGAAATTCTCTTATAATAATAATAATATTATTATTTAGTTTTTGTGCAAATATCAAAACAAATTTGTACCTATTGTGAAAAGTTTTGTTTTTATTCCTTCATAAAATATGCCCCTGAGATATTTGAGTTGAGAGAAGGGTTAGATAGAAGGGGGAGGTGGTAAAGGGTGGGTGTGAGGGGTGAGATTTTAGTATTTATTTATATACACAAACAACATATTTAGATAGACCCTTGAAATTGATTTCTTGCCATGAAATCACTCCTGAGATTTTTACTAAAATATTATTTTTCATCAACAAACATTACTTTTTTATTTATACAATGAACGCCTATAAAAGCCTTTGAAATGAAAAAATACAACAAAATATAGAGAAAACATAATGATTATTACAGTACACTGAATCCTTGAGTCTAATTTATATATTCTTTGTCGGGAATACCTACTGTCAAACTGAAATTCTAAAACACATCAATAATTTAATGTTTAAATTAATCTTCTTCTTCTTATACCGTATCATGTCCCACGACGTTGACAATTATTAATCTGGCAAAGGCCTTACTATCTTGCGCGATCCGGAACAGTTCCCTGAAATGTGTCAACCCAGTCCAGTCTCTTATGTTGCGCAACCAAGATTTTTTCCTCCTGCCAGGATCACTTGGGTTTATTAATATTTATTCCTTTTTCAAACTATTGTTCCATCCTACCCCAGGATATGTTTAGTGGTGTTATCCAGCAGCTGTTTTTTTGTAGGCACATTTATTCTCTTCCTGCTAATCTTGGACACTCACTAATACTCTCAATATCTTATTCTTCTTCCGATGGCCGAACAGCCCTTGAAGGACCTTTGCCTCCGAAACAATAGATCTCCAAGCCTTTCTATCCTGAGCAATGGACTGCCAGTCGTCTTTAGCATTGAGCTCCTCCAGATCTCGGTTGATGTTATCTAACAATCTTTGTCTTGGTCTGCCTAGCGGTCTCCTGCCTTCGGGTATACCCTGCAGAATACCTTTAGTCGCCCTTTCTTCTCCGGATCTAACGACGTGGCCAATCCATGCCAATCTTTGGCGTATACTCTCAATATACTTAGTGAATAAAAAAAATGTGATGGATTCTCCCCAAAGCACGAGCTACGCTCAATTTTAGGGAGTAATTGTATTAGGAAAAAAATGTATTATTTTATTGTTCAATTATTGTAAATGAGATTTGTGTTTAATAAACTATTATTATTATTATTATTATTATTATATCCCGCGTATGCACGTCACATTCATTTAAATTCCTCCAGAATATCATTAATACACATAACAAAGTTACATTTTTCTATTCAATTTCTAAATACATTTTAAAAGTTTTTACATTCAGGAGAAAGCTTCCAATAACATCGCATTTTTGAAAAAGTTTCTACAGAAAATTCGATAAATTTCATTGTTAAACTCGAAAGTAGTTCAACTATTTCCAACTTGGTAGTACTTGATCCGATCTCAATATTATGGTAGTCATTTATTTATTTATTTATTTATTTATTTATAATTTTTTTTATAACATGTTTACATAGTTAACAAATTCATATAAATAAAACATTATTTTTTAATGACTCAACTTCAAAAAGAGAAAATCTCGTGTTTTGAAGTGAGCTACATTGTTACAATATTACAAAACAATACAAAAGTAAATAAAAAGAAAACAATTTCAAAAACATTACCAAAATAAATCCTGAAACTTTCCATAAACTTGAAAAGAAAAAGAAAAACACATCGTACAAAAATAAACATGTTAGTACAAATTAAATAACAATAAGGTACACTTTCAATCAACAATCTATGCCCAAAGAGAAGAAAAATCTACTTCATTAACTTTTTTAAAGCTAACTTAAACTTAGCTATACCAATATTTGCTAGATCCTTGCAATCCACCGGCAAAGCATTATACCACTTCACTCCTAGGTAGGAGTAGTGGTTTTGCGCAAACGTTGTGTTTTTTTTTGGTATTTTTATAAGACCACCTAAACGAGGCAATGTGCTAATGCACTCCACCGGGTGGATCGGATCAGTTATATATTCCTTACAAATACGCAGTACAGCTTGTCTCCTATATATTGTGTCCAATCTTAATACTCCAAAGTCAGAAAACAGTTGGTCAGATGGGTAATCACTCGGCTTATGCAATATAATCTTAATAATTTTTCGCTGTATGATGTAAAGTGGCTTCAAGCTGGTAGAATATATTCCTCCCCATCCTATTATTCCATACTGCATAACCGACTGCGCAAGAGCATAGTAAACCATTTTTAACACATTCGTACATAGAAAACTTCTGAGACGATAAAAGACATAAAATATCTTTCTCAATCTCTCTACACTCATAAACAATTGATCTCTCCATTTTAATTCCGAATCAACCAGCACACCCAAATACCTAACCGAACTATGTACTTTCAATCTAACACATTCAGTTTCTTCACCATAACATTTCATATCACAATCATAGCGGTGGATTCTAACATCCAAATTTTTAGGTACATTTTTTTCATTAATAGAGAAAGGTAGCACAGCAGTCTTTCGAGCATTCAGCGTTAACAAATTTAGGTCGAACCATGATCTTAGAACACCCATCTCCACATTTGCCACTTCAACAACCTCATCCCATGTGTCACCCACAGATAACATCACCGTATCATCTGCGAAAGAAACAATTTCAGATCGAATATTTATATCAAACAGATTATTTACATATATTAAAAACATTATAGGTCCCAAGACTGTGCCTTGTGGTATGCCATAAGTGGAACAAGCATGGTCGCTCAACACATCTCTCAACCTGACATGCTGCTCTCGGTTATATAAGTAGCTTCTTAGCCAATTTAAACATGCATCATCGAACCCAATTTTATTTAGTCTACGTATTAATCTCTCATGGCTAATACTATCAAAAGCCTTTTGTAGGTCTATGAATAATCCAATACATTTTTTACCATTATCCAATGCATTGCAGACCACAGATGTCAATCTGGCAATAGCATCCTCTGTTCCAATTCCTTCTCTAAACCCATATTGATTTCCACTAAATATAGCATTATCATCAGTATATTTGAGTATTCTTTTTTTCACTACTCTTTCGTAGATTTTAGCAATACTTGAAGTAAGTGATATCGGTCTATAATTTGTTGGGTTCTTCCTATCGCCAGACTTGAATACCGGAGTAACATGTGTGATCTTATAGATAGATGGGAAAACTCCTTCTTTTAAACTGTTATTAATTATGTAAGTGAGTGGCCTCACCAGTTGTGCAAGATTGTATGTTGGTAACATTGCATGCACTTCAGTTACAACGTACATACAATATTACGGATTTATCAAATGGAAATTTCACAACGTCGAGTTCGGAAGCCATTCGAAATAAAGATGGAAATTTTTGTTGAAAAATTTACATCGATTTAAAATTTTACAAAAAAATATTATACAAAATTTTTGTTTATATAATAAAACATTTATATCCACAGTGACTTTTTATTGGACACGAGCCGGCTTTCAAGAGCTTCCGCTCTCATTATCAGGCTAGCGAAAAGTAAAGAAATCACAAGTTGGTAACGAATAGGAGTATAGTATGTTATTGGATAGCAAAACAAAAGTGGTCTTTAAAACAATGGTTACAAACAGTTTTTTTTTTGTTACCACTGTCTTAATCATCATAATATTCGTTACCAACTTGTAATTTCTTTACTTTTCGCTAGTCTGATGAGAACAAAAGCTCTTGAAAGCCAGCTCGCGTCCAATTAAAAGTCACTGTGGATATATGTACGTTAATTAAGTGTTTTATTTAAAATGAATTCAACATGAATTTCCACCAAGTACTGTCGGTTGAAAAAATCAACTTTAAAAATTTTGTTTTCAGATTATCGATATACACTGTAGGTTACATTGAAGCGTAAATGATAAAAATATACTTACCATGATTTTTTTCATAATACTTTTAAAAACTTTTGGCCCAAAATGTAAAAATGATCATAATTTTTTTGCTCGTATTTTACTTACTTTCTACCCTAACGCATTTGTCCTATTTGCTATTACTAACGTTCTTTTTTATGTTCTAGATTTATATCCCTCAAATCCTATCATATTTAACGTAGTTTTCAATTTTACTAGATTTTTAAACCTGAGTGAGTGGAGGAGATATTAATAAAAATATTACTCAACAGACCTTATCCTTATAAACCAAAAAAATGCAAACTCCCTTAAGCAAGAAACAGGAAAGGTGTTCCGATGCTTACGAATCGGCTTAAGCTGGATTAAGTGCACTTTGTCCATGCCACGTTCACTAATTTAACCAATTCCTATTTGAAATCACTATGTTTGACACCTGTGGTGTCGTATGTGAAGGGATAAAGGGAGTCATGTGTTTTGTCATTGCCCATTTGTCATAATTATTTAATATCGCTATTTCTTTCAACCTTTTTCACCTCTCGTAAAATGCCAATTAATCGAATTCGATGGATTTTATTATTTATTATTGTCATTACTGATGCAGTATTTGAGTGCACTATATCGAATATTCCGTGCATTTCATTGAGAGACAAAACATGAAAATATATGAATCTGTATGGGGACAATGAACTTGAAAGTATTTCCAGAATGAGAATCCTGTTTTCATCTCCATTATCTGATGTGATGTGTATTTATTTTGATTACATATTATTACTAGCTGACCCGGCAAACATTGTTTTGCCATATACTAATATCGCTATTGAAAAATAGCGGTTGATGGTAGAAGGGTGAAAATTTAGGGATGTATGTATTTTTAATGTCTCACCATAAAAAAAATTGTCCAAAAAATAAATGAAAAGATCGGGGTGAATTACGTCCTTAACTTTTAGGGGTGTGAAAAACAGATTTTGGCCGATTTTCAGACCTACCCGAAAAGCATACAAAATTTTATCAAAATCAGCCCAGCCGTTTCGCAGGAGTAGGTATGATAATAAACACCGTGACACGAGAATTTTATATATCAGATCATTTTACTGTGAATCACCCGGCAAAGAATTTTACAAGTGTCCTGTAAAACAGTAGTCTTCATTAATTTTCTCGCAGCAAATCGGTATACGCTTGATAATTTAACCAAGGTTTTTCTACGGCCTCAGACTCCAGAATTAAAATAATTTTCCTCACTTTTATACCAATCCTCTCATTGTCACCAAATTTCCGAAAAGATATAAAAAGTATATCCTTTTTTTTATATATTTATTTTATTCATAAATACACAGTAAACATTGAATTACAATAACAAAATAATATTACACACAGTAAAAATGCTCCCTCGATAAGCAACTAAACGCTTGTGTGGAGGGTCGGATTTCAACTATAACATTAACACACATATAAGAATCAGCTAGAAATATTAATACACATATAAGAATTAGTTACAAATAGCAAACTTTCAGACCTCATGTACATTCATCAAACGTTCATTCATCAAATCTACCAGCACAATACAGAATTAAACTAATACAATTTATTATTCACAACGTCAAAACAATATACAAATCAATTGGATCAATTTTCCTCTCATCAACATTAACACAAACACACATATACACAGAAATATATCACTTTTATGCGATTCAGTGCTCAATGATGACATCATGAGCCTGAATCTCAAAATTGTCGCTGATAGAAAGTGTTATCCCGTCTTATCCGGCTTGTAGCATTTCATGGAATATTTTAACAATTCAAAGGCTGACTGTCTGACCGACCCTTATTGATTAATACTGAATGTCTCGTGGCAATAAAAATTAAGACATTCAGGATGGATGGCATGCCACATCACTACTGAATTGTAGTTGTTGATATATGTGAGGTTTACCGAAGAACTTTCTTTACAAGACATTCGGAAACTTACAGGAGAGAGTGCGAGGCCTTTTCTTTACCAAAAGCTCCACTGAATATATATTTCATAGATAGGTTATCCAAAAAACTGTACTACATATTTCTGATACAGTACTCTAAAAAGGCAAAACAAAAAACATATAACAAATCCTACATTTTGAATGCATAATTAGTTTTTTTACATCTTACAAATTTGATTCTGAATTAAATAATAACGGAGGAAAAAGTAAAATAAAAAGTATTTTATAATTATCGTTAAAAAATCCGACTAAATAAATGATATTTTAGTTACATAACAATAATTAATAATTGTAAATAATAATAAAAAATAATAAATGGAATAAAAGTAATAATAAAAATAAAAAGGAGTCGAATTTTTCGTAATAATTAATTCAAATGGGATATTAAAATTCAAAATTAAAGTTATAAAATCGCGTATTAAAACTGTATGAATTGCTACACGTAGAAACATTGGTAGACGAATAATTTATTAGTGGATAAATAAAATAGCATTCACTGTTATTTTTTGTTTATTTTGTATCACAGCTGAGAATACAAGTGCACGATTGTGAATACTTCTAAAAAAATACAACATTTTACAACAATAGGCTGGCAGACGTCGACATATTTATGATATTTGGATTACCTCGAAATGCATATTTATAAGAGGCAGGCATTCTGATAACTACGTTACTTCTCCACCTTTTAATTATGATTAAACGAATACGCAGTAATCCCCCTCTCCCCCTTAACTCTTGATTTTGTAATTAATAACTCGTGTGTTGTGCTAGTGTGATGATTGAGTGAGAGAGCGAGATTGTGTGTATCTAGGCATGTACATACGTAAATATACAGAACTAGCAGGAGAAATAAAAAATATTTGGCGTACTAGGTATTCCGTTTATGTAATACCTTTAGTCACGTCAGCTACAGGGGAAACCCTGAAATCTTAACTAAATAATTTACAAAAATTAGATTTACCAGTAAATTTATATATAGAAATTCAAAAAAATCTATAATAAATACCTACTTGTTAAATTGTTTGAAAGGTTTTGAAGACAGATATTTCAGGCACAATATTGATAAGTATTTTGATTCCGCGTTTTGAACTTTATGATTTGATATCCTGTAGGTATATCTGGATAGGTGAGTTTTTCCCCGTATTAGACTGTTAAGTTTGTAAGTGTGTGTGATCATGACTGATCATGTGAAGACTTTTCTCGTTGTATAGTAGGTACCTACTGAGCGTCAGACAATCTAACGATATGAATTATATCAGCAAAAATAATATCTGGTGTCTCAGTACGACATTACTTACATACGTCATAATACCATCAAAATCACAATTACTGTTGACAAATCAAATTGGGACTGCTACTTCCTACTTGTTGTCACATATCTAAAACACGTTTACACATTTAAAATAAATTTACCGAAATTTCAGCGGCAAAAAACCTTCAGAGTTATTGTATTATTTAATATCGCTGAGCTTCATTATATCAAAAAAAAATTATGCGGTAAAAAACTCGTTATATTTTTTTTTATTTTGAAAACCATTAATTGCTTTTAAAAATCACCTTTTTCTCATATTATTCAATTGTGAAAAAATAAATAAAAGTTGACTTTTGTCTGCTAATAAACGTTTATTGGATATTTAATATTTGACTTTGATCAGTTTGATAACAAGTTTTATTTATTTTATTCTCGTATTTATGTATATAGAAATCAGAAATTTTAGAAATTTTACCCCGAAAGTTGAAACAAATATTATATTTTAGTAAATATCCTATTGATGTTGAAAAGTATTTAATTGCTTTATCGATATAAATAGAGGAGAAAAATATGCTATCCTAAAACTGGTCATACAAGGGAAGATTGAGGGCCGTAGAGGGGTTGGAAGAAGGCGGCTTTCCTGGCTACAGAACATTCGAGAGTGAACCGGGATGATAGGTGTGGAAGAGCTGTTTCGTGCTGTCCAGAACAGGAAGGATTTCTCCCAGGTGGTCGTCAACGTCAGTGGGACCCGACAAGACACGTAGGGAAGAAGAAGATCGATATAAATAATATTATATTAAAAATGCTAGTAGTCCCCGGAAGAGAATAGATCTCCTACTCAAATTTGTAAATGTTTGAATGTTCTGTAAAACCCAGGTCATCCCACCTACCTCAAAAAGCACCATGTCCCCTTTTCCATGACAATTAAAAAAACTTGCACCGGATGAAACGTTTTCTCAGTTTTCCTTCACATATGAAAATTTTCAATAATCCAGGGTTTGTTCTTATTGCAGATGTCTTAATTTAAAATTTTCTTTTTCTTCTTCATTTACCCTTAAATTTTCCATTTGTTTCCGATTTTTTTTATCACGGTAGTTTAAGGTCATTTTTATTGGATATAAAGAATATTTATAAAGAATACATTTAACGTTTTTTAATTCAACGATGAGAGTTGCCACCCATTCTGAATGTCTTAATGTTTTGTTGGCTTGGAGAGGAAAACTTGAATGTTTATTACATAAAGCTGATCTGCTGGTTACCCCACTTGTGGGATATGCCGTAATGGTATAGTATTAGTAGTAATATATTTTTTTTTTTTTTTTATTTATTTTATTCTATTTTTCACAATTACAAATAAAAACAAAACTTAACATAATATACCATTTACAATAATTTTACTCCACTCCTTTTAAGCAACTTAATGCTTGTGTAAGGAGTGTAGATGTATAGCATTACAAATAAAATTTATAAAAATATTTTTTTTTTAATTTATATTAATTATTTATTAAAGTTTATATTAATTTGGAGATTTTCTCAATTCGACCATAAATAATATTATGATATAAGTGAGTTAAACTTTGATAAACAATAAAAAAAACAAATTAAAGTTGGTCAAAGGACACCGCAGGGTGCCTAAAAAAGGCCCCATTTATTATTATTTTGTAGCAGGCTGGCTGTTTCCTCAACGATGAAGGAATTATTCTGTATCAAATGTTCTTGTAATAATTCATACAAAACTTTTCTCATTAGGGACTCAATGATACTAAGTTTAAAAAGGTTCTATTGTTACATAGACACAGGTACATAATATTATATAATATTTACCGACTAACGTTTCAACCCGACATTTTTCAGAAAAAATATATTTGACTATCATTCACCCATCCCTCGTTAGGTAAGCAAAAAGGACAAAACGTCTATTTAACCTATTTTAATTAGATACTTACTTTACTGAACAGGAGGCCTGAGTCAATAACACATTTTCACGTTACGTTTTCGTTCCGTTAGCGTTCAAATGTAGACATGTTGCGCCAAAGTGTTAATTTTTGTAACTATTGTGTATCTTAGCAACGAAGTGGACACTTGCTTGCAACTTCGTCTATTCTCGAACGTTAACTGAACGAAAACGTAACGTGAAAATGTGTTATTGACTCAGGCCTCTGCCCTTGTTGGGACATTGAAAGAAGAAAAGTCGCCGGTGCTAGAGTGAATGGTGCACTTCGACCCATTGTTAGCAATAGCAGTGTGTCGAACATGCTAAAAATGCTAGTGCACAATACCATTCTGGTACCGACACTTATGTATGCAAGCGAAACTTGGACGTGGTTGAAAAAGGATGAGAGTGGAATAAATGCTGTGGAGATGCGTTCACTGAGAAGAATGGTTGGTAAAACGTTGCGAGATAGAGTGAAGAATGAGGATATCAGGAGAATGAGCGGATGTGAGAGGAGTGTTGTGGACAGAATGCGTGTAAACAAGTTGAGATGGTTTGGACATGTTGAGCGAATGCAAGATGAAAGGATGACGAAGAGGATGTATTTATCTGAAAGAAGGGGTGTGAGGAAGCGCGGATGTCCAAGAACCATGTGGCTTGATCACGTGGACCAAATTCTTATAGACGGACGCGTGCTGAGTAAGAGAAATCGGCGTGCATGTATGAGAAACTGGATGAATGTAGAGGAAGCGAAAGAAGTATGTTAGGATAGATCTATATGGCGTTCCGTTCTCTCTGCCTACCCCTCCTGGGACATGGCGTGAGGGTATAGTATAGTATAGCCTCTGACCTTGTAGGGCCTTGGCCTCCAAAACAATAGATCTCCAAGCCTTTCTTCCTGAAGCAATGGGTTGCCAGTCGTCTTTAGCATTTTAGCTCCTCTAGATCTCAGTTGATGTAATTATTATTATGATTACTGATAATAAGATGATTCTAACAAGGATCATTACAGCTGAAGGCCAATGCGATCTCAGAAGAAAACCTTAAACGATATCCAAACGATAACACAATTACAATATTATATCCTCGATTTTTCTTTAAAATTCTGCAAACGTCACGTTAAAGATATCAACTTCTACAGCCAGACCATTAAACATTTGAATATCTCTTCCCTCTGGGGTGTTTGCCAATATGTTATTTAAAAGTGGTTACTATAGTATAAGTGGTTATTATAAGTATATAATTATATTGAATTAAACATAACCTGATGACAAGCTCATAAGAGCTTATCGGGATTTTGCACACATATTGTAATTTTTATTTGAATAAAGTATTTTATACAGAAAAAAAAATAGTCTTTGTCTTGGTCTGCCTAACGGACTTCTGCCGTAGAGTATAATTATATACCTCGCAGAATTCTTTAATTCGATTTTTCTTCTCCGGGTCTAGCGTCGTGGCCAATTTATGGCAATTTGATGATATATAAGATCCAGGTGCATGTATGAGAAACTGGATGAAGTGGATGATTGTGGAAGAAGCGCAAGAAGTATGTAAAGAAAAAATAATCAACATGGAGTTTCGTTCTCTCTGCCTGCCCCACCTGGGTCACGGTGTGAGGGTATAGTTGAATAGATAGATGAAATATTTAAAATGAGGCTGACGAAAATAGTTTAGTGATATTAAAATATGTATAAAATTGTGTGTAACATTATGAATAGATTATTATTATATTACACTTTTCTATAGTTTGTACAGTAATACAATTTGTACAGAAGATTTCAGCGAGGTTAACAGCCGGTATAAATATCTCCCGTGGGAATAATTATTTAGTATAAATTTGCTATAAAATATTATATAATATAGATAATGTTTGAACGTTAAGGTATGAAGATATGAAAAAAAAATGTTCTTAAGTAAATGATGAATATTTTCAAATGAAGAGACATATCAGATACAAAACCACACACAGACCACACTCTTTCATGTCAGTCCTGAGTTTTGTGAGTCCTGTAATGTGGCACGGATTATTCGCTGATCCCCGGAGCATTGCAGTGACCACTAACCATCCGGATTGTGCAGAAATTTGAATGCTTTCCTTTTTTTTGGATTTAAC
This sequence comes from Athripsodes cinereus, assembly GCA_947579605.1. Lineage (NCBI taxonomy): Eukaryota > Metazoa > Arthropoda > Insecta > Trichoptera > Leptoceridae > Athripsodes > Athripsodes cinereus. The sequence goes on from OX388327.1 coordinate 790,446, forward strand.
AAACAAATTTGTCCACATGAAAGGTGGCACATACAGTGAGGAAACTGAAGGCTTGGCCAGCTTAGACCACCATTTGATTTCACTCTTTCGCTGTCCTTCTGTAACCAGCAGACCAACTGGATTTAGTAAATGTGCAAGTCGTCTTCTCCATGCCAACAAAATTTTACGATATGCAGGACGGTTGGCAACTCTCATGGCTGAACTCAAGATGTAAAATTTCATTAGTTTTTCGAATACCTTCCTTTTACAGGACACTCGAAAATTTACTGAAAAGAGTGGGAGGGCAATCGTTTGTCGAGTGTTTCACGGAAGCAAACGTTAACATACAATTAAGATATTAAAAATATATAAAATAAAAAAAAAAAAACTGTTTCCTTTCACTTATAGACTAGAGGCGTTTGAGATGTGGACCTAAAGAAGACTATTAGGAATTTCCTGGAGAGACCACATCACAAACGAAGAAATTCTTCAAAGAATCGAAGGAGGAAGGCACCTGCTCAAGATCTTGTCAGAAAGGCGTGCAAGGTGGATCGGCCATGTAATACGACAAGAAGGTCTCTTGCATGCCGTAATGGAGGGTATGACCGAGGGGACAAATTCTAGGGGACGCTCACGCTGAGAGTACCTGGAGGACCTGTTGGTGGACATGCGCTGCTCATCATATGCAGAATTCAAAAGAACCGCACAAGACAGGGAGGAGTGGAGGAGAAGAATTAAAGAGATAATTGCTGCAAACCAATCCCAGGATTGAAACCAGAGAGAGAGAGATAGTTGTCATTTTATGTTATTATAATATTTTTATTTTTACAATATTAAAGAATCAAACAGTCATAACATAACATGTTAAAAATTAATACACTTAACATGTGGACCAGTGGACCACCAAAGATTCCATACTAACCAGAAATGACTTAGTCTTGAGAGAAAAAGTTTAAAAAAAGTCATAAGTGATTATTACTGAAGATGGACTTATGTCCGAAAGGCTTTAAATAATAAAATAACAATCGCGTGAAAGTTAACAATGCTTTTATTTTGTATATTTTTATTATCTAAATTCAAATGAACTTTCGTAGTGTTTCCTCTTCGAAAATCGAAAAGTTAAACATAAAATAAAGTTCAGTCAACTTTACTAGTTTAAAAGCTAAATGAAAGCCTCTTTTTTCACTTGTCCACTGTAAGTCCAACATCCAACATCGGTTGAAAATAAAAACCCTACAAATCATTATTGAGGTTTCTAATGCGGGTAGGATTAGGGTATATTAAATTACTATCTTTTACATACCTACATACAAAAAAAATGTTTTATACTGTATATAATTCATACTTCCCTGATATTCGACAAGGAATAAGAACGAAAAGGGTCCTTTGTATTGAGATTTATAGGGACCGAGGACGTCCGCATAAAGAAAATGGACTAATATTTTATTTTTTACTTTTCCGTAAAAAAAAATGGTGATATGTGGTTTTTTGTTCGGAGGGATAATACATATCGTTGCCGTGGAGGTGAAGTAATCCAAGTCACACTTTTTTGAAAAATGAGTTAAGTATGCAGTTTTGTTCAGAAAACCACGGAGAACATTGTGGTGAAGTGAAATAAGTGATTTGATATTCCTAAAGGGCATTTTTGGAAAATTGTGAAGAGATGATAAGTGTTTTACATCATTTCAAGTGTGTGTTAGAGAATTTCACTAACGGAGATAGGAATAAATATGTACCTAGTTCAATTAAATTATAGAAGTGAAAAGATCCAAGCCGCATAACGCGTAACTTTCCAGTAACTTTCCTACAGGTGGATCTTTCTCAGCTACAGTGGTGAAATAACCCAAGTGATAAATTCGTGTTTACTTCTAAAATATAAAAATTCTTTTATATTTTGTTATTTATATTAGTGGAATATGTGATCAGGAATATTGTGTAAAAAATTTAGCGAAATCTTTGCAAAAATAACTTAGTTAAAGTCAGATTAGTATTGGCGGATGCGACAGCATAACTTCATCACCCTTTTTCTCGAAATGTCTGTCTTGTGTATTACATCACTTCACATCCACGGCAACGATATGTAGATATAAAAAATAATCTGGACGTACATATGTAATGATATTTGCGTGTTTGAAGAAGAAATCAATTTTACTAGCTGTTACTAATAAACCATCATGACAACGCCCACAAATGAGGTGGCCAGCAGACCAATCATTTGTACCTAGTACATAATAAACATGTATGTGTCATCCTCGGTGTGAGTTTTTCCACCAGGGGTATTAAAGGATCATTTCAATTCTCGAGTGGGTTTTGCAGATGGAAAAGCATAAGAACAACCTCGAGCCCACTTATTACTAAAAAAAGGAAAACTTTTTTTATATATTTATTTATAATAACATATACGGCACAAGGCCACTAAACATATACAAAAAAATCATAAATAGTTCGATGCAATACAACAATATTATTTCAAACGCAGTCACATTTACTTATCACACAAACATACACGTAACTATACAATGCAGCAATATAAAACTATAGCATCCGCCAGTATACAAACTTATTTTATAACATTTACAGACTATCCACATTAAAGTAACAATGCTGCTATCCCACTCACACTTACCATTGTCCGCATAAACAGACATCGGGTACAGAGAGGGACGGCGTCACAATCATAATGTAGGCGGGCGCTTCAGCTCATCATGAATATATGTAATAATATAAACTGAAAATTATGTTGCCAGGTTTGACCGCAACACTCGAGTAAAACAAAATAAATATAACGCAGTGTTATGTGCTTTTAGCAATAAACATTAAAAAAAAATAAAAACAAACATAGCATGCATGACATAATACAGAACTCAAAAATAATTAATTATTTATGGAATATAAAACAACTTAAAGCAATGTAAGATCAACTAAATTCACAAAAAATGAAATGTTAAAAAATGTTACTTAATTACCTACACTAAATTAAAATATGGATAAAATTTATGGGAATGTCAAATGTAAAATTGAAGTGTTTATTGTTAACTATAATAAAATATAAATATAAATGTATCGAAATATTAGTTGTGTATTAAATTAAATAAATAAATAAATAAAATAATTACAAATAAATAAAAATCAATTTTTCTCTAGATTGACTGGATGACATGAGAGTTGATGTTCTTAAAACATCCCGGGGAAAGTGGTGGGAGCCCCTCGCTTATTGTAGTAATAAACATTTAATTGATAACAAACAACTACATAGAAGGAACTTCATAAAAGATTCGATTCCCGTCCAGGGCAAAGTGAAGAATGACCTTTTTCAAATTGTCCTGGGTCTGGGTGTTACATGTATATGTTTAGTGCATTGTTTATATGTGTATCGTCGTGTTAATACCCATAATTATATAAGATTCATATCTGAGTTTGGGACTAGCTCGATCTGTGTGAATTGTCTATAGATGTTATGTTATAAATGTACATTCAAGTTACATCCAATCAATATACAGAGGGCGGGTTTATTGCAAAGGCGCGGTCTCTTCCAATTAACACAAAGGTTTAAAAACAAAATTCAAATAATAATAATAAAAAAGCAAAGCAACTGAAGAAAAATGAAGATACAGAAAAGGAAATACTAAAAAGGGGAGGGTAGGGGGCGAAGGAGTTATGCGTTTTAGGTTTCAGTATAGTCTATAATTTCTGTTGGTTACTCCACTTGTGAGATTATCCGTGACAATATAGATACCTAGATAAATAATAGTTTCAGTACATACTAGATTTTTCACAATATTATAATGTATATCGCATTTGTATGAAAATATTTTTTTCAGCAAGCGCTAGATTCAATTATGTACCGAAAAATCCCGAATGAAAACGTTAACAAAAACCGCAATTTATTCAAATTCGTTAATTGGCTATTTCGGACGTAGGTATACCAAATGTGAATTTATGTATCGAGATATTACGTGCAGGGGAATTTATTTTATTTTTTATTTAGTTTTTCAATTTATTTAATTTTGAGTGTTGGTACCAACGACCAACCCTATTCATAGCAAAGTAGTGAATTATTTAAAAAGTTGATATTTTTCATCCGATGGTTATTAGTGGAAATGCATGTTTTATTTATAATTAATTTGAATTATAGGTATATATATAATGAGTTACAATCCATTGGATTGGTCTGCAACGAGTTTTGACTTTCTTCTCCATTCCTCCCTATTCTCAGCCAGTCTTTTCAGCTCTACGTATGAGCCACAGTTCATGTCCCTCTTCAGATGGTCCATATACGCATCCTTCGGTCGACCTCTGCCATTTGTACCCTCGGTCTTACCCTCCGCGATGGCGATGAGTAGTCCTGGGTGCCTGATGTTGTGGCCAATCCAGTAAGCTCGTTGTTGGCTGATTCTCTTAAGAAGTTGCCTTTTTTCGCCTACCCTGGTTAATACTTTTTCGTTTTCGACTTATTATAATTAAAATTCGAATTATTTATAATTAAAAGTGTTGCCATTTTGATAAATCGGCGAGCGTGTATGAGAAATATCATTTATTTATTTATTTTATTTTTTGCTCATCATCATTATAATTATAATAGTGTTTACAAATCAATATTCAAAATTGAAATACTAAGACGATATACAGTGGCAAGATTATCAATATCAAGTGATTTTTTACATTTAATCACGACACATTGTCATACTTATGCCTTACTAAAATAAATAAACCTTTACATAATCAATAAAAGATACCAATAGAGAAATACAAAACTTAAAAATTAATGTAAAAGAAGTGAAAGAAGTATGCAGATATAGGGCTGTGTGACATTCCGTTCTCCTTGTCTACCCCAGTTGGGATACGGCGTGAGGGTATAGTGTAGTATAATAATATCTATTAGTGTCACCTTATTTTGGAGTGTCTCTGAAAGAAATTTAACCCACAACCCATCATTTTCGCGATGTGTGCTTTGTAGTTTTATAAATATATTTAGCAGGTTCCTAAATTATTTTAGCGCATGCTAAAGAATATTCCAGACATATTTTTTGTCTGTTTGTTTGTTTTATAACTTACTAGCTTTTATACCCTTTGTCTTGCGAACAACAATTAATTACATCGTTTTATTACATATTTTGTAAAGATTAACATTTTCACAATTTCGAGACATTTGGAATGTTTTAAAATGAGTATTCAACAATTGACTTCTATTAGGTTGTTACTACTTGATTGTTTATAGATCAGCGGGTATTCCGATAACGAAGGGAGTGGAAATCATGCAAGGCGAGCTTTTCTAAAGTAAGAGCTTGAACGGCTGAAGGAGAAGAAAAATAAGGATTTGTTACATATTGCATATGTATCAGCTCAAAGCTCAATCTTTTTTACGAACTCAGTTTCCCTTCCAGAATAAGGTTACTCCCTATTCTTCAAGCTTTCAAGCGAGCGGCCAAGGACCGCTTATCATATATACATCTTCTTCCCCTTGTCCTAGCTGGGTCGGGGGCCCATTGCGCCTAGGTACCTCCTCCAGAGATCCCTGTCCACCGCTGCTTCCAGGACCTCTGGCCACTCCAAACCAAGTCTTTCATCACACAAGTTTGACACCTGCCCTTGCCAGCTTCTTCTAGGGCTTATCATTCAAAATTAAAATTTGTCATTTGTTTCCTAGTTCCTCTTCCTATAAATTTTTCTCCTTTGTACTCTCTCTTTTCTTTCCTTAAAGATTGTTTGTGAAAGTTTCATAAAATTTGGTTAGTTGGAAGAAATAGCGTCTACACGATAAACTCGCCCTCTGTATTATATTGGTTGTATGATTGCATTTCATTTCAGTGTATTATTGTGGTAATTTGGTTCTTATCAATGCACAGTAAAGAATAAAGAAATAAATACCTTTGTGTAAATCATGCAACTTTAAAACTATAAATCTTTTATTTTTTAACTCTATCTTGTATAATGGAAATAAATGTAACAATTATTACACAGAGAATAATTTGATTTATGTTATTTTTCAAAACACCCCGACAGCAAATTGAACCCGGGACCTCGTGACTAACAGACAAGTGAACATGTTACCTCCACACAAACATACATACATACAAATAAGCATTTACAAATATTATAATTTTTTAAAATACATAGTTTTGCAAAGATTATATGTAAATTATTTGTAACATATGCAAACGAGGAGTTGCTTTGTTGTTTGAGGAAAAATGAGAAAAGAAAAAGAAGGAAAAAAAGAGAAATAGGATTATTATTATTTTATATTTTTACATACAGAGAAGGCCAGAGAGAGAGGAGGAGAGAAGGAAAGAGAAGATAAATCTGTAGACAAACTAACCATAATAACGTAATGATAATTTTATGTAAACATAAGGCGCTGAAACACAAATACCATTATAATATTTGCCACATTTTTTACTTCGTACTTATGTAGTAATGCTTAAAAGTTTGTGGTAGCCGGCACGTTAGGTGTAAAGAAAGGAAGACAAAAACCTTATAACACAAAAATATAAATGCCCGTTGAGCACCCAGTAAAGAATTGGTCTCCCAATCGTAAATTTTCTAGTGTCATGTAAAAGGCAAGACATTTTACATATTAAATTCAACGATGAGATTGCCCAACCATCCAGAATGTCTTGATTTTATATTGGTATGGAGAGGACAGCTTGAATGTTTATTATATGCAGCTGGTCTGCTGGCTACCCCACTTTTGAAATATGCCGTGATGGTGTAGTAATAGTTGTAGTAGAGTAAGAATACATTTGATAAATATAAATTATAAGAGATAAACGTCATATACAAATTAAAATGAAATATCAATTTAAAATATTATCTCACCATATTCTTCTGCTAATTAAGGTTTCACAGCAAGAATGTTAATTTATTTATAGGTATATACATAGCAACAAATATTTTGGAATATTTAACTAAACTGGAAACCCATAAAAATGAAAATGAAATACAGAAAAAAAAATAAACGCAATAGGCTAAAGCACAACTAAGCACTATTTTCTTAGAAATGTGTAGAGTAATTATAATAAAGCTTACACACGAGATCATGAAATTTCATCGCTGAAAGTTTAACGACCGACGCAGCTTTCAGTAAGTTGGTTGGTTGGTAATCGAGCTTAATAATTACTTCAAACATCGCGAGGTTTGAGATTTAGCAAGAGCTTTCGCTGTGTATTATTGTTGACGCAACTATATTAAGCGTTAGTGATGAAACGAATATGAATATATGTATGATATCTATCATATCCGGTTCATATTTACTTCTTTTTGTTCAAGTGTTTTGTCGGTTCCCCCCAACGTTGGCATTCACCTCGGCCAATTTGTCCCTATCCTGCGCTGCTCGGAAAAGCTCCCCCATACTTCGAATGCCGGTTCACTCCTTTATATTTCGCAGCCAGGACATCTGTCTCGTATCGGGACTTCGGCGTCCCTCAATGTTCCCCTTTGACATCAGTTGAAGAAGGTGGTATTTTTCCCCAGGTAGAACATGACCCAGATGTAAAACCTTCCGAACGTTGATGGTTGACAACAGCTCCCTGTCAACTCTAGCTCGCTTCAAAACTTCGGTATTGGTAACCATGTCTGTGCAGGGATTTCTGAATGATCAGCGATAGAGCCACATTTATGTACATACTATCCAGCTTAAAAGTACCAAACTATCAAGATATTAATTATATTTCATGTAATAAGCATATCAAGTTCTTTTATCGATGGAGAAAGATTAAGTAAGACAAAATACTTACCATTGATGACAAAACTTAACGAACAACTCCATGGGAGAACCGTGTTAACACAATGTTACATTATGGTACAGTAGTAGTAGTAGGTATTTGACATTTAAATTGAAGAGCTCTAATATGTATTAAAAATCATCATTATCGCCTTCAACGCTCATCTCGGGAGCGCAGGGCAGAAACCAGCCTCCTCCATTCAGAGCGTCTATGTGCCTATAGCGTCTTCAGACGACATTCCTTGCTCTCTGATGCCGTTGTCATAGGAACGGTGTATTGTGAAAGAGGGATGCCAGGGCCGACGGAACCCTCGCGGACGGAAGAACAGTGCTCTTTTTGGCCAACTATCATTGGGCATTCTCAGAACATGACCAAGCCAAGACCATCGTCTTTCCTGTATCCTGTATCACGGTTACAGATCTCTGCTGGGTGCGTCAGTGCACAGTATCATTTGTTACCATTGTATCTACAACCAAAATCCTTTTAAGACACTTGTTTTCATCCCAATCCTTCTATATGCCTGTGAGTCTTGGCACTTTACCAAGGCTCAAGAGCGGAAGATTTGAAGCTTTGAAAACAAAAAGTATTAAAACATCTGAGAGATATTGTCTGAAACTCTTAATGTTAGCAAAATATTAAACAAACGTTTTATTCTACTAATGATTTAATCTCATTTCATCTCGATTGACAATGTCCTCATAAGACTTAAGACGTCTCTCTCACCGATTAAATCATTAGTAGAATAAAACGCTTGTTTTGTTTATTTCGATATGGAATTCTAATACCTAAACACCAACTCTAAATTCATTAATATAAATTAATATAATTTCAAAGATACAGGGCAACCTAGTGAGGCTGCTGCAACTTAATTGTAGCCATATTGGTGATATATTTATTTATTCATAAAGTATCAACAGTACACTACAGACAACATAATATATACAAAATAACAAACAATATAGCTAAATAAAGCATCAATACATTGCCCCATTTATACATAAGTGTAAATATCAGAACAATTTGTATTATATCAAAAGCCCATAAGGAAATAAAAAAGCGGAAAAAAATGAAAATTGATAAAAACAGGAATTTACATTAAGACAATAAAAAAAAACACACATGAACAACAGTTGTCTGATATAACTATATACATGGATAAAATTACTCAATAAATATTAAACAATCAGTGCTGTCATTCACCTCACAACCTAACCTACTTACCTGTTCCATATACACACACAAGAAAACATGAATCAGTGTCACAAATGAAAATATAAAGATAAAGAAGGAAGTAAAGGGAAACTACAAAATGATGCTGTGCGCCGGCGCACCCAGCAGAGACCTGTAATCTCCGTAATACAAGAGAGACGATGGTCCTGGCTGGCACATGTTTTGAGAATGCCCAATGATAGTTGGCCAAAAAGAGCACTGTTCTTCCGTCCGCAGGGGTTCCGTTGGCCCGGGCGTCCCTCTTTCACAATACACCGTTCATATGACAACGATATCAGAGCGCAAGGAATGTCGTGGGAAGAGGTGACGCAATTGGCACAGAGACGCTCTGAATGGAGGAGGCTGGTTTCTGCCCTGTGCTCCCGAGAGGAGCGTTGAGGGCGATGACGATGATGATGATGAAAGGGAAACTATTTGAGATGCAGAGAAAATCAAACTGATATTAATCTTATTGTTATGAGAATATTAATTGCCGCTTAACACTTGCAAAACTGACTTTTTGAAAACGCGAGAACTACCGGCGAACATCTCAACACCTCCGAACTCAGTATTATAAGCATTGACAATCCGATGGAGAGGGTTTCTCAAACCAGCATTTGTTCGAACCCCACTTATATTGTCTCTATTGTCTTATGATAAATTTAATATTTTTGATTGTGTTGAATTGATTGAACTCGATCCAAAATAAAAACGTAACGACATCAAAGATTTCGAGTAGGTAAGTATCTGATTTAGAATCTTAACGGATATTTGTTACCGCTATTGGTATATTAGTTATTACATCGCTACTTATTACCTTTGAAGTGTTTGCTACTTATAATAATTATTGTTAACTTCTGTTAATTCTACAGTAAAGTTAATTGTATTAAGTTTGATAATAATTAATCAGTTAAAGTTAGTGCCTTCACTTTCAATTATCTACTCATTTATCATCATCATCATCACCATCAAGGCGATTCCCTTTTGGGGTAGGCAGAATAAAGGATCGAGGGTTTAATGTTTCATGCAAAAAAATCACTGCGTTGGTGTTTAGGTACCTAGTAGAAATTCGTAATGAAATTTCTTAGAGACTGACAATGTTCTTGAAAATCAACAAAGTGGAGAAGAATATTTGAGAAATTCTGTATATTGAACCGATACCAATTTAACTATTTGCTATTATTACTGTTATCTATAAATTTATCAAACTTTAATTTATCGACCGACTGTTCTTGGTGGAAGTTCATATTAATATTTTTTTTTTTAATGAAACACAATATATAGTTATTCCCCTTTTGACTTTATTTATTTTTGCGAGCCGGCTTTCAAAGCGCTTCCGCTCTCATCGTCAGGCAAATGTAAAGTGAAGCTTCATTACAAATTTTAAAATTATAGTTCAACTAGAGGAGGCAACTTCTATAATAATGCACATCTCTGATAAGGGTTTTCTGTGGTTTCCCCGTTATCGTACAAAGGCAAATGCTGGAGATGTTTGATATAAGACCGTCCACAGCGGCTCATAATTATAATGATAACACTGTTATATATAATAATATAATATAATAATTTATTCAACAAAATATGACACAATATTTAACATTGACAAGAACAATATACAAAATCAAACATTTGATGGTTAATTTTAACCCAGACAGCACCAGGTGCTGGTATTAGGGGTCGAGTTGTACCACATATGTATATATTTAAGAGTCACATAGTTAGCCATTCTCTGTTTTCCAAAACATATTTCTTCAGTTTCTTTAGAAACAATGAAACGCTCTACACTTGCTTCATCTCTTCTGGCAATGCATTGAGTGTAGAAAGCCATATCTGCTACTACCTGTTCTTGGAATATGCTCCACTCTGAAATGACTACACTGCCTCGTGATATAATATGGTTGACGATACATGAAAATAACACATCTCCTTAATTTTAATTTTTACCTATTGTGTCTGTTTGTCACATACTTAATTTGTAATGAAGCTTCACATTACTTTTGCCTGACGATGAGAGAAGAAGCTCTTGAATGCCGGTTCGCAAAAATAAATAAAGTCAAAAGTGGAATAACTACATTAAGTATATATTGTGTTTCATTTTGAAAAATTATAAATTTATCACCTTATTTCTTCTTATTTTTGCTGTAATATGTATTCATTTTTTATCATGTGAATTATATTGAATGTATTATGATATGAACTTGAGAGCTTTGCACACCTCACCTACAAGTCTGGAGTAAAGATAAAATAAATAAATAAATAAAATAAGTCCTATACTATGGTACTTAGTGGTAGACATATTTACACATTTATGCAACCTCATACCTTCAATGGTTAATTATTGTTCAAACAACTTCACTAAAATTAATAATACCTTAATCTATTAATTAAGGTAGATTAAATTGTCACTGTGTTGCTTCACTGCTTAAATAATATGTTCTTATTTTACCCATTAATTGACGATAAATAATTACATTTCGTGCTTCATATTATAAACAGTTAATACCGTATACAAGCCCACTGATTCGGCTTTAGTTGAAATGTTAGAGTATAAAACCAAAGTATTTAGTTGTACATGATAATAATATGCTTGCAGAATAAATATTTACGATTGATCAAATATAATATTGCGGGCCAATGATCGACTCATCGATAGTTCTTCTAGCCGCGTTTTGTACGTTGGTTCTCTTGATATTGCCAGTTTCTTTCAGTTGTGGCAGAAAGGGTCGATTAAAAGGCGTCTCACATTATTTATTTATTTAGGTATTTTATTCTTTTTCACATTATTATATAACAGTGTTGACAAATCGATACAAAATTTATAATTATTAGGTATTATTATTTATCGTGTCGAAACCCAGAAAGAAAACAATCAAACTGATCTCCAATACTGTGCAAAACGCACAGCAGGTGGAGATGCGTCAAAAATATCCTCCATAGTGCATGTGACAGGGCACAATGGACACTCCAACAAGTGTGGCATGGTCTGTGCTGCACCACAGTCACATGCTCCGGATTTGTCCTGTAGGAAGCCCCATCGTTCTCTATTGTCGCGGCAGTTTCCTACATCAGATCTCAGTTGATTTAGGGTTTTCCATGTCCCATAGTCTAGATCACCTCCTGCAGCAATGTGTTTTTAGTTCAAAATTTATAATTCTAATATGATATACAGTGGCGAGATTATCACTCTGAAGTGATTTCTTCCATCTTACCACAACACCTTATAAATTTTATATATATATTTATTATTTATTTATTTATTAAAACAATAAACGGCAAAAGCCTTTTACATGATACATAGATCTCAATTCAATACAACATACAAACATTAACAGATTATAAAAAGACACTTAAAATATCTGAATACAACAAAAAAAACATACACCTATATATAAAAACAATGATAAAATATTTAAAAATAGTAAGTATATATATAAATTGAATAGATTTTTATTACTTATGTACATTAATTAAATATTTGAATTTACCAGCACAATATAAAAACCAAAGGAACATTATAATAAAAATAAGAACATAACAAATAACAAACAATAAAAATAAACAATCATTATTATTCACAATGATTAAAACAACATAATCGTTCACAGTAGGTAACAAACTGGGTTAACATTCTTTACCACTATGTACACTGATTAAATACTCAGAATACATAATTTACATCGTGTAACATTACATATCAGATATAAAATTGAATAAAACAAATCAAAACAATAAAATAGCAGAATAAAAAGAATGGGCAACATGATCAGGAATCAGGATCTCCACAAATTTAAAGAGGAAAAAAAATGTCTATGAAGGATTCTGGGGAGCAAATAATCTCTTTAAATGTAACTTAAATGTGTTTATCCCAACGTTAAATATGTCAATATTATCAAGGTATTGGTTTCCCAATCCATGCAGACGGGGTATCACTGTATGAGTGACGTAGTTTGTAGTGTAATTGTCACAGTAGAATAATTCTTTACTTCTTGTACTACGCCCAGGTACACGGAAGTTAATAAATTGCAATAAGTTAGGGGTGTCAAAAAAATTATTTACAATTTTATATAATAATATTAGATCATTTATTGTTCTTCTATCTGCAAGACTCTCTAGTTTCAGCATAGATTGCAAGTAATTATAATCCAAATTCTCCCTAGGAATACGCAGTTTGTAGTTAATATACCTAAGAAATTTATGCTGTACACGTTCTAAGGTGTTTATATGTACGTTATAACTTGGTGACCATACTGGGGATATATATATAGAGATATACCTTATTAAATTTTACATAATGACGTGGATGTCATATCCTACAATTGATGAATTGTAAGGTGTCCTTGAGGTGCTTTAGCACATAAACAACATTTTAATAATTTCAAATAATGATTACCTATAGTCAAAGACCTCTCCTTTGATGTGCTTTTTTTCATCTTAGGGATCAATTTTCTCACTTCCTGTGTTAATAAAAGTGAGAGCACATTCAAAAGCGGGCCAAGCTGCAAGATATTGCACAATTTTTCCTCGCTTACTCTGTTAATAAAAGTGAGAGCACCTTCAACAGCGGGCCAAGCTGCAAGATATTGTACAATTTTCCTCGCTTACTCTGTTAATAAAAGTGAGAGCACCTTCAACAGCGGGCCAAGCTGCAAATATTGCACAAATTTTCCTCGCTTACTCTGTTAATAAAAGTGAGAGCACCTTCAACAGCGGGCCAAGCTGCAAGATATTGCACAAATTTTCCTCGCTTACTCTGTTAATAAAAGTGAGAGCACTTTCAATAGCGGGCCAAGCTGCAAGATATTGCACAATTTTCCTCGCTTACTCTGTTAATAAAAGTGAGAGCACCTTCAACAGCGGGCCAAGCTGCAAGATATTGCACAAATTTTCCTCGCTTACTCTGTTAATAAAAGTGAGAGCACCTTCAACAGCAGGCCAAACTGCAAGATATTGCACAATTTTTCGTCGCTTACTCTGTTAATAAAAGTGAGAGCACCTTCAACAGCGGGCCAAACTGCAAAATATTGCACAATTCAGCGGGCAATAGTTTTATTATAAATAAAATTGTATGTTAGTTTATTTAACCTACTATGTATATTAGTAGATATTTGTAACTTGGAAATAATAAATTATTATGTAGTGTGAGCGCTCTCAAAGCGTGATCACATAATAATTAATGGTTTTTCAGACAAATTAATTCTACAGGATTCTATAAAGTATATAATATGTATATAACATATAAAGCCACATATGGCGCTGAAAATAGGTAGGTACTCGCGCTGCGCTGTGCTGAAAATATAATAATATGTAGGTACTGCATAGTATAAATAAATTAATAAATAGCGAAACACTGAAGATTATAGGTATTATAATTAACATTATACATATATCGAAATAATTTGTCCATAAATGTATATTTTTTTTGGAGCACAGAGAGAATGACTTATTACAACTACCAATCAAGCATAGCGATTTATTCCACAAGTGGAGTAGCCAGCGCAGGGAGATCAGAGCGCAGGGAATGTCGTGGAAAGACGTGACGTTATTGGTGCAGAGGCGCTCTGAATGGAGGAGGCTGGTTTCTAGCCAGTAGCCAGCATACCAGCCGCATATAGAAATCATACAGACATGCACGTTAAGAGTAAACGGTGCTTTTCAAATTGTCCATATGTTAAATACATAATTTGTTTTCTCAATACTTGAATGCAAAAAACTAAGACATTCAGGATGGATGGCACACCACATCGCTGAATTTAAGATGTATAATGTGTTTTTACCCTCTCAAATTGTTGTTTTTTGTATTTTTCATGTCGCATATTTTTATAAACGTTTAATGTGTTCGTCGGTAGCCTGGAGGTAGAGTCGACTCGGCCTTGTGAACAAGTGGTCCGGGGTTCGATCCCAGGTGCCAGCAAATTCCCCTTTCAGGACACAAGCTTTTAGCTTACTGTGAAAGGTGTATAAGGTTGTATTTGGGTTTTTAACAAAATCCAGATATATCTTTTAAAAAAAAAGTATAAATAAATAAAAAAAACAACTTTTATTTCTTGCCAAAAGTTACGACATTTAGAAAAGGTAGCATAACACATTGCTGGATTTAAGATATGAATTGTCTTATTTTTGATGTTTTACTACGAATATCTGCCTTTTACAGGACACTCGAAAACTTATGGAAAAAGGTGAGAAACATACATAACTATTCTTTGTAGGATAGACCATGACTTAACGTTCGTTAAAATAATTCTGCAATATTTATTTTACATAGTATGTTACTTTTTATGATTTTTTTGTGTGCATACGCTCATTTTCTTACTGAAAAAAAAATGGATGGTCAATTTTTATTCCAGCTATTTCAATAAAAAATGCGCTTATTTATTTTTGTTACAGATTCAAGAAGTTTTATTAAAAATATGAAATCATCTAAAGAAATATCAGATATTGCTGCCACGAAAACAGTGTACAGCAAAAGAGGTTGGTTTGTGGACATTCCAGTTTATGATTTAAAATTTTACTTTTAAATATTCACAACAGACAATAATATTCACTATCATAATTATTATATAAAATACTTCTCATGTTCAAGAAACAATTTAGCTAGGTATGTTTCTACCTATGTATATTATTAGGGTGTTTTGCACAAGCGGAGCAGCCAGCGAACTTAGTATGCATAATGAACAACAAACTTTAACAAATTTGTATTTTATTTCGTCCCTTTGAGTCAAAAAGCAAAGGCAATGTGTATCAGCTAGTTCGTTATTAATGAAATTTAGTTTTTTTTTTCGTTCACTTTGACAAATTCCCGCATTTATTCCTGTCATATTTTTCCAGCACGCAGTTTAATAAATGATCCTGTCAGATATTTTCCTGCCGTCAAGATAAAATGATTTTTGTTTTTTTTTTAACAGTTTTCTCTCTCACGTTTTGAAATATCGTTTATTTTTTTTATTAAAGATAGATTTTTGATAAAAATAATATGTTCTGATATTATTATTTCAGAGAAGCGTTTTCAGAAGCCTCTTTGCGTCAACCTTTGAACATGTGTTTCCAAAAGGCTTTTTTTAATAAAATATCAATTTTTCAAATCACTCAATTTACTGCGTGAAGTTCTTAAATATTTTTTTTTACCAAGTCACGAATATGAGTTAGGCGAAAGCTTTTAAAAACAAAAAGAGGAAAGGAACACTTTTTAAATGATGGTTAAAAATGTTTCGTGATTACCACATTGCAAGTGCCAACAATGAAATCGAATAAAAAGTGGACATTAGTTTCTTTACAAAGTTTAATTTATCGACTAACGGTTCTTGGTGGAAGTTCATATTAATCCAACTTATGCCTACATTTCAAGAAAAAACATCTATTTCAATTTTACATTACTACATTACCAATCCATTTTTTCATAGAAACTAGCTAATATTCACCAAGGAACATGATTAATAGAACATTAGAAAAAAATACCACGTCACAATTTACCCATTTATATAATAAGCATTTAGCAGAAGACCTTTAGGCAGACCATGATTGCTGGATAACATTTTTTTTTATTTATTTATTTATTCTTTACTGTACATTGATAACAAGCAAATTCACACAAAAATACATTTAAAACAAAGACAATCATACAATCAATATACAAAGGGCGAGTTTATCGCAGAGGCGCGATTTCTTCCAACTGACCCAACATCAACCGAGATCTAGAGGAGCTTAATGCTGAAGACGACTGCCAGTCTATTGCTCAAGATAAAAAGGCTTGGAGATACATTGTTTCGGAGACAGAGGTCCTGCAAGGGCTGTTCGGCCATCGGAAGTAAGTAAGTAAGCATGTTTAGCATTTCGTTCTCTCTGCCAACTCCACTTGGGATAAAACGCAAATGTATCTGTAATCTATCTAAACGATCACGAATCATTCACAGATGGGGAAGCCAGGAGAGTAACTGCATTTAAATGTGGGTATGTTTCTAATTAAATAATAATTCAGATTAAATGAGGGAGATAGAACAAAGATAAGGCGAATCAAATAATTAAAGGTCTTGGGTGAAAACGCTATTTAGCCTATTTTGTGAAATAATATAGACACCCAATTAGAAAGCGAAGTACCCCAATTATACACAATTATATTTAAGTTAGTATATGAAACGTTGCTTTTATTGTTGTGCATAAGTAAATCCGTAAATGTATCTTCTACATATACACTAAGAATACCTACTTAATTGGGTGTAGGTAAGTGGAATACTTATTAAGTATTTTTATGAGATATAGTTAGTCAAAAAAAGTACAAAGTTTTCGACAGCTGAGAGGTCTTTTTTCACGGTGTACCCTTTCTATGACAACGATATCTATAAGCTAGGAATCTCGTGAAAATGGTGACTTAAATAAGCGCAAATATGCTCTGAATAGGGAAGGCTGGATTCTGCCATGTGCTTTTGGAAAAAAAGCTCTGAAAGACGGAATCAGTTTGAAATGCAATAAAGTCAATCAGAAGTTTGATTTTGTAAAACATTGTTAAATAATAACTCTATAGAATATTAATTGAATTCAAGAAAATGAAATAGCTACAAACATTCATTATAGACAAATCAAGGGTCATTTTCTATTCTAGGATTCCAACAATACAACTGTTAAACTAACACTAAACAACTACATGTAGAAGTAATTAATTATTGGGTTTACTACTACGCAGACTTCTAAATTTAGTCAAATTAATAATATTTTTATCCGTTTAAATGTGTGCTAAAATTTATTTATGGCAAACATATTAACTACTACTACTACTACTACTATACCATCACGGCATATCCCACAAGTGGGGTAGCCAGCAGATCAGCTGCATGTAAGAAACATGCAAACTGTCCTCTTCGTGCCAATATAAAATCAAGACATTCAGGATGGGTGGCAAACCTCATCGCTGAATTTAAGATGTAAAATGTCTTAATATTTTCGAACACCTGCCTTTTACAGGACACTCGAAAACTTACGCAGAAGAGTGGGAGACCAATTCTTTACCGGGTGCTCCACGGGATATACATATTAACACCTTGATGTTTATTTATTTATCTATTTACTTTATTATTTTTGCACATCATCATACACATCAAATATATTATATGAATGTATCTAGTTTGCTCGCACATTATGATGAAATAGAAGTAAAACTAAATGAACTAAAACCTTGTATGATAATGTTAAGTGAAACTTGTGTAACCTGTAACATAGAAGATTTTGAAACTTTATTTCCTGGATATAAAACTATAAGATGTGACTCGATAAGCAGACATACTGGTGGAGTAGCCATAATAATAAAAGAAGATATACAATACACAGTAATATCTCAAGTGGTCCTAGATGAAAAAAACACATGGATACTAACAATACGCATAGAAAATATACTTCAGAAAGGATATTATACAGTTGTATATCATTCTCCAAAACAAGACCATAAAAGATTTTTAGAGTTCTTTGAAGAATACTGTTCGAACATAAAACGAAAAGACGATGACTTTACATGCATAGCAGGAGATTTCAATATTGATATGAGTGTAAATAACACAAATAGTGAAAAACTTAACAATATTATAAACGAAAACTGCTGGAAACAAGTTATAAAAGACTTTACAAGGATAACACCAACAAGTAAGACATTAATTGATTTAATTATTACAAGTCATTTTTACTTAAATGCAAAAATTAGTAACGAATTCAAAATATCAGATCACGAATCTATAGTAATTAACCTCCCTGGAAAGATGTTGCAAAAAGAATATAAATCAATTGAGTATAGAGAGAAAAATAAGTATTCACAACTCAAACTGTGTGAACAATTAGAACGTCTTAATTGGGACCTAGATAGTGAAAATATTAATCAAAACTCAGAAAAATTAGTACTTAACTTAACTCAAGCGATAAACTATATAAGTCCAGTTGTGAAAAAAACAATTAAAACATCAAAAAGCTGGTACAATGGAGAACTTAACGAATTATGCAAGGAAAGGAACAAATTATATAGTGCATTTAAATTAACAGGTGATGATGAACTATGGAAGAGATATAAAATAGTAAGAAACGTGTATAATAAAAAATTAAAGGAACAGAAAAATAAACATATTAGTAAGATTATTCAAAACTCAAAGGATGACTGCAAGAAATTGTGGAGTAATCTCAAAACCCTGACTAGAAATACACAAAAAAGTTTAAATAACCGTGTAGAGTTTCCTGATGGGGTTGAAGAAAACAAGAACATCATTTGTAGAAAGTTTAATGAAAATTTCATATCTAGTATAGACATAATCCATCAAAGTATACAAACAGATGGATTAATTGTTGACAGTAATAACACAAACGAACTTAAATTCAATTTTCAGGAGATAAATGTTAACACGTTGAAAAACATAATAAGTAAAATGAAGCCAAAAACATCAAGAGATGGCATCACAGCAAAAATAATAAGCGATTCGTTACCAGTAACGGGAGATTTCATCGTGGGATTAATAAACCAATCATTGAAAAACGGTTCATTTCCTGAAAATTGGAAAACCTCAACTATTACTCCAGTCCCAAAAGTTCAAGATCCAAAATTCTACGATGAGTACAGACCAATTAATGTACTTCCAAAATATGAACAGGTACTAGAGCGTGTAGTCCATAAACAACTAAGTACATTCATAGTTGATAATGATATAATTGTGCCTCAACAATCTGGATTCCGTAATAACTATTCATGTGAAACAGCACTGAACTACATTATAAATGAATGGAAAGACGCCATAGATGGGAAAAAAATAGTGATAGCTGTATTCTTAGACTTAAAGCGTGCATTTGAAACAATTGATAGAAAAATAATGTTAAAAAAGCTGAAAACACTAGGAATAGATGAAAAAGAAAATAAATGGTTTGAAGAGTACCTAGATAATAGAAAACAGGTTACAATGTACAATGACTGCATATCAGACGAATGTCTAATAAAAAGTGGAGTCCCTCAAGGATCAATTCTGGGACCATTATTATTTATACTATACATGAATGATATTACAAAATGTGAGAAGGATTGCAAAATAAAATTATTTGCCGACGATACTCTGATATATATAATTAGTGAGGATGTAAATATTGGAATGATACAAATTCAGAACGAACTAGATAGTGTAAGTAAATGGTTGAAAATTAATAGACTAAAAGTAAATGTTAAAAAAACTAAATATATGTTATTAGGAAAAGTGCCAAAAGTGTTTGATAAGACAATTAAAATGGATGGCGAAATGATCGACATTGCAACAGAGATAAAATACCTCGGTATATTAATAGACAATAAGTTAGACTTTAAAAAGAACTTTAATATGGTATCAAAGAAAATTAGTAAAAAAGTAGGATTACTTTGTAGGATTAAGAAAAAACTAGATTTAGAAAGTAGAAAGTTGTTATACAATGCCATTGTTATGCCACATTTAAATTACTGTGCAACCGTGTTGTTTTTGGCCAACAAAACGATGCTCAAAAGTATACAAGTAATACTGAACAAAGGATTAAGAGTAATTTTAGGCTGTAACAGATATACACCGATAAAATGGATGCTAAAAAAATTAAAATATTTGGAGGCCAGCAGACATATAGAGTTAAGAACCCTTATATTTTTGTTTAAAATTAAAAAGGGATGGTTGCCTAAATACTTGAGTGAAAGCATTGTTTACCATAGCAGCGTGCATAACTATCCGACCAGGAATCGAAACAATTTCCGTGTTCAACGAACTAGGTTGGCTTCAACTAACAACGGACTTTTTTACAAAGGTCTAAAATTGTACAACGATCTACCTGGAAGTATAAGGGATGCACGCTCAGCAAAAAGTTTCAAACGACAGCTTTTAGACATTTATATGGAACTTAGTCCATAATAGCCATTTCAAAGGTAAAATTGTTTTTGTTAGATACATAGATAGATACAGTATATAGATATTTTGAAAGATAGATAATTAATTTGGTTGTTTACCTAGTTAATAATGTAGAAACAGATGTTTCAGCATGCGTTTTTTGCCTAGGTCCTACACATTGTGTAGGTACCTGCGCGGAAGATGCATGTTGAAATAGATATTTAATATGTAAGTTACAAATAGAATGATATATATATACATATATAAGAAATAATATATAAGTTAAGATGTAATAAGTAGTTGTTATATTTAAGTTTTGTAAAAAAATATTTATATGAAACTTTATTAAATTAAATAAATAAATAAACATGTAACAAAATCAACAAAACAGTTTACATAAAAAATAATGTGATGATATGCAGTGGCAAGATTATCACTTTATAGGGATTTCTTCCATCTAACCACGTCATATTAACACTAAACACAAAAAAATAACAATAGTAACAATGTTGTGAACGTTTCAAAAAAATATCCCTATTTTCCCCATTTCTTAACGAAAAACTTATGTATTAATTGTGTCCGTGCAATACTACTACTACTACTACTATACCATCACGGCATATCCCACAAGTGGGGTAGCCAGCAGATCAGCTGCATGTAAGAAACATGCAAACTGTCCTCTTCGTGCCAATATAAAATCAAGACATTCAGGATGGGTGGCAAGCCTCATCGCTGAATTTAAGAAGTAAAATGTCTTAATTTTTTCGAACACCTGCCTTTTACAGGACACTCGAAAACTTACGCAGAAGAGTGGGAGACCAATTCTTTACCGGGTGCTCCACGGGATAAATGTCGGTGCACACGTAGTAGAATTCCATAATTATGTAATTGAAACAAGTGTTTCTTTCTACTATAGATTATTGATTCCGAGAGAGACGTCTTTCCACTTATCAAGTCATTATCAATCATAAGGTTATTATCGATTGATAATGACCTGATAAGTCGAAAGACGTCTCTCTCGGAATCAATAATCTATAGTAGAAATAGGTAAACACTTGTTTCAACTACATAATAATGAAAAACTTATGTTTATGCTATCTACAAGAGTTAATTAGTCAAATGAGTGTTTAATTCCTGAACAACGCCGCGTAGAACAATAACACTAGTACAAACCTATTAATAAATTTCTCATGCAAACAAATTCATTACAATGCTTTGAAAACTTAAAGTAAGTAAGCGTTTCATAGACTAAAAGGCATCCACATAATAAATTCAATTATACGAGTAATATTATTGTACGGTTAGATTTTTACTGGCTTCTGTATAGTTTGACCAAAGTGGTTTGTTTATTGCATAAATTCATACATGTTATTAATCATACAATGGAACTTTGTTAAATTCAATATTAGTAAGAAAACAACGAATTTAATTAATTTATTAGGTATGTAAAATTAACAATAAGTGGCATGACAGTTGCAGCTTTTACGTTATTGAAAGTTCATGTGTAAAAGAAGGATGATGATGAAATTAAAAACAAGTGTTTTCTTCTATTATATTTTTAAGCATCGAGAAAGACGTCTTTCGTATTATACCTAAGACCAATTGACGAAAAATAAAATGTATATTAGAATTAAATTATAACATTTTAAATATAAGTTAAGCAAAATTATTACGTTATTGAAAAAAAATTAAATATTGGAGTGTCGATTATAGAATTTCAATAACATGTTTAGTACATTATGCCAACAATATCAATTTGTAATATAGTAAGGAGATGTCAAGTTAATAATGAAAGCGATAATCTAGCCACTATATATAATCACATTTTTTGTAAATGATGATGTGCAAGAAAAATAAAAGAAATAAATAATATATTGAAATGTTAAAACTCTGGAATTTAAATAGACTAAAATGTTAATAAATAAAGTAGAAAAATTTCAACATAATTACAAAAAGTCCACGATATTTTAATACAAACACTAGATGAAGGAATAACCGACAAATAAGTGGAAAACAAATTATACTTCAAAGATCGTTTTGGCACGATCTTCTTATTAAAACGTTTTGAGGTCGAATGCTCAGCAAAATGAGAGTATTAGATCTTAACAAAAGACAAATACAAACATCTTAAACAGTATTTAAGATTCAAGATAACATCGTATACTGCAGAATACGAAAAATTTAACTGCCATGGACGCCAATGAGCCAACCTACCTAAATACTTAATATTTTTTTCCGTTCAAACGTGTCTATGTTTGTACATCGCAATAAAGTGATAAACTCGCCATCTGTTCAACAAATTGGATATTATTATTTCCAGAATATTTTCAAAAAATACATACAGTGACTCTGCTGGATAGAAAAAGTCTTATTAGTAGGTATAGATAAATAAACCAATGTAATTAGGTATGTACTGTAAAAACTGAAATAAATAAATATATCCTCTATACAAACTATCATCCATTTAGTAGATAATATGTACTTCGATAAAAAAAAAACAATGTTCCTACTATCCAAGATTCAGGATGATGATGATGATGATGATTTTGATTTTGGATGATTTTATTTTATTTATGACGCCGTTTTACAGTCTCTAGACCATGGGTGGCCAACCTTTTCAGCAGCCGGGCCAGATTTCAGAATGAGATTTCCTACCGGACCGCACTCCATATAAGGAACATTTGAAAATTTTACTTCACCTTAAAATTTCTACCCCCCCCCCGTCGCCAAATTTTCATAATTGTATAGATATTTGAAATGTTTCAAAACTCCTTGGTTTTCTTTAAGAATATTTTCTCAAATTACCTCTTTCAAAAAAGTAACGGGTACTTGTACCAATTATTTTTTAAAAAAAAGGTGCATATCGAGGGCATACAACCAAAATGCACTAAGTCATTTTAGTTTTGAGTTATTTCATAGGAAAAATGTTAATTACTTGAATAGTTTTTAATAATTTTTGTAGCACTAGTCTGATTTAGTGCGGTTTTGATTGCATTCCCTTGATATGCTTCGCGGGCCGCACGTAGACATCCAACGGGCCGCATGCGGCCCGCGGGCCGCGGGTTGGCCACCCTTGGTCTAGACCGTCTCAAGGGCGCCAGTGAAGAGTTCAGTTTTTAATTTGCCTCTGAAGCTAGTGACCGTCAAGCTAGGATGGGTGGAAAACCTCATCACTGCTGGCTGAATATAAGATTTAAAATGTATTTATTTCTTAAAACACCTGACTTTTACAGGTTATTCGAAAACTTACGGTAAAGAGAGAGAGATAGACCGATTCTTTGCCGTGTTATCCACAGAATCCTCAAAGAATTGAGGAATATTTTGATTTTTTTTTATTTTCTCGTTTTAAGAAACGTGCCAAAAATAGGTAGGTATATTACATTTTTTGGTAAATCAAAAATGAGAGAAATTATTTACGGTTGATGTTCCATAAAATTGCACTATGTAATATACATGAAACCTCGAATATGACCTGATTTTGAAAAGGTTAAGTATATTTAAGGTCAAAAACTATACTTTTTAGGCTGTATTTATTAATATTATGTGCAACCAAGGTTTCGAAAGGGATCGTATCATTTTTAAGTGAACCTAATATATATTATGTATCTAAAGAAGTCAAACCCAGTAAAATATTACACCTGATTATAATATAAACCCTATCAGTAACTTGTATGCGCATCAAATAAAAAATGTTATCGTGAAATTAAAAAGAAAACAAATTTTCTCTTTTTTCTATGACATGTTTTACCTACTGTCGAGAGATACGTCATTCGTCTTGTAGGAACACTGTCAATCATCTGACAATGTTTGATTGACAGTGTCCTTACAAGACGAAGGGTCTGTCTGTGTGGAGTGTCTCTCACGACAGTAAAACATAAGTAGTTTTTTTTGAAATACAAGGATATATGTACCTGGGTTTTGTTATAAACCCAAATACGACCTCATAAACCTTTCACAGTAAGCTACTAAAAGCTTGTATCGTAAAAAGGGTAGTTGCCGGCACCTGGTATCAAACCACGGACCACTTGTTCACAAGGCCGAGACTCTACCTCCAGGCTACCGACGAACTCATTTCGTTATGTAATTCTTCTATCAAAACAACGACACAGTAAATATATGTAATAATAGATACTAGATATTAGAAATCATTTTTTTCAAACATTAATCATAATAGCTTCAGCTTCAGCTTTCTAAAACCTTAAAGTTAGCTTCAAAGGATTTAAAACTAGTTTAAAATACACCAAAAGCATTTGGTTATAAAGGCTTGATAAACAGTAGTCAGTAATACATAAGTAAGCATTATAATATATACTTAATATATTTTTATATTGTTATTCTTGACACAGGATGGGTGGTGCCAAAAGCGCTTAAAATTAACATAATTTAAAATGAAGGAACAATTTCTAGGTACTAGGGGGAGCTTTATACATACTTACATACACATATAAATGAAAAATATATTTGAATAAACCGACTTTTTTATTTTTATGTCGGAATTTCTTGGGGCAATCACTGAAGATGAACAAAAATTAAACCCTTATTATGGAGATAATAAAATAATAATAAAAAAATCTGCAATAAAATATTAAATAAATTTTTTTTCGTGGACTACCCGGCAAAGAATTGGTCTTCAACTCCCTTTCGAAAGTTTTCGAGTGTCCTGTAGGAGATTGTGTAATAAAATGAACAATTAAAAAAAAACACTCTTAGCAAATATAATAAAGATAATTTAAAAAAAAAAATAATGTTTTGTGGACTTTCCGGCAAATAATTGGTCTAGGTACCGCTCTTTACAGTAAGTTTTTGAGTGTTCTATAAAAGCCAGCTATTCGAAAAAAAAGAGACATTCTACATATTAATTTCAGAAGTGACGCGATTTTCCACCCATCCTGAATGTCTTAATTTTTGGTTGGCAGGAAGAAGACGGATTGCATGTTTGTTATACATATATGCAGCTGTTCTGTTGGCTTTCCCACTTGTGGAATATGCCGCGATGGTTTTGTAGAAGTGGAACTAGTTCTTTCTGACGACAATTTTTTTTTACTGATAGGTAAGTATCTACTATGCATTCTTAAAAATGTACGTGATGTTGATCATAGGTGTTTTAAAGCCACCTTGAAATGATATTACATATCACAATACCGCGCTATATTTATTGTCATAATATTAGAAGTAGTAGTAGGTAGGATTTGTAAGACATTTTAAGTATTCAACATAGCGTTGAGGTATGTCATTTATACTGAGTTCTTTTTTATTATTGATAAACAAAAACTTGCATTTTCATGAAAATAATGCAGTCCATTAGCCATATCATATGTGGGAGATGCCATGATATTAAAGAAAGTACAAAAAGACTCATTGAAACATATTTTTGTCGTAAAATAATTCGTTAAAGAGGTACAAGTTACTATTTCGAAACCTGAACTTGTACTAAGTAAAAATTGTTAAAATCGATACACTGTGAAAAAAGTGACGCATTAGGTTTAATGAAAAAAAGGTCAGACATGAACGCGTGGTGAAAATTAGTAATTAAAAATACGTATACAAAAACATAAACAACGAAAAGGGATTGAGGTTTAGAAAAAAAAAACCGTTGTGGTCAATTCAATGTACGAATGATGAGAGAACAATAATAATATATGTGAAACAGGGTTGTAGAGGGACAAACAAACATTAATATTTATACCATCACGGTCATCCAAAAAGTGAGGTAGCCAACATACTAGCCTCATGCAATAAACATAGAAGCTGTGCTCTGCGTATCAACAAAAAAACTTCCTTCTCATCGTTCTTCTTTTTTAATATCTTCTTTCACTGTACATGCAGCTCGGTTATGGAATGATTTGCCTTTGTTGGTCAGACTTACTCCAACTATTTCCATCTTCAAGAGTAGACTGAAGCATCATTATCTCGTTATAAATGATCCATCTTGAGCTTTGACCCCCCCCCCCTTTTCTTTTTTCCCTTCCCTTAACACATTATTTATGTGTATTGTAAACTTTTTGTCTATATATGAATGTATGTATGTTTGGTTTGTATTCTGTATCACATAAGTATTGTTTTTGAGTTGTATGTGTCTCAGTTGTATAACTGGTTGGTTGTAAGATATTGCCTGCAGGCAATAAACCCGCCATTTGTACTACTTAAAAAATGCACAATAAAGATGATTTTATTTTATATTTATTAAAAATTTAAGACTTTCAGAATAGATAGCAAATCTCATCGCTGAGAATTAAAATGTAAAATGTGTTTATTTTTATAGAACACTCAATAAATTACGGACAAGATTGGGAGAACAATTCATTACCGGGTTTTCCACGCAATATTTTTAAAATATAACAATTTAACATTCTATGTATTCCCATATTCAAGAGTTTATAGGCTTCCAGTAGCATAACATTACATTTTTTTTTTCCTTTATTGGCATTTCTACAGGTTTTTACATAAATATAGTATAAAACAATTAGGTATAGTACTAACCCAATTACAGAATGCACAAATGTTTACAAATACTGTATATAATTAAGATTCCCAGATTAAAAGTACCCATCTATGTAACCCAAAAATAAAAAACCCAAAACAATAACTTTAAAAATTCGAAAAAAAAATTTAAAATAGTTACAGAACTAAAAATACATTACATAGTCACCATAAAATAAGATAAAAATAATAAGCGTTAATGTAAGAAGCGCAAGATTCAATACGCCAAAAAATAATATGTAATAGTGACAAATAAAAGTAAAAGTAAATAGTTAAAATAAAAACAATGTTTATAAAAATAATACTAAAAACATCAGCTAAAAATAAAAATAATAATCAAAGATTAAAAAAAAATATAGATATACATAAAATAAAAACAATGGTCATTAGGAAAGGGAAGTAAAGGAGACTCATCCCAAAGAAGGGATAAAGAAGGGATAAAGGTTTTCAAAAGGTGCGAATTGTCTATATAACATATATAGACAATTCGCACAGACCGAGCAAGTCCCAAACTAAGATGTGAATCTTGTATCATGGGTACTAACACGACGATCCACGTATCATATGCATTTCACTTAACACAAATACAACATATTGTAACACCCAGTCCCAGGACAATATATTTTGAAAAAGGTCAATGTGCCCTGGCCGGGAATCAAATCCGGAACCTCGTGACTCAAAGGCAAGAGCGTTACCTTCGCGCTACACCGGCTGCTTAGTAATAAAATCAAACATATTATATAATAATATAAAGACCGTAAAAAGTACGAAAACTTATTAATTAAATCAGACAACATTATGTATATAGACCGTAAAAACATGAAGTGTTGGATATGCTAGTAACACATTGTTGTGTTAAATTCTCTCAGACTTTAATCACATTTTATCCATCTAGATATATAATATAAATTTATTTTATTAAATAAAGCTATGGACATACCTAACGAGTCTTAGAATAGTCCTTAATGTTCTGTTTAAATTTTTTTCCTTGCCGCAGGATGAAAGCATCGCATTAAATAGAGAGGACCTCATGATTACCTCTATTTGGAAACCTTAAAATTCACTCGTTTAGAGAATAAAATTACCATAGTAATGACAATTTTTCACCGTGATAGAATGTCCTCTGTATTTTTTATTTCAAGTCCACCCCTGTTCGCGTTTTCCCTTTTTTTTATCAACCGAAATAAATTTATTTTTTAAAAATCTGCTGTTCGTTTGTTTATTTGTTTGTTTTATTGTGGAGTCCCCGAAATATAGTAGGGCTGTCACTTTTCTATGAAATCAACATCAACATCAAAAAATAGTAATATCCCCAATTTTATTATATTATTTTGTGAAAGTATGATTTGCATGCTTGTTTCATTCAATTTTCTCTTTATTTATTTATTTATCTCACAAAATAAATGGCTGCATCAGACTAAACATACTATTTGTATTAATACTGTTTTGTTCTTATTTTTTAAATTAAATTAAATCTTATTATAAATAACAACCTTATGGGCTTAAAATATTGTGATTTGTGAAAATCGTACACACTTTTAAATAGGGTTAATACATTGTTTACATTTTTTTTTTAAATAATTATTTAAACGACAAACACAATTATACAATCCTTTATAATATCTGTTTTTTGTACCCTCGAAATTGAGCAGAGCTCATGCTTTTTTTCTCTTGTATATTTTTTCAACTTATAAATAAAAAAACAAACAAATAAGAAATACAAAAAAAAACAACAAAACAAAACAAAGAAAAATAAATAAATATGAAAATATCAAATACAATCAATATAAAAATGGCGAATTGATCTCAGAGGCGTAAACACGCTCAAAATATTAATCTTTAAGCAATGGGTAGGTAATAATTGCTAGTTTGTTTATATAAATAAATTTAACACATACGCACGAACTTATGTACATATTTAAATTGTCCTCGTGGGGGTCTATTAAAAAAATAAAATACTTCGCTTAAAAAAAGGAAATAACAAATGACTTCTGTGTCACGCCCTCTACAATGTGAAAAAAATAAAATTATTTAAAAGCATTATACATAATTTATAACGAAGCATAGTTATTCAAATAGCGAGCAGATTTTATAAAACAACCCTGGTCTTTTTTTCATGCCGTATCAGATTTTTCTAACGTTTACGATCACTCCCGCAAAGCCTTTTTTGTCTTGTGCCAGTCGCAGGTAATCCTCCCGACACCTCACAGTATCCCAGTTATTCAAATTGCATAGTTGTGGCATTTATGCCTTCAAACAGGACCAGCAGGATTACTCTTGACACGATTTAAATACGATCTTAATCTTGTATTGATCTTAATCCTACGATAATTGAAGTGACTATAGTAAAAAATACGTGCTTGGCGAACCCACAATTGCTGAAGAAACTCGTTTTCAACATTTACATAATTATTATGATCTTATTATATGATATAACCTCAAGACTGTACCAGACATTGATGTAAGTATACATTTATATTGTTGGAATATATGTATACACA
Organism: Athripsodes cinereus; assembly: GCA_947579605.1. NCBI lineage: Eukaryota > Metazoa > Arthropoda > Insecta > Trichoptera > Leptoceridae > Athripsodes > Athripsodes cinereus. The sequence goes on from OX388327.1 coordinate 820,188, forward strand.
GTTCACATATGGAAAAATATGTAGGCCTAGTCAAAACACATTTAAGCGTTACGTTTTCGTTTCGTTTTCGTTCAAACAAGACGAGGTTGCGAGAACGCGTCAATTTTCGTAGCTACTTGTGTATTTTAGCTACGAAAATTGACGCGTTCTCGCAACGTCGTCCGCGTTTGAACGAAAACGAAACGCTAAAATGTATTTTGACTAGGCCCGATGGGATAGAAATAATGACTTTGATCAAGCAGAACAATAAGAAAATGCGAGTCACACAAAAAGCCATCGATGGATCTATGCTGGAAATTACCCTAAGAGACAGAGTGCGGAACGAAATCACAAGACGTAAAACTAAAATGACCGATATTGCAAAACGTGTCACAACTGTTAAATGAAGATGGACGAGACATACAGCTAGAAGCCCAGATGACAGATGGCCAAAGTCTCTTACATTTCGGAGACAACGAGCAGTAACCAGGAGCATAGGAAGACCTTCAATGAGGTGGAGAAGGAATGATATTACTCGACATGCAGATTGCAGATGGCGCAGGATTGAATGGCGTGGAGGGAAATGAAGGAGGCCTTCTTCCTGGAGTGAACGGGAATAGTCTGAATAGAACAAGAAGAAGATGATTCAAGTCTTTAATAATTGAAATGTATCAGTGTTAACACTGATACATTTCAATTATTAATTTTTAAATTAATTAATTACAAAAAACACTGTTTGATTATCACTATATTTTTTTATTGCCTCGAACGTTTTCGTCTACACTGACTTTCGACTAATAGATATCTGTCCTCTTGAAAATGTCTATCAGTACAGACGAAAACGTTTCAGGCAATAAAAATTTATAGTGAAAATCAAGCAGTGTTTTTTTTAGTAATTTATTAGTTTACAAATGTATGTCTTTGTTTTATAATCACTTAATCTGTTTGGATATTTTTTTTAGTTGAAATACCTAAAACGTACGAACGAAAAGTTTGCATACATTATAGGTAATTTATTTCTTCTATATGTAACGTATTGAATACTTACTATTTATTATTATGATATTGATCTTCTCTCAAATAAATAAAACCATTGACCACACATGGCGCAATAATGGTGGGATTTTTGATAGTAAAAATAACAAAACCGAGATGGTCCCTTTATCATTTATATGTAGAAATTTATAATAGAAACCATTAAATTATATTAAGTATATAGGTATTATTGAAAGGGTGACAATAAAATAGCAATAAAGTTAGAAAAATTAACTTTAAAGATGAATGTTTTATAGTTATTTTAGAAGAAAAAGCTTTGAAAATTTTGATGGTTCAGTTTCATAGGTCAACGATTAGAAATTAAAATAAAAAAAAATATAACTAAACACTATTCAATTTTCACTATTTTATGCAGCTGGTCTGCTGGCTACCTCACTTTGTGGGATACGCCGTGATGGTATAGTAATTGTAGTAGTAAATGCAACGAAATTTTAAAAAATCATTTTTTTAATGCAAATCGTCTTCTCCGTGCCAAAAAACGCTAAGACATTCAGGATGTGTGGCTAACCTCATTGTTGAATTAAATGTAAAATGTCGAATACCTGCCTTTTACAGAAAACTCAAAAACATATGGAAAAGAGTGTTAACCCTCTGCAACTGACGTGAGGTCTGTCAGACACCGTGAAATCTTTTTTATGTAACAACGTTGCCATTTCGAGTCCTATATTTCCGTTTCGCTCAGTAACTTCCTAATTTCTGTTCCTTTAATCATCAGTACAGTAACGACGGCCATCATGAGTACATGTGTGGATCTATAGCTGATGGGTGTCTCTCGTACCTAACGTCAGTAATAAATGATGGGTCTGTTAGACCTAACGTCAGTAATTTATTAATTTTTTCATAGTGTCTCACATACATCAGCTCAGTAAATTCAAAGAGTCTACCTAATATCATCATCATACCAAATATCACTTTAATAAAATTTTTGTTTTTCAATAAATGGAGAGCAGATTTCATTTAAGGCCTTGCTAGGGAACTTGTTCTTCCTATTATGACACAGCGGGTGTATAATGAAAAATTGTCAAGAGAATTGCGCAATCATGTCTTAGTACGAGATTTGCCAACTGCCCCTGAACAAAAAGAACCTGGGACATTGTGTGAAAGAATATTGTGCAGAATTTTTACGAGTGAATTGAAAAGAAAGATTAAAGAGTGCGATTTAATTGAAAAGAAGACAAAATCTACTCGTTGTGCATGCAAAAAACATGTCTGCCTACAATGCTCGGCACAAATTTGCCAGGACTGAGAGGACGCACTTAGAAAGCCAATTTTTAGAGAAACCGCTCTAATAATTTTTTTAATTATTTTTTGCATTTTTACAAAAGTTAACAGAAAACAAATTTCTACTTATTTTTTTATTTCATGTGTTTTTTTTCATTTTATTAATTTTTATAAATTGTTCTTAAAAAAATGGTGATTTTTTATTAGCATTAATAAATTTCTTGTAATTTCTAATATCTGTTTTTTTTAAACCATATTTTTTCAAATGGTGTCAGCACACATGTCAAATACTCACAAAAAACTACAAAATAATCAAAACTTTTCAAATAATGGCAATAATGGAACTTTAAATGGGTGTCTGTCAGACCACTCCTCAGCAGAATAATAACTAAAAAGCCACCTCAGTCGCAGAGGGTTAAACAAATTCTTTGCGGGGTGCTCCACGGCTCCAAGTACCTACCTAGTTCAGACTCTGTTATCTGGCTGTGGAAAAAAGTACCTACCTCCGTGTAAAGTATGTACATAAGGTAACAAATCACACAGAACAAATTCTACTACTGACTACCTGCTCTAGTATCTCCTGCCTCATTCCACTATCATAAAATGGCTCCACCTTCTTCAAAGACGCATTTCACATTTATGATATTATCAGCATATCCGTGAACTCCACTGAAGATATCGTATCTCTCATTCATTAAGAATGGATTGTTCACTGAGGTAGTGTTTAGGTAGTAGAATTCCATAGCGAAATAAATACATAAAACAAATGTTTGTTTCTACTATTCGATTTATTTCCGAGAGAGACGTCTTTCGTCTTGTTAGGACATTGTCAGTCTCTAATAATGATTGATTGACAGAGTGATTGACAATGCCCTAACAAGACAAAAGACGTCTCACTCTAATGATTGATTGACAATATCCTAACAAGACAAAAGGCGTCTCTCTCTCTCGTAAATAAACCGAATAGCAGAATTTAACGTTTGTTTTATTTATTTCACAAATGTGGTGGCTAGCAGACCATCTGCATGTCACAATCAGGCAAGCTGCCTTCTTACGTCCGAATTAAAAAAAAAATAAGACTTTCAGAATGGGTTACAAACCTCATCGCTCCTGAATTAAGCACGTAAAATGTCTTATTTTTTTTTCGAAAATCCGCCTTAAGCAGGACACTCGAAATCTTAAAAAAGAGAGTGGGAGACCATTTTATTTTCTGGTGCTCCACGAAGAAAATCAAAGCCTATATGGCAATGTGTCGAACATGGCTAAAATGCTGGTGCACAATACCATTCTGGAACCGTCACTTACGTATGCAAGCGAGACATGGACGTGGTTGAAGAAGGACGAAAGTGGAAAAAATGCAGTAGAGATGCGATCGTTGAGATGAATGGTTGGTAAAACTCTGCGTGATAGAGTGAAGAATGAGGATATTAGAGGAATGAGCGGATGCAAGAAGAGTGTTGTGGACAGAATGCGCGTGAATAAACTACGGTGGTTTGGTCATGTTGAACGAATGAACGAGGTAAGAATGACAAAGAGGATATACTTATCTGAAAGAAAGGGTGTGAGGAAACGCGGTCGTCCGAGAACCACGTGGCTTGATCACGTGGATCAAATTCTCAAGGACGGCCGCATGTTGAGTAAGAGGAACCGACGTGCGTGTATGAGAAACTGTATGAATGTGGAGGAAGCGAAGGAAGTGTGTAAAGATAGATCTGTTTGGCGTTCCGTTCTCTCTGCCTACCCCACTTGGGACACGGCGTGAGGGTATAGTATAGATAAAACATCTTTACAAGGGGTGAATCAAAGATGAAATGATCAAAGGGTGAATCAAAACAGATTGCTCTACTGAATAAGCGAAACTTATTTTCACGTTATGGTTTTAAGAATAGTTGTGGATATAAGTCAAAAAAAGAGGATTATAGAAGTGATGTAGGTATTCGATGGATTTCTGACAAGATTTAAGAAGCTTTTATCTTTTTATCAAAGTAAAAAGAGCTTTCAGTTAGAAGCGGTCTATGACAAATTGATTCCCTTATTCCTGTAGGTTTAAGGATAGTAATGGTTTTTTCAAGCGAAGAATTTCAGGCATAGAAATATTATTAAATATTGAGTAGGGAAAAAATACATAATAAATAATGCAAAGATGTTATTTTAAAACAGTTTGTTTCATTCAATAATGAATGGCACTTCTCGCTTTTTTTCTTTTTGTCCTTTAATGTTTCTATCGGAAACACAGGACACATGTTTATGTCCAATAAATTGAACCCGTGCCAATGAAGTCGCCTCTCCTAACGAAATTCCTAATATGTACCTACCTACTTTGATTTCGTTGTCAACAAAATGTTGTTTTATGAAAAAACGTAAAGGCCACCGAATTGGTCTACTGCCCTCGGCCATGAAGTTCAGCACAATTAAATTTGTTGAAATAACGTTTCTTCATTGAGTTCGTCGGTAGCCTGGAGGTAGAGTCTCAGCCTCGTTAACATGGAGTCCGTGGTTCGATATCAGGTGCCGGCAAACTCCACTTTCACGACACAAGCTTTTAGTAGCTTACTGTGAAAGGTGTATAAAGTTGTATTTGGGTTTATAAAAAAACCCAGATATATCTTTTTTAAAAAAAAAAAAAAGAAAAAAAACTTTATTTCTCGGATATTGCAGGAGTCCAAGGACTCCTATTTATCCGTTTAGGTGACGATTTATTAATATTTTAAATCTCTCTACACTGAGAAAAATACTCAAAACGAATCATTGGTACAGTACTATCAGATTAGGACCAGAGATCGTACAAACGATTCATTGGTATAAATCTATAATATTAACTCTTCGCAAACAAATCATTGGTAAATTTACCAACAACTTGTTTGCGAAGAGTTAATATTATAGATTCGTACTAATGAATCGTTTGTACGATCTCTGGTCCTAATCTGATAGTACGTACCAATGATTTGTTGTGAAATTTCGTTAGTATTTTTCTCGGTGTAGTTTAATACCACTATGCCAGTGTTGGCATCTCCGATCCTACCACGTCAGTGGGCGGGGGACCCGGCTGAAGTAGCAGATTCCATCTTGAGACCCACACATACACGAATGTCTTAAAGCACAATTAAATACACATTCCTGATTCGAGAGAGAGAAGATACTTCAAATGCATAGGATATTGTATGTTGTCTTGAAATTCAAAGACTAAATCATACGCCTTTTGAGAACTTCAAGTTTACATGTTTGGATCTAAAAATTTACTTACATACATAAATGAATAACTAAAATCAACTGACATTTTTATATAAAATAATAAAAATAAGTTCGATCTATCACAAATGGCGTGTCATTGAAAAGCCTTCGGAAACACATGACAAAATGACATAATATTGGGATAATTTGTAAAGTTTCCAAAAATTTCATAATAATATTCCAAAATATTCTAAACATCGCTAACAGACTTGTGACAAACAACAAACACACGACTTTCTAATACTAAATGTAATAGAAACGTTGAAGCTTTGACAAAATATCATTACCTAATTTAAAATTGTTTTGAAATAAGTCTTTAAATCGATTTTGAGTCGAGTTTCTGATTTTGATAAATAAACTATAAAGTAACCTTTTTTCTGTAAAACGCAGGTGTTTGAAAAAAAAAAGATATTTTATACACATCTCTAGTAGGAATATCATCTATTTTTGAGAGATTTGCAGACTATGTAACAGTTTTGAGAGATTTGCAGACTATGTAACAGTTTGGAGACATCCTGAATGTCTTGTTTTTATTTTGGCACGGATAGGAGAGCTTGCATGCTTGTAACATGAAGCCGGTCCGCTGGCTTCCCCACTTGCCGGATAAACCGTGATGGTAAAGTAATGCTTATAACCTACATACTTGATTAAAAATTTAATACTATGATGTTTTTTTTTTAATATGTAATAAGCTTTTTACATGTTAACATAATACACAAACATACATAGACATAACAATGTGGAAAATGATTTATGGTGTCGAAGAACAAACAGTAATCAGAGAATATTATAGTAACAATATGAAATTAAATGTAATGACATTTAGAAATGTATTATTGAATATATAACACAGAAAATACTTATGAGCTTTTCAAAATGCTTAGATTATTTTTTATCTATACCATTACGGCATTTTCCACGACAGAGGTGGCCAGTAGACTTCAGTCAGCCAGTTAATATATCTACCTCTTCGTTCAACCAAAGATGTTAAACGTCTTTACGAATACCTGTCTCAGGGTGAAGACATAAAGAAAGCAGGTTGCAGGTTGGTGATCCGTGCCAATCGGTGCCGGTAGGCGCCGGCGAAGTAAATCGCCGATCAGCGTTCCTGCTTAAACTATGTTCATGTTCATTGAAATGAATGTAACCATTTTATTGTGCCGATCGGCGCCGGTAGACGCAGGCATCGGAAAGCATGTAACCTGTTTTCTTTGTGTTTTCACCCTTATACAGGAAACTGGAAACTCGAAATAAAAGAGTGGGATACATATTCATTACCCGAGGTTCCATGGGATAAGCATTATCTTACGAAACCCCAGGAGAATCGTTAGATCATAAGTAGGCAAGTAGATGTGTGTATTCCAGAAATTTCCATGCCAGAAAATAATATAAAGTAAGTTAGGTATGCTTCTACATGTTAATATGACAATGTTACTCCTTGGAGAATTTTCTTTCTGCTGTACTAATTATCAAATATTTTGTTTGCACACGTGAGCAACACACGAGGTACACTAAGTGAACGAACACGTAATGCAAGATAAGTGCTTATTGAATTTTATGAACGAACATGTTATTCCCTTAGGGCTCTCTGTATAAAAGTAGATTATGATATTATTTAAGAATGCTTTTAGCCTAAACGGTACCCGTGTATTCTTATCATCAGGAAGTCTAAAGTTTTCAGTGCAGTCACTTTACTTTATCAAACTTTTTTGGATCAAGTTTCTATAATACTTCACAATTTTTAAGCAATAAAAATTATCCGCATATCTTGGAAATGCGGATAAATCCACATCTATGTATATCTCTTCTTTGACATCATGTTTTGGGGTCCCATGGAGTTTAATCATTCGATGTTTTTCCTTTCTACTCCCATTTGATGTCCCATTTGTTTCTTGATTGGACATGATTAACTTCATGTGTTTTGAAAAAAAATGTGAGTTTTTGTTTTATGGACTCAAATATGCTGAACTGTCAATTAAAAATCAGCTTTATGTTTCATTATACATAATATAACGGTGTAGGTATAACGGTCAGGAAAAAGTGATGAATGACTTATTTCAAATTGTCCTGGGTCTGGTGTTACATGTATTGTATATATTAAGTGTATCGTCGTGTTAGCACCCAAAATACAAGATTCATATCTTAATTTGAGACAAGCTCAATCTCTGTGAATTGACTATGCATGTTATGTAATGTTATAAATGTACTTATTTTGTATAGACTCATATTCATCTTTATAAAAAAATGTTAATAAATTATTATGATATTAATCATTAAGAGAATCTTTATTCTTTTATCTGATATTGTGTCAAAGCTTTACCAAGCACAAACAAAAACAGCTTTCTAAGTGTACTTATAATACAAGTATTTTGAACGTTGTAAACGTGGTATAATAATAGCACACATGTTATTACAACATGACCTCTGTTAAAGGCATCAATACTACCACTACTACCCTTTAGAACTTCAACCCTTACCAACCTACATGCTTGTACAACAATACTAACGTAGGTACCTACTTAATTACTGCCGCTTCTAACAAACATGTTAAAGTTACAATTGAATCTTCCAAAGGTTACGATATAATTCAATAAACTTACATTGAAATTCTGGATAAGATGCGAAATAGAAACGATAAATATTATACAACATTTTCTAAATCTTTATAATGCAAGTTGAAATGGCGAGTACAAATCAAGGTCAACATAATGTTTCGTATTTATTTATTCAAACTTCATACTGTCATTAAATTTTTCACAATTAATGTAGCCAGAGAACCAATTGCATTTAATAATCATGCAAATCAATTTGTCTCTGCTAATAAACAGTTAGACATTCGGGATGAATGGCATAATTACTTGCTGAATTGAAGTTGCAATAATTATTTCTACACTTCATGTGGTGTTTTACAAATATCTACCTTTAAAAGTACCTTAAAAACTTACAGAAAAGAGTGGGAAACACATTATTTGCCGGCAACTCCTTGGGTAAGAATGAGATGCAATATTGAAACAATCAAGATTATATGCCTACCTAATATTCTATACAAGGAAAATGGCGAGTTCAGATCAAGGCCACTAAAATATTATCATTTACATATAGTTTTGTGTGATGTTTGTGTCATATATGTATAATGTCCGAAAGATTAATTATTTCAGAGGGTTTAGACTAACACAGAAAGATCGACTCAGTAAGTTTAATATCTCTTCAATTGGCGATATTTGTTTCCACATTTAAGTGTTGAGAAAAAAAGAAAAAAAGTGTGGATGTGTTTTATTTTCTATTTGCAACATTCAGAATGTGTGTATGGACACCAGTTCGTTTATTTCTGAAAGTGTCTTTTCGGCTAGATGGCTATCCACGGAGTGTTTGTTGTCAAAAGATTCCAGCCCTCCAGGCTGCCTACCATGGCACCTCTCGCGTAGATACATTTGTTAGTGTTGTAATCAAATCGGATAAATGAAAGATTCCAGACTTTTGAACTATTAGGGCGGAAGGTGAGTCTCCTAAAATGAAAATGTTATATTTTATCTAGTAATTTTCCTAACATCATCAGCCCTTATTTATCCTTCCGATAATCTTCTGGTCCTAATTGAATTTTCGTAAACCTACATACGAAGTTTTAATTTTCAATTAACCTTATCTGTAACCTGAAATATGATATATCTTATCTTAAAGTAAGTTCATATATTAGTTCAATTTTATTCCACAAATTGCTGTTATTTATATATTATTATTCATTAATTGCTTTAACATACCTTTAAAAGTGTCTCATCGTAAATTTAAAATATTCAAAGGTACATAGGTTACAAACTTTTTGCGGTAAGCTCACCTTTAGGTTCTGAGGATAATCTTTCTATAATTAATAAACATATAATTTAAGCCGTAAAGTCAATAGAACAGATCTCCCACTCTTTTTAGAAAACTTTCGAATGTCCTGTAAATAATTTCGAAAAAAAAGCAAATTCAAATATTTTTATTTTGGAATAAATTAATTTAATAAAAATAATCATTACTCTATATACATAGGTATAAAAACAAAAATTAATTCACTCAAATTTGAGCAGAGCTCGTTCTTTCAGACAGACATTTTACATCTTTAATTCAGCGATGAGGTATTCCACCCATCGTGGGCTAGAACACGATCATAAAGATGGGTGCCGTTGTTAGTTGTACGCTGGCCATACCATCACGGCATATCCCACAGGTGGGGTAGCCAGCAGACCAGCTGCAAATAATAAACATGCAAGCTGTCTCCTCTGTGCCATTATAAAATCAAGGCATTCAGGATGGATGGCAAACCTCATCGCTGAATTTAAGATGTAACAAGCTTTAATTTTTTCGAACATCTGCCTCTTACAGGACGCTCGAAAACTTAAGGAAAAGAGTGTCAATTCTTCACCGGGTGCTCCACGGGATTTAACATCATATTTATTTATTTAATTATTTACAAATCCACGGCGTGAGCCTTTTACATGTTTAAAAATATATAAAAAAAAACATACAAATCAAATTTCTCATCAACAAACAATTATATGATTAAAATTATTATTAATGTAGGTAAATTACAATAACAATATTATATATTTTGTGACAGCCCTACTACGATGTATTATTTGGCGAACGACCTTCATCCCTTTGTGTGCAGGATAGGGTTGTCTAGTTGTGCTAATGAAAGCGATTCACCCATTTGTACTCCGTGCTCTCTCACTGTACATATCTCAGACAACAATACAACCATTGGGAAAATTTTCATGGCAAAGACTCAAAGAGCTTCAATATACAGTATGTCATTAAATATTATTTAAATTATTTAAAATTAAGTCTTTGGATCTTATGTGTATTTCTTATTAGTTTATCCAAAGAAGTGTTTCACTGTTTTTTTACGATAATAATTATCTAAACATATACTTCGAGCGCTCAATGTATCGATGTTACCGGCAAGATACCAAGAGGAAAGCCAAAGCGCAGATGGCGTGAAGAAGTGAGACAAGACATGCGGAACTGCGATGTTTCCCATGAGGATGCACTCGACAGAACCAAGTGGAGAAACAAAACAAGAAAGGCAGACCCCACACTGAGAAAAATACTAACGAAATTTCACAACGAATCATTGTTACGTACTATCAGAATAGGACCAGAGATAGTACAAACAATTCGTTAGTACGAATCTATAATATTAACTTATCGCAAATAAGTCGTTGGTAAATTAAACAACGACTTGTGGAAAGTGGAATACTTACATAAACTGGAAATATTCTTGTAATATAATGGAAAGGTTTGGTTTCACGTACTAACTCACATGAAATGTAATTTGTCTACTTTGCCCATTAGACTTGATCAGAAGACTGTCAAAATAAGTAAGCGATAAGGTCCAACAATAACATAGCTACATAGATGGACGGAGTTGGTAAGAGCTGATTAGGTAGGATATAATATTATGGGACTGCGATGGATGTCATCCAGAATGACACATTGGACAGAACTACATGGCAAAAAACGATCACAATATCATGTGTGGCTAATTTTTGTCCCAAAGCAAAGAAGAAGTCGTACATATTATGTACAACAGACTGTAATAAATTATCGATTCCAACTCCTAAAGATGGTGATATTAAGTTCGCTGAAAGCTCGAGTCAAATTTAAATACGACACGGAGATCTTCACAACCAGACCTGATAACATAATGGGGACCATGAAAAGCTGAATAATTATTGTTTTTGTAAATCTGAATATTGGAACTATTAAAAACTTGATGGTTTGATTAAAATATATTTACAACATCCTTTATGTTTCGTTAGTGACTAAGTACGTAGATAGTTTCAGAATGTGTCCTGAATTTCAGTAAAATGGTTTTATTAAACCGTTTCAGTTACAACTATGTATGTACGTAAGTAGGTACTATGCGAGTATCAAATAAGTATCTAGAGTACATTTTACTACATACAAACCAAGGTATTATTTGTAGGCCATATACAGGACATACTTAATATAATATTAGATATGTTTATGAATTAATATTTTATAATTCTGTGTGGGTTTTATGTCATTTGACTAATATTTCCATATATAAGTTTCAAAATGTAATTTTAAAACACTGTTAAATTTTCACATATAGATACTTTTGTATTCAGTAAGTCAATGACTAAATACTAATTGTCGAGCGCTTTCGCCTTGTGGCATCTCTAAATGATCTATGGTGTTCCTTCACTCTCGTGCAAATTGCTCTACCAGTTTGACCTAAGATTGCAATCGTTGCACAATATGCAATATTATTAAAATGAATTTTCACAACGTTAACGCACCAAGTATTATTTCCATATTGGAAAAAATTTACATCACACAAAAGTTTTTCGTAATCTCTTCTCAAAGAAGTCTGCAGTTCATCGGACTCATCACATTCAGACAACGTAAGATAACCGAAAAGTTGATCATGACAGAAACCAACCTGGTCGAAGATGCAGAGGCAGAAAAACAGTAGGTACGTTGGACCAATCCAATCGACGACCGGTGTGGCGCGAAGTCTAACGCACTTGCCTTTGAGTCACTTGGTCCCGGGTTCGATTCCCGGCCAGGGCAAAATGAAGAATGACCTTTTTCAAAGTATCCAGGGTCTGGGTGTTACATATATGTTACATGTGTAGTGCATTGTATATATGTGTATCGTCGCGTTAGTACCCATAATACAAGATTCATATCTTAGTTTGGGACTAGCTCGGTCTGTGTGAATTGTCTATACATGTTAATCAAACATGCTGTTACTCTCTCAATTCGCAATGCAGTTCATCTGACCGAGAACCGAAGAGGACGGAGCAGCCGGTCTGGTAGACTTAATCTAGTAAGTCTTTGCAGAATTTTCCGATATATGATAAAGCTTGTAAAGCGATCCCTCATCTCTGCCTACTTTCTAAAGGTTACAGATACAAATAGAAAAGTAGTACATTTTTGGTTTATTAAAAATAGTCGACCTTATTTTTTTTGTATCTATTGTATAAAATAAATCTAATTATCTCCATGGTCGAACTTATCGATTTTTTCGACATATGTACAAATCTATTTTTGGAGAGGTTCTTTAATTTTACATCCTTTGTGTACATATTAATAAAAATTTAATAGGAATCATATTAATTTACTTTCTATTATTACATATCCTTGTGTTAGTTTACATATATGGAGATGTTAAAAACTATAGGTATACACGGTGAATCTGTGATAATATTTTATTTCTTATTGAACAATCATTATACCTATTCAATATTAGATACAAAAACAACCCCCCATAAACACAAGAAAACCAGGGCACTGGAGTTATTTATGCGTCACTAATCACTATGTTATGTTCAATTGAATTTCTATGGGAGTCGTATGTGAGCTTTGAAACCAAACCGGGGCGCAGTTTTATTTACATTGTATTAAATTTGTCATAACTTTGTATACAAGAAAATAAACATAATTTCAAAAAAGGTATTGAAAAACGAGAGTTTAGTTTAAGAAATTCCAATGATTATGGTTTTAGCCGGCCAGTCCTTCAGACCTGCCCAATGGCCTCTGATTCACAACTCCTGAGATATACAACTCCTGAGATTCACAACTCCTGAGATTCACAACTCCGGAATCTTCGCTGGTCTACATGTCAAATATATTAATTGTCAACATATTGTATAACGACTGTTTGATTCTAAATATTGTGAAAATAAAAATAAATAAAATATCCCGGTGGAGGTGGGTCTTTTTTCAATGTATCGGAGTAAACCAGACCCTACTGGTTTTTAACTGACGATAAGAAACCAAAACCTAGTGTTATTACACTGAACAGTAATAGATAAAATGAGTAAGTATAATTTCATGAAGATAAACAAAATGAGTAAAATATGTATGTACATAAACAGACATAATATAATGTAATGTTATTTGATTACCAGTTATGTAGTTAGTAACTATACAAATTTACACAATGTTTATCAAATGTTTATTACTTATATGTTAAGTTTCACATATTACATTAACTATTATACTGTGCCACTGGCAAATTTTTGTTTACTGACTTAATAAAGGATAGCTTTTCAGTTTTCACTCTGAATAATATCTGAATAAATATTTTAAGACTCTCATACTATGCATGTTGTATGTAGATATATCTAATATAGAATCTTTTAATATATCACGTAAAATTTATGGTATTACACAAACATCAAATACATACATTAAGCCATTTAGTCACAAACTATGTAAGATGTGAATTTTGCATTATGGGTACTATGTATCTCTATGATACACAATTATCATCAACGCTCCTCTCAGGAGCACAGAACAAAAATTAGCCTCCTCCATACAGAGCGTCTCTGTGCCAATCGCATCATCTTTTCCGATGACATTCCCTGCGCTCCGATGTCGTTGTTGTAGGAACTGTGTATTGTGATAGAGGTACGCCCGGGCCGACGGAACCCTTGCGGACGGAAGAATAGTTCTCTTTTTGGCAAATCATTGGGCATTCTTAGAACATGGCCCAGCCAGGACCATCACCTCTCCTGTATCGCGGAGATTATGATGCATTATTATAATGTATTTAAAACACAAAGCTTATTATTGCGTAGATATAGAAACATGTTGGATTTTCATGTTAAATCGAAACTTCCAAGGTGACTTCATTGATTAAGAGCCGGGTTTCAAGAGCTTCTAAGAGAATAATTATGCTTTAGAAAAGGTCTCCCGAGTTTTCTTTTTATTCGTTGATATGACCAGATATTTTATTTATTTTATTTCAATTTTACAGGATACATACAGTTGATACAAAAAATACAATGGTCTATAACATATTTAGCAATAAGCAAATCAGTGAAGATCCCTATATTACCCTTATGTGCTCTACAAAACATACATAACCAAACACAACAGATAAATCAAAAAACAACAATTACAATAGAATAGAGTAAATTATGTAAAGAAAATTAATAGAATAATGCTCACAAAGCAATAATAAACAATAAAACAATAAGCAATAAAAACAATACAATGAGTCATGAATAATAAAATTAAAAATTCGATTAAATTAAATTAAATTGATGATTCGTGTAGGAAATGTCTGGCCAAACCGGAAACAATTCAACACATAGTTTCGGGTTGTTCCACTCTCGCTCAAACTGAGTATACTTATAGACATAATCATGTAGCAAAAATTATACATCAAAATTTAGCTATTAAACATAATCTTTTAAACTCAAATAATGTAATACCTTATTATAAATACAACCCGGAACAGGTATTAGAAAATCAAAATTATAGGCTCTATTATGATAAAACCATAATAACAGATAGACAAATACATCATAATAGACCCGATTTAGTATTACATGATAAACGTAATAAAATAACGTACCTAATCGACATCGCTGTCCCAAATACACATAAAATACAAACAACCGTCGCAGAAAAAATACGTAAATATACAGAACTAGCAGGAGAAATAAAAAATATTTGGCATTCTAGGTCCGTTTATATAATACCTTTAGTCATGTCAGCTACAGGGGTAACTCCGAAATCTTTAATAAATAATTTACAAAAATTAGATTTACCGGTTAATTTGTACATTAAAATTCAAAAATCTATTATAATAAACACTTGTAATATTGTAAAAAGGTTTCTGAACACAGATATTTCAGGCACAATGCTGGTATTTTGATCCCGCGTTTTGAGCCTAATCCTTTGATATCCTGTATATCTGGATAGGTGAATTTTTCCCGGCATTAGACTGTTAAGTTTTTGTGTGATCATGACTGATCATATGGAGACTTAACTGGTTGTATAATGCTGAGAAGTGTGGATGGCAATTCTGCCGCCGCGTAAAATAAAATATCATATAAAATCTCTCAAAATTTAAAATTCAAAATTTAACATCATTTAAAATTCAACATTAAAGTTTGTCATAAGCAAATAGGAATAATAATTATCCAACACATGCAAGATATAATTACCACCTATAAAACAAAACATGCAATACCACATAGAACAATTTCTAAACATAAAAAGGATTGATTCAAACAATACACGACATTGGGCAATCGAAACACAACGAACAAAATAGCAATAAAAAAAAAATGTGAAAATAGAAATCGGAAATTTACAAACAAAAGACCATACAGCAGGTCACCGTCAACCCTCAAACAAATTTAACACCATCAACTCTAATTAGGTGGAAGCGGAATCAATGAGGTCCTCAACGCATCGGACACAGACAATTTAAAACCTCTCAAACTCATGGCAAACACATCAAGACCCTGGAAAAATGAGTCATAGACAGAGCAAGCTCGCTTCAAGAAAGAATTCTGAACATAGTTTGTAGAGCTTATAGGGAGTCGAAACAAACGTTGTGAACGAACAACACGCGTTGGACAGTTGAATGATATTTCACCCAATATTCTCGCAGAATCAACCATGCCATTCAGGATTTTAAATAAAAACACCATGTCAATCTCGGTTCTTCTGTTCTCGAGTGTGGGGATGCGATCTTGTGGACTTCAACATCTTACAGAAGCTCTCTGTCCATACCAGCTCTTTTTAAAACTCCTAAATTTGTGAATTTCATTACTGTTAAATAATATATTTATTGTTTGATTCATTATTTTTTACAAATAATTTCCTCTTACGAGGCACTCAAAAAAACATATACCTATAGAAAAGTCTGGAAGACTAATTTTGCAGAAACTTTATTCAAGATAAGCTCAGACCACTATACGAGTATAGCCTTGAAATTTTCCTGAATAACAATATTTTTGAGTGCCCACTTATTCAAACAATTTCAAGAGAAAAAGTAATGAAAAATTCATATTAACCTTGTTAGAAAGGTAGGAATGTAAGCATAAGCAATAAAAATAACAATTATTAATCCGACTGCGCCAGAAAACATCCAAACATCGACCCGTACTCTTTTACATTTCCCTCCACCATCCTCTTACTCTGAGAAAGCCATAGTAATTAAATTAACGATGCGACGCTTAATAAGTTCAAGTACTGCTTACATAGGTAATTTAAAACAACTATTTATTTTTATGTTAATAAGGGAGAATGCTATGCCTACCTACATATACCTTCCTATGAAATTTTATTAAAAATAATACGAGGAAAATCCGAGCGATCGTTTGTCCGTTCCTCTCACTTTCATTCCCTTTCATCGACTTGTATTTTATATCGTGGAGTTCCTGGCAAAATAAAAGGTTAAACAAAATATAACATTGCCTATAGACAACTCACACAGATCAAGTTAGTCCCAAATTAGATATGAATCATTAGTTGTGGGTAGGTACTTACACGATGATACAAATGTCTCAAATGACCAAACCATCGTAACTTATGTATATACACTGATGTATTGTTCAAAGATCGAGTAGCAGAATTCAACCTCTTATGTTAATAACTACTCTGAACCTCAGTGACATCTTCGTACGATATTATTTAAACTTTGATATTATGATGTGCCATAATTATGAATGATCTACCTATTATGAAAGAAGGATGGATATTCACGTCATCGCACACTTTTTGGACGAAATGACAGAACTTTTTTGATCAATTTTGAGCTCTGTGGGCATTCTCAAAACATTTTTCAGGTTTTCGTTATCCTCGCCATATTGTCTGGTTACTGAGCTTTAGTATTTTAGCTGATTTGACTCCCTTTGGAAATGTTTTTGCCTAGGAATGTTAATATAAATACCACATCTTTCAGGCTGCACGCTATGTGCACTTCTCAAATGAAAAAAATTGCGTGTGTATAAGTAAGAAATGGATAAATGGAAGTCATCAGACTTATGCACTATCCAGGTAGTCAATTTTTTTTTAACCAAGTTTTCAGCGACCATACTATTGATATCTTTTAGAGTTTGAAGGACAGAACAAAGATCCCGAAAACCAGCCAAAATTTTCGAAACAATAGTTAGGATTAGGACCGTATATCTGAGATAGCAGATAACAGATATCAAGTGTACTTTCATAAAGGTTAAACATGTGCGTTTAAAATATAATAATTGGATCTAGGTACAACATAAAAATAATACATAAGCTTCTTCATAAATAATATGTAAAAAATATAAAACAACAAACAAACTTTAATAACATTTATCTTTTTTATGTCTAAATACTAAAAATACCTCCAAATTACTTTGGAAAAAAAGCTTACCGAGTAAGCCCTTTTTCCAAGTACAAAGATCCAAATTTAATAATCAAGTTTTTTTCCAGAAATTTACAACCATTGGTTTTTAGATAATTTTTATTATTTTTTAACCTAGTACCTACACAATAAATGAAATGTACATTTATTTACTGAATGCAATAAATATACACTCTTTCACGATTTTTCAATTTTATAGATCAAACACTATTTATTCCAATCCTTACCCGAGCTTTTTGCTTCTTAAACATCAATTGAAACCTCACGCATACTTTTCTACTCATTGTATTCAGTAAGTACGTGTGCATTCTTAAGGTTTTGGTTTAATAAAAGATCTATCCATCTGATCCTCGCAAAGCCACGTCTCCGCGCTTCCTTTTTCTCAACTATACTATCTTTTTGATGTACGGAAAAAAAATGAAAATACTGCATAATTTAAGCACTTATTTATAGTGAAGGAAATAAATTAAATTATGACATTGAAGGAGATCCACCATTCATCCGGATACCGCAGAAGTCTGAGGACTACCATTAGGTCATCACAGTGAATTTAGTTTTTTTTTCAAATATAGGTAGGTACCTACCTATCTACTGATCAGAGGTTTGCATTTAAAGACTTTGAGATATTCTTGAAGCAACAATGGTCAAAAATCTCTGAAGCATCTATGCGCATAGGCTCTATGTGCTTCCGAACAAACTATGACAAGAAAAAGAAGATGTATGTGGGTATCTATATACTATATTTTTGACATTTTTGGCACGTAAACCGATGATTGCCTATTTATGAATGAGAAAACACATTTGTAAAAAAGACATAATACCATGTTAACTGCAATTTTCGAAAAAAAAATTGAGTGGATGGGGGGGGGGAACCCAAACAACAGAAACAAAAATAATAATATTACATACATTCAATGGCGACCCCAATTTACCCAAAATAACGTTACATATAATATTCGATGTCATCAGACAAACGTACCGTATGTCTTTTTTTGAAAATTATCCAAAAATAATAATATAAAGTGGTTGGTACTCTTTTGTCATAGGAACGATGTATTGTGAAAGAGGGGCGCCCGAACAGATGGAACCCTTACGGACGGAAGAACAGTGCTCTTTTTGACCAACTATCATTGGGCATTCTCAAAACAGGCCGCAGGGAATGTCGTGGAAAGAGGTGACGCAATTGGCGCAGAGACGCTCTGAATGGAGGAGGCTGGTTTTTGCCCTGTGCTCCCGAGAGGAGCGTTGAGGGCGATGACTGACTGACTGACTGGTACTCTTTTTTCCTCCCAGTTCCATATTCCTCCTCCCCTCAGCGCTGATGATCACCCGTTGGAGAATGCTTCTCTTTTTATTTGTCTATTTTTTTAGAAGTTATTGCACATAGGTTTGATAGAACAAACTTTAACTCAAACCCACTTTACAAACACGCTGGTCATCTTATCCATGGCAGCAAAAAGTATCATTGAGGAGAGATGACAAACCGTGCTGATTACTGAATGACAGATGTCTAATGACTGTAGGTACGTGATATTATTATTTTTTTTAAAAAGATATATCTGGGTTTTGTTATATGTAAACCCAAACACAACCTTATACACCTTTCACACTAAGCTAAAAGCTTGTGCTGTGAAAGGGGAATTTGCCGGCACCTGGGATCGAACCACGGACTCCTTATTCCGGAGGCCGAGACTCTACCTCCAGGCTACCGACGAACTCGTTTAAATTTAACGAATATATTTTTCTTAAAGTTAACTCGAAAACTTATAAATTATAATGAAAGACCTACTAGATCTTCTAGATGTATTTACTAGATGTTTTATTATGAAATTCATGGTTTTGACAGAACTCTCAAAAACTTACAGAAAAAAGTAAAAGACCTTTTTTTTGTCAAGGACTCAACGGAACAACCCTCCTCGGAAAATCCGCCAAAAATGCTCAACAAAAATATTTTTTTTTGTTAAAATTTTAAATATGACGAAAGCATCAACATTAAATTTATGAATTTTCCACTTATACCTATACAATTAATTACCTAGTTTTTCACCCAAGAAATGATTATCTATCTAAATTTGGTAAATTTTATGTACACAAAATTTATTATTTGTGTTTTTCGTGTTCAATGCTGAAGCATAAAATAATACCGGACCTACAATCAGTCAAACATAAAAATAATTGTCATTATATTATTATGTACTCTAGCATAAAATAGAAGCAAATTAAGTCAAATCTAACTTATAAATCAGATAAATGTAAAAATATAAGCATACTTGTGAGACGTCGAATGCGTACAAAGAAATTCTATTGGATGCTTTTTCTTTCTCTGAAATACTATTTATCTTAATATAAAATAATTGACATTTAGTGCGTTTGTGTTATCCAAAAAAAAAATATAGTTTTGGGATCAAAAATTGACATACAATATTCTCGCATGAATACTCTGCAATATTCTTTTAACCCTCTCATGCCCAATACTACTTACAATAATAATAAGAACAGCTACAAACTACAACTGATCCCATTAAGAATAACTATGTATACTAACTTACACTGTGTAGTCGTATTAACCTTTCATTTCTACTTTCAAACACTTAACCTTTTTACGGCCTAAACTTTTTTCGTTCATTTCTTTAATACCAAAGCGATTTTCATATTAATATTATTATGTCCCTTGTGCCTAATACTTTGTGTCGAACACCTTTTTTAAATTTAAAATTTGCGAGTCATATAATATGTATATTCCTATTTGTATAACAGATCAATTACAAGTTTTTTTATACCACGAAATTTGTTAAAATAACGTAATTTTCTCATCAAAGCTGTTCTATTTTCAAAAATATGGTGTTGGTGACTTTTTATACCATGTTTTCATAACAGTTCAGTTTCTACATAAATTTTAAACACAGAAAAAATGCATTAAAAAATCTGTATTAAAAACACAGGACCTTGATGTTATTGACCGAAGGTACTTGTTAAATTTAATTTAAATTTTATTTTAAAAACATAGGGATTTTCGTTAAATTGAAGAATAATAATGATTTCATGTTCCTTAAAATACAAATTAAATTATGAGGTAACGTTATAAGAATTGAACGACTCTTATTATTGTCCATGGAAACGCTTTTTGCTCTCATACCATTCATTTGGCTCCTCAAGCATGCTCTCTTATTCACTGTACTCAGAACGTGTCTGCCTTATACGATCAACAGGACTACTATTGACACAATCTAAATATGTTCTTTTTCTAGTCTTGATCTTAATCACACGACGTGCGAGGGAACTATAGTAATAAATAACGCACAACGGCGAGATTAATATGCACGTACATATTTTTTACTATAGTGTATTCGCGCGTCGTAGAATTAAGATCAAGTCCAGATTAAGATTGTATTTAGATTGTGTCAAGAGTAAACCTAATGTTCTACATGGCTTAACCATCGTTAAATCTTGGATGACCACGTTCTCAATCATTCTTTCTCTCAACTATGCATACTCAATAAAGCCTGTAAGTTAAACTTTTATGCTCTAAAACACCGAGTGCTTTTGGTGTTGTTGGGCCGATTACGTGAAATCGCCTACCGGTGCCATTGAGAGACACAGACTGTCACTAGCTTTAGAAGCAAATTAATAACTGCACTCTTCACTGACGCCCTTGAGACGGTCTGAGGACTGTTAAACGGCGTAAAAACAAAATTATCCAGAATCATCATCATCATCTTTATGTAGAAGTCTATGAAACTTATTTACATTCAGTTTGTGATTCAAGTTTCATAAATGTGAAAACGGGCGGAGGGCCTCTTATTCCTCAAGTTGCAGAAGTTTCATTATTAAATTTGTGAAATTCTTCTAAGGTAGATATTCTTATAACTAGGTACTTATTATTACATATCTACCTATTTATTATTATTTTTATTATTATCATTTGATACGGGGGAACTTTGACAATAATCGTAATAATATTGAAACAACTTTTTTTCGAGAGGTGGGTTGTGAAAGGGTTAAGCTTTTTTCTCAGCGTACTTTCAATTGTTTTATTTTTAACAACGAAAGCATATTATAGTGTTTTCTAGGATGATATAAATATTTTAATAGAAAAAATATTTTATATATCGCTAAAACTGACTGTAGATACAGAATGGTTGATTTAGCAGATATATCTATTGCAAAATGCTTATAAAGATTTTCTGAAGAATAAAAAAATTCTTAAATCTTTGAAAAGGACATGTTACGGTAATATGGCTAGGAGATCAACTGAGTATGTAGGCAATAAAGCACAATGTATCGAGGTTACCGGCAAGAGGCCAAGAGGAAAGCCAAAGCACAGATGGCGTAAAGTAGTGAGACAAGACACGCAGAGCTGCGATGTTTCACATGAAGATGCACTCGACAGAACCAAGTGGAGAAACAAAACAAGAAAGACAGACCCCACTACCAAGTGGGACTAATACTCTTAAGTGCCTAAGGAGAAGAAGAAGAAAAAAAATCGATTCAAAACTTAAAAAATAAAAACGCGTCGGATCTTTTCACCATTATTTTCGTTCCCATTGGTTAATGTCAAGTGCAAACGGCACGCGCCTTTCGCCTGCCCCGCCCCATTTCTTTCTTGTCGCAAATTGTCTTACATCCGCATCCGCATGAACATCCGCATCGATTATTGCGGATGCGGATGCGGATGCAGATGTCCAAATACATGCGGAAGCTCCGCATTTGCGGATGCGGATGCGAATATTCGCAACATCCCTGGTCCAAACCACCGTTACTTATTCACGCGCATTCTGTCCACATCACTATTCTTGCATCCGCTCATTCTTCTAATATCCTGTATCTGGAAAGCTCCCTGACTACGCTACTTGAGGCAGACACCGTCAAGATGTGAATCTTTGATTTAATAAATTTAAAAATAATGAAGGGTGACTGTACCATTAATGAACCCTTGTCTAAATTATTTTTTTTTTTTCAAAAGAAATTATAATATTATTATGGAATGGTTGTATGCCCGTTTGATGAAGAAAGTAATAAAAATAATAATTATGTATGAACAATGGCGAACAATAAGTTCGAGTTAAAAGTTAAAATAAAAGTTTTTTTTTTTGTTATAATTACACTAAAAAGACTTTTTTTTCGTTAAAAGTTTTCTGCGGTACATCGTTATCGTCTCTGTTGAATTTTAATGAAATGAAAAAACTTATAATTTTTTGATCTCGCTAAAATACAGAGTGTTGAAATAAACATGTGATTTACGTTCAACTAGGTATATTCTTTTTAATTTTAACTACGTAGGTAGGAATATCATTTAAATTAATTGTGGTACATGATGATGATGATGATGATTTTGGATGATTTTATTTTTGACGCCGTTTAAAAGTCCCTAGACCGTCTCAAGGGCGCCAGTGAAGAGTTCAGTTTTTAATTTGCTTCTGAAGCTGGTGACAGTCTGACTATCTCTCAATGGCACCAGTGATGTAAGACGATCACCTATCTCTGAAAGATTTTCATTTTTTCTATATTTATAAATGTAGCCACTGTCTGTTTTGCGCATTTAAGTAAACGAAATAAATAAAATAATATTGTAACTTGCTGAATTATTTTTATCCTAAATGATTGATAAAAAAGTGAATACACTTTTTAAAAATAAACCTACATAAATAACAAAAGTTTTTTCAATTCAAAAATCATTGAAGTATTAAAAAAATACACATTTTTTAAGAATATTTCTCAACAGACACCTCATCCGCAAAACCAACGGACTGTGCAAACTCATTTAAGTAGGAAAAAAGAAAGGTGTTCTGGTGCTTACGAATCAGCTTAGGCTGGTCAAAGTGCACTTTACCCATGATACGTTCACCTCTCGTTTCGAAACAACGTGTACGCCATCTGTTGAGCATACCTACATGTCAACATACAGCAACCATTTCTAGCTGTCAGTTTTCTTCAGTAGTTTTTTTTACTTAATGTGTATTTGAAAATAATCACCCTGTATATATACGCCTAAGACGCTCTTTTGTTTTATAAAGATAGTTATTGTTTCTTTTTCGTTGAGAAGAGAAAAACCGAACATGATTAGAATACATACATAGGGAAAAAGAGAATGTTGCCGATTAGTTACACGTGGAAAAAAATTGGTTGGAAAGATTAATTATTTATAAAGTTTGTTTCATTAAAAAATACTTTAAGAAGTTTAACTTACGTAATTTGCAAAAACTTACTTTTTCAACGTTGGTTTCATTCATTGATTCACTAGTATTGGATGTTTCGCCTGAAAAAAAAAGAAAAAATATTGTATGAATAATATAAACAAGACAATAAAATAATATGTTCATGCATAATATACGTGCATATTGCCGTGATGGTATGAAAGGAAAAATCTTAAGACGCATCTATGGGCCCAATTGCAAAAACGGAGTTTGGCAAAGTAGATACAACTAGGAACTCTATAGTTACATTGTATCAAGATGTGCACATCACCAAGTATATCAAAATCTGCAGACTCCGATGGCTGGGACATGTGGAAAGGATGAACGACACATCAACAATCAAAAGAATATACTCCACAAAGCCCAGTGGCAGAAGAAGCGTCAGGAGGCCAAAGTTGAGATGGATGGACGGGGTGGAAAAGTACCTGCGAGCTTTGGACTTGATCATTTAGGGACGATAGGAAGGAGTGGAGGCGATTTCTTGAGGAGGCCAAGACCCACACCGGGTTGTAGCACCACTAATGATTACATATAATGATGGTATGAATGAATTCATGTACTTAATGGATTATACCTATCGAAATGTTTTGTATAAATATTTAGGTATAGTTTTGTATCAAATGGGTTAACAGAAAGTAACTCTACTTAAAGGCACACAATTACCTATGTAGGTACAGTAAAGGAATGTTAAAGTGGAACGATAACAATAATTTCATAGATCAATACATGAAATATCTAATAGATAATATTATATTATTATTCAGACGATAAAGTACAGCAAATTCCCCATTGTATGGTACGACTATTGTGCTGGTAACTCTGCATGACTTGTAGGGAAGGAAATAATTATAAAGTGTTTTTATTATTTCACCCGGAAAGTATTTTTTGCAGCATAGCTCAGTATTGGGCGGAATTATAACAGGTTGAAATCTTGGCAGAATTCATGAAATCTTTTAAGTAAATTTGATAAGATTTTATTTATATACATAATGAGTTACAATCAATTGGATTGGTCTGCAACGAGTTTTAATTTTCTTCTCCATACCTCCCTATTTTCAGCTAGTCTCTTTAATTCTACGAATATTCCACAGTTTATTTCCTTCTTCAGTTGGTCCATATAAGCGTCTCTTGGTCGGCCTCTACCATTTCTGCCTTCGGTACTACCCTCCGCGATGGTGATAAGCAGTCTTGGGTGCCTGATGTTGTGGCCAATCCAGTTAGCTCGTTGTTGGCTGATTCTTATAAGGAGTTGGCTTTTTTGCCTCTCTCCCTCTCTCTCTGGTTTCAATTCTGGGATTGGTTTGCAGCAATTATCTCTTTAATTCTTCTCCTCCACTCCTCCCTGTCTTATTTTTTGCCTACCCTCGTTAATAACTCTTCGTTTCCGACAAATGGAACATATAAAATTTTACATGAGATTATTTTGTTGATTTGTCCACTTTTGTAACAAAAAAATTTGTAAACATAATTTCAAATCAGTCAATTGTTACTCTTTCAACTCGAGAGGAATCTGTAGGTATATTGAAATATGTAGGATTTTTTTGTAGTTAGGTATATTCGGAACTATGTATGTATGTAGGTTGTATGATTTGCTAGGCGCTGTTTAATGGATCATCCATCTCAAGGGTTGAGGAAACTATGTTGGAAGGGCAAAGTCTTCAATTACCTCCTGATCGTTCCTGGAAATTGATTGTTTTTTACCAAGAACCTCAGGTAATCGATTCCAGATGACGGGTCCTGCAACGCCAAAAGCACTGTCGTAGGAATAGGTATTTTTAGCTCTTTTGATCTCGTCCAGCAAATTGGTGGATATCTTTGCTGAGCGTAGTAGTTTATTTATTTATTTATTATTTATTTTATTTCATTCTTCAATTGGTGACATTATTACAAATCAAAACAGTATCATTAAAATACCAATTATACAATTCAATTTAAAGAGGGTGAGTTTATCGCTAAAATTCGATGACTTCCAACTCTCACGTTTTATACCGGAAACCCGGAAAATACTTAGCACAATCATCTCCTATTGAGAACACTCGTACATTGAACAACAACAGCAAAGCAAATAATAATAATAATAGGTCGTTATTTCAAGAAATTTATTATTACAAGTACATATCATCCCATACTAAGTAATAATATGTTCCAGTATTTTACTACTCGGTATCGTTCAATGTAAAAGTGAAAACCGTTAGTTCGCTAGCGAGCTAGTGACTTAAATTTCAGTCATCTAGTAGGTACCAAAAACTGTTTAAAAAAGAATCATTCTGTATTCGATAGCATCATATTCTAACTGTGTCTTTTATCATACAAAACTGTTCTAATCGCCTGATGATGGAGTCAGGAGTCTCCGAATACTAGTAAACGAAGTTAACCTGTAAAGGAGTACCAACGCACCGGTGCGTGCAAGAAATATTATGGGATCTGGAGTACGCACGCACCGGTGCGTTTGATCCAGTAATATTTAGGTATTCCCGCCAAATTTGTCAATTTCATCATTGGTCCAATCTGTCGGATGTACTTTACCAATCACAAGGAAAAAAATCAAAAATAGGCGTGTTTAGACCTTATTTATCGCCTGTACAAAATGTCACGTGACCGCCGCTTGAAATACCTAGCCGTCACTCGCGGTTGCAAACCATTTTGCTGCGTGCGTTCGTGCGCTATGGGTGTTATTTTATGGAGTGTTTTGTGATTTTTTTTTTACTTTTTGTGCTAATTCTGGACAATTTAATTAGTTTTTTAGTACCTACATAAGTTTTTGTTAAAAACAAATAAAAATAAATATTTTTAATAATAATAAATATTCCTATGTTGAACCCATTGTTGACAATACCGGAGCAGACATGACGTATCAAAATTGTTTTTGTTGTATAACTCCGTTATTATTAATTTTTGAGAGTTGGTTCCTTATAAACATTTATTCTAGGGATCATTTTCTATAACATGCAATAAAAAAATATTCAAAAAGTGAAAGTTGAATTAATTCACTCTGCCATACACTTTTATTTTTTCTTTATTCACTCACGGACAGGTTAATAAAAGTCATTGATTAACTACATACCAACTGTGTTTTTTTTTTTTTGATATTAGCAATCAGAATAAATTCTTTGACCATAGAACTCCTGACTTGCAGACGTTTAATATCCTATTAACGATGTTTTACAAATACCTACCTACCCTTTACGAGACACTCAAAAGCTCATAACAAAGTGTCAGAAGCCATTTTAATCTATACATTTGACAATTTTATTAATGCATAGAATGAGTAAATTACAACTCATAATTATACATAAGCAACTCAAAATGCTTAATATGATGTCGACATCTATTTAGAAATGTGGTACATAGTAAGATTGCAAACAAAAAACTTGTCAAGGAATGGCTACTGAAATGTGGATTTGTACATAATTGAATTTATGTAGATACTATAGTAATTAATTATATTATTATCTTTTGGTACTATTATTGGTAAGGTTTAAATTATTTATGTATACATTGTTATTATGAAAAAGAACGCGCCGACATCTGTTGTTTTTATGAATTTCGCTAGACTGTATAAAGTAGGTAGGTACGTAATTTTTTTCTTTAAAATTAATAAATTGAAATAAAAAACAAAAAAAATACAACCGTTAGCTCGTCGGTTGATGAAACGCTCATATCGTCCCTCTTCTGACTAACTGTCGTATCTGACATTTTTTGTGAAATCGAGCTATGATCACCAAAGTGTATTTATATGTGCCCTGCATGTTCTCACTGAAGATCACACATGTAACTGTTACCGTTATCCTGGAATAGCTTTCTGATCTTTTGTTGTATTTATGAATTA
Organism: Athripsodes cinereus; assembly: GCA_947579605.1. Taxonomy (NCBI): domain Eukaryota; kingdom Metazoa; phylum Arthropoda; class Insecta; order Trichoptera; family Leptoceridae; genus Athripsodes; species Athripsodes cinereus. The sequence goes on from OX388327.1 coordinate 847,858, forward strand.
TTATTAATTATTATGAATTATTTATTAATTATGAATTATTCTAAATAAAATGTGTTGTATCTACTAATTCCTCAAAATTTCATCACAAAAATGATTCTTATATATATAAGAATAGGTACAAATAAAATAATGTAATATATTTACACTGTATCATATAACTAGGAGAGATGAAAATGTGCACGGCAAACACAAAAACGCTCTCCTGAACAATTTAAATTTAGGCAGATACGACTGTTAGTCAGAAGAGGGACGATATTTCAAAGAATATAAGTATTATTTTTAACTCGCTGGCTCGTCACTGAATAACCATCTATTCGTTATCGAGTTTCGATTATTTATTATTTCAGAATCCACAAATTTATAATATTGTTCTATCGCTTATAATATTTTACCATCATTGGATTAAAAACATGGTGTATTTTCAGTAAATGTAATCGACAAAAAATATTATCATCGCTTTTTCACACAACAGACAATAGTTGTTATAATGCTTAACGCTATTTTTATTGAACTTTTTATCGAGCTTACGAGCTATATTATCCGTGGATTTATACAACTTTTAACACAAAATACTATTATTTTAGGATTTTAAGTGTAAAACATAGCAAAAAACGTCCGTTATGTGGCATTAAAATCAAAAAATATTTTATAATCAAAATGTAAATACATAGATTTATAGGGGTCTGACAACTATGTTGACCGTGCCTTCTGCGTGGTTGGTCCGTTGCTGTGGAACAAAATTCCTTATGATTTGCAGACTCTAGAAAGTGTGGAGGTGTTCAAGGCGAGTTTAAAAACCCTATTGTGCAGGAGGTGTTATGATTCTTGAATAGGCCTTTGCGGTGGCTTTTCCACAAAGCGCGCATGTTAAAAAAGTTGTCTAGTTATTATTATTAATATATGTAGTTGATTCAGTAGTCCTAGATGAAGCTGGCAAGGGCAGGTGTCAAACTTGTGTGCTCAAAGGCTTGGTTTTGAGTGGCCAGAGGTCCTGGAAGCAGCGGTGGACAGGGATCTCTGGAGGAGGTACCTAGGCGCAATGGGCCTCTTCGACCCAACAAGGAAAAGGGGAAGAAGATGTATGTACATAATTATGTATGTATGATCCAGTAAAGTTCAGTTTTACAGTAAATACGTTGTGGTAGGTATAAGGTACGAGTAGGTTGGTGGAGAACTATCTATATACGATGGTCCTGGCTGGGACATGTTTTGAGAATGCCTAATGATGGTTGGCCAAAAAGAGCACTGTTCTTCCGTCCGCAGGGGTTCCGTCGGCCCGGGCGTCCCTCTTTTACAATACACCGTTCCTATGACAACGATATCAGAGCGCAAGGAATGGCGTGGAAAGAGGTGACGCAATTGGCACAGAGACGCTCTGAATGGAGGAGGCAGGTTTCTGCCCTGTGCTCCCGAGAGGAGCGTTGAGGGCGATGATGATGATGATGATGATGATCTATATTTAAATAGTCTTACGATGTATGCACTATTTTTATTATTTTTAAATTGTTTTGATTTATTGTATACAAGTGAAGGTTCATGTAAAAGTTGTTTTTTTTTTGTATTGCCCCAGAACTGAGAGACCTTAGTCTAGTGGAGCAATATATTCCATAATGTTGATATTTTAGTTTGTTTACATTTATGTACTGTTTTGGAATAAATAAATAATTAATAAAAAAATGGATAGATTGCAAAACCAATCAGAAACCTCAATTGGAGAACCATGTCTACACAATGCAACATTGTGTAAAATCTAATCGGAAGAAGTGAGAAAGGTGTCCCAACGCCTACGAATGGGCTCAAGGCTGGCTTAAGTGATCACTTTCAGTGTCCGTGGAAAACGTTCACCAATTCCACCATTCTCACTGTCACGATTTAAGATCCACCAATCGAGAGATGCTTTGTGCAAACTTAAGAAGCAACCATTTTTTTGGGATCTCATTTTTCAGATCTCAAATAGATCGCGATCTCCCGTCTAAATGGCGCTGGAACAATTAAGTTCAATACTTTATCGGCTGCTAGTTCGACCAGTTAGCAACAAATGTTTAGAATATTTACTAGAAGTAATCACTTAAGCCAGCCTAGAGCCAATTCGTAAGCGTTGGGACACCTTTCTCACTTCTTCCGATTAGATTTTACACAATGTTGCATTGTGTAGACATGGTTCTACAATTGAGGTTTCTGATTGGTTTTGTCATCTGCATCCAAATCCGGTTAAACAATAAAAAAAATAGTAAATATTCTAAACATTGGATAGATTGATTTTGGTTGGACTGCACTTTTCGCACTTCCTTTAGGAAAGCTTTTTCTAGGTAGGCACACTTTATTTGAGGGTTGACCTGATGTTTAAGTCAATATACGCTGTTTTCTCTTTTTATGACTTTTTTTGACAACTTTCTTGTTGTGTGCTTAATAAATAAATAAATAAACAGGACATCGTTAAACTTTGACAAGAGAAATTTGTTCTGCTTCAAGGACTTAGAGATAAAATGGCCAAACTTAATTCATTATTATTAATTCGCGTAACAAGCGTTGTCGATAAAACGTAAAAAGAAAATAACTTTTTACTATGCAGTACAGGGGCATGTTGTAAAAATATGTAGGTAATTATTATTATTATGATTGAAGTGACATGGTGGTCTCTCTCTGCTTATCCCGTCAGGGGTGAATAAATAATTTAATTCATAAAGAATGTTGTTGTGTTTTTACATTTCATTTTAATGGTGTGCGGGGCTATGTAGAAACATTATATTATTATGTACATACGAAAAAGAAGTAGGTTCATAAAAAAATGAAAATTTCATTTTACAAAAAATTGTGATAAATTCAATAACAAAATGGGTCTTTGACCTAAATTAAGTATAACAGCCATCTTCTTCTTCTGTAGGTACCCTGTCAGGTCCCTCCGACATTGGCGATCACTCCTGCATAGGCTTCTCGGTCCTGCGCTATCTGGAATAACACCTTCACACCTCTCATTCCAGTCTAATCTCGTGTATTGTGCAGACACTATGTCTGCCTTCTGCCAGCCCCCAGACGTCCCTCTATCTTGCCAGTCATAATCAAACGCAAAAGGTGGTACTTTTCTCCACGCATTATAATATGACCCAGATACGAGATCTTACACACTTTGACATCCAACAGGAGTTCTCTGTCCATTCCAGCTTTTCTAAACAACTCTACATTTGTGACCATATCAGTCCAATGAATACGAAGCATTCTTCTATTTAGACATAGATTTTTTCAAAAAACTTTGAAGTTTCCCTGAGGCTTTTTTCAGTTACCTTGGTTTCTAATGTGAAATCTTTTGTAAACTAGTTTATTGAAAATAAGAACCTTAAAAAACTCTAAATCAAATTTTTATTCATAAAAAGAAATCAAATGATTTTGTGCGCTTAACTTTTGCAAAAAAATGTAATTTCTATGATGAAACAGGAGATTTTTGAACAACAAAAAAAACATGGAATAATAACTCTAAGGTTTGTACATTCACAGAGTTAAAATTCATAATGATGATATTTTACTAATTACAACACAGTTAACTTTTCACTTAGATTTATTCAAATATCGAGCAGCGCCTTCGTCAATGTCGATATATTGACATTTTCAAGAGAACACAGTTAACTTTTCACTTGAATCTAGGTAAGTATAATATCAAACATGGATATATAATATTTAGAATCGTGGTTCAATCCCAGGTGCCGGCAAACTCCCCTTTCACGACACAAGCTTTAAGTAGCTTACTGTGAAAGGCCTATAAGGTTGTATTTGGGTTTATAGCAAAAACCCAGATATATCTTTGAAAAAAAAGAATAATTACGCCCTTTTTTGTTTTTTTCGATTTGGAACTGGATTTTGTTTGATCAGCTGCGTAAAATAAATATGCAAGCTGTCTACTTAGTTCCAACAAAAAAATCAAGACATTTAAGATAGGCGGCAAACCTCATTGTTAAATGAAAGATGTAAAACTCTGAAATGTTTCAAACACCTGTCTGTTACAGGACACTCGAAAACTAACAGAAAAGAGCAGGAGACCAATGCTTTACCGGGCGCATCGCGGGATGATGAATAATAAATTCAAGTTATGAATATTTGAAGGAGACTAACTCAAGTTGATTCATGTAACAGGAAATAAAGTGTATTTTCTAGGCTTTGTTTTGTAACAGAGGGCCCTTGAGGTAAATGTCAAGTCCTCTTCTGACAAAAATATAATTGCTCAAGATTGACTGAATGATGATTGTACAAATGCCCTTCAGGAAACACCAGGTACAAATGATAAGGAGCACTTATAATTTTGAATTTTATTCAGCAAGCTATTTATTTTTTTTAATTTTATTTATTTATTTTATTACACTAATAATTTACATATCTTATACATATTTTCATTGATGCTGCCCAACTAGGTATAACCTGTTCTAGGGCAAACATCTCACAAACATATCAATCATATTGAAACATATACACAATCACAAAAAGCATTCATCTCCTATATTACACAATCACATTCATAACAAGAAAAACACTGCTGTAAACTATCCATACATGAAACGACACACAAACAAACCATTTCTCCATATAAAACCAGAAAAAAACAACATATCCCTCAACCACACACATCACAAATCCTATAGCTATACCTTCATAATATAGAAACAAAGAATATATATTAATATTTTCGCGCAACTATGTAATAAGAAATTGAATCGGTCATTTGAGAAACAACATAAGTCAGGTTTTTGGCGGATATGATTTTTTTTGATATGGTCCTTTTTCTTGAAACGCACGTTATTTTATTTAGAAACCACGTAATTTTAACCTATTTGATAGAAATTGAGCTGATTAACTTGGCCAGTCAATAGAAAAACAACACAAGTCAGTGACATAATTATGTTGTTACTACACTTAATGCATTCATGTCAATTCACAACTGATACTTAACGTTAACGTGTGCAGATGATGAAAATTAGTGTTTTTTGGTTGTTTAATAAATAATCTGGGATGAAAATGTTGATTTTTCTTCCCCGAAATGGTGTTTATTTGAGAAACAACATAAGAAGAAGGTTTTCAATTAAAAAATTAATATACAAATAAAATAATTTGACAAAAAATAAAGGTTCAAAATAAAAATAATACACTCGTAAGTTAAATTTTGATCGGAGTTATGTAGATATCAACATTTCACTCAAAATTTAATAAACAGTTTATTTGTGATTTCTGATAAGTTTGTATTGACTGACTTATGTTGTTTCTCAAATGACCGATTCAATTATATAATTTGAGCTTTTCGCTGACGCGGTTTCGATGAGGTGACCACCATTAACAAACGATTTTAACTTTATAAAGTATATTGATGATGACTAAATTGTGATAATTGTCAAAAAATGTTTTATGTATTGTAAGGAGGGAAATAAAAAACTTTTCAATTTCATTTCATATACCATCGTCACATTCCACAATAATCGGGGCAGTCTGTGGATTTATTGATTGACTGGAATAAACATGTAAAACATGCTTAACTTACCAATAAAAAATAGACATCCAGGATGGTAAGCATACCTCATCGTTGAATTGGAGATGTAAAATAAATTATAGGTACATACATACATAATACCATCACGCCGCTTCCCTCGCGGGGTAGGCAGAAAGGATCGAGCGCCACTTCCTTCTATCCTTGCATACATCTTTCGCTTCCGTCACTGTCATACAATTCCTCATGCATGCTCTCCTGTTCAATGTGCTCAACACGTGACCGTCCTGTAGGATTTGATGTAAATGATCTTGCCATTTAATCCTAGGACGTCCACGTCTCCGAGCACCATTCACCATTTCGTCATCCGAGCTCTCAGCCAAATATATCTTCTTAGTCATTCTGTCCTCATTCATTCTTTCCACATGCCCAAACCATCTTAACTTATTTACATTCATCCTTGTTTTTACACCAACTTTCATTCCACATTCCTTTCGTATATCACTGTTACGCACACGATCTCTCAGACTTTTACCACACATCCTTCACAACGATCTCATTTCAACTGCATTTATGCCACTTTCATCCTTCTTCAACCATGTCCACGTCTCACTTGCATACATAAGTGTTGGCACTAAGATAGCAGAGTTCACCAACCTTTTAGCTGTGGTAAATGTGGTAGATGTAAAATTCATTTGTTTTTTCGAACACCTGGCTTTTACGAAAAGAGTTGGAGACCAGTTCTTTTCCAGATGTTCCGCGGCACAGAGAATACAAAATCTTCTTCTTCCTGGCACTGTCCCAACTTATTGCCGCTGAAGGCTGTTGGGGTCGACTCTTCTCGTTCTGAGGTTGTACACTCTTTTGTTTTCAATATCATCTTCATCCAGGCCATTTCTTCATTTACATAATAAATGCAATAAATCTCATCACTTATAATAATATAATTATGTAATTGATGTCGATAGGTGTGGCGTGGAGGTAACGCTCTTGCCTTTGAGTCACGAGGTCCCGGGTTCGATTCCCGGCCACGGCAAAGTGAAGAATGACCTTTTTCAGATTGTCCTGGGTCTGGGTGTTACATGTATGTATATGTGTTTAGTGCATTGTATTTATGTGTGTATCGTCGTGTTAGTACCCATAATACAAGATTCATCTTAGTTTGGCACTAGCTCGATCTGTGTGGATCGTCTATGTATGTTATGTTATTGAGTCGACGTTGATTTTGTAAAACTCCATTATATTGATATAATGAAAACAAAATTGTTTTAAGGTTTTACTATGATTTATTTGTTTAATAAGTTACCAGGTTTCGACCTACGAGGTCATTGTCAAACTTTGACAATGACCTGGCAATAAGGTAAATGGTGCAATCCGACCAATAATTGCAAATAGAAACATATCCACCACAGCTAAAAGGTTGGTGCACTCTGCTATCTTAGTGCCAACACTTATGTATGCAAGTGAGACGTGGACATGGTTAAAGAAGGATGAAAGTGGCATAAATGCAGTGGAAATGAGATCGTTGAGAAGGATGTGTGGTAAAAGTCTGAGAGATCGTGTGCGTAACATTGATATACGAAAGGAATGTGGAATGAAAGTTGGTGTAATAACAAGGATGAATGTAAATAAGTTAAGATGGTTTGGGCACGTGGAAAGAATGAATGAGGACAGAATGACTAAGAAGATATATTTGGCTGAGAGGAATGGTGCTCGGAGACGTGGACGTCCGAGGATTAAATGGCAAGATCATTTAAATCAAATCCTACAGGACGGTCACGTGTTGAGCACATTGAACAGGAGAGCATGCATGAGGAATTGTATGACAGTGACGGAAGCGAAAGATGTATGCAAAGATAGAAGGAGGTGGCGCTCGATCCTTTCTGCCTACCCCGCGAGGGAAGCGGCGTGATGGTATGTATGTATGTATGTATGTATATAGATATATGTAATCCTTTGGTGGTATCTACAACAGCACCCCTTTTCAGGTAGGCAAGTGTTAGGTATATACTGCATTGATGATAAAAATACGTGCATTCTGTTGTGTAGCAAAGGTACCTACTAATTGTTATTGTAGGGGATGAAATGCGAGAGTCCTCAAAGTTTTTCATTAATTTAAATCGCTTTTTCCTGCAAGTTTTTGAGCGCCCTGTAATAGGCAGATTTTCGTAAAACTTTACGTATAAAGACATTCAACATCTACTACAATTCAGAAGTGATGATGTTTGCCATCCATCCTGATTTTTTAATTATTTTATTGGCACAGAGAAAACTAATAACATATTTATCATATGCATTAAGTTGTAAATAATGAATCAGTGATTATGATAATGTATTAATTAAGTCTTCAAATTCATAAACAAAGCAATAGTTAAACTTTCAAAACGCTCCCCGGCAAAATCACCTCTGCGGCACTTACCATACCTATCTGTTCACTTTGCCATTGAGTATGTTCCTTTGTGAAAAGTGAAACAAATAAATAGCTACAACCCTCTTTGCAATGCTCTCAGAACATCTCATACTACGCCTAATTAAGTGCAAAAATAAACAAATAAAAAAAAAAATTCAAAGTTTAAACACTACCTACAGTTTAATTTAAATAAAATCACCAAGAGGGACAGGAAACATTTTAGAAATAAATAAAATAAAAAGACATGTCAAAATAATAATATTATGAAAGGGGAGGAAAAAAATTAATATTGTTTTACAAAAAAAAACATAATATCTAGTAATAATAAAAATAATGGAATGTGGCGGAGGGGGGTACAACAAATGAAACGAGTTTGGAAACAATAAAACAAACAAAAGAAGATGAAAGAAACGACAAAAAAATGCGATATTTTCATTTTTATAATTTTTATGAATCGGTCTGTCGTTGTATTTCTATGATAAAATCTGTTTTTTGTTTTTGTGTATAGATTATAATGGAAACGTTTTGCAAATTGTATTTTTATTTGGGTTTCCTTTCTCAAATCAACAAGATACTCGATGTATTAAGGTACTCGTTTTGTCTCAAGTTTAATACTAAATGATATTCTTGTGGAGTTCTTGGTAAAGAATAAACATGTCTTCCATTCTATTCCGTAAATTTTCGAGTGTCTTGTAAAAAAAAAGATGTTCGAAGAACCCTACGTATAAGACTATAAACTCACCTGGTGAGAAATAACTTTATTTCTTGGATATTTAGGTGACGATTTATATTTAAATTCTCTCTAGTTTAATACCACTATGCCAGTGTTGGCATCTCCGATCCTACCACGTCAGTGGGCGGGGGACCTGGCTGACGTAGCAGATCCCATCTTAAGACCCACACATCCACGAATGTTTTATAGTGTGAAGCGTTTGTGGCATTTAAAAACACTTCCCCAAACCAGATGGGTCGAGGAGTGTCAACAGTCATACCCAGAATCATTTCCTCTCTTGCATCCATCATCAAAGGACATTCCCAAAGGATATTTATGTTCCGCATATTGAGCTCCTGTCCTACATATGCACCATGGATTATCCGTCAATGCTAACTCAAAAAGTTTACCTCTCAACTGGCCATGTCCAGTTATAAGTTGTACAGATAAATGATCAAGGGACAAGAAGCTCATTCTCAGTCTTTCACGGACATCTGGAAAGAACTTGTAGACAAGTCTACCCGTTCTTCCAGTAGTTCACCTGTCTTGCCAAACACTCATTGTCCTCTCACGAATCCTGCCGATTGCCCTAGATAATATTATATCCCTTATCCCGGTTCCTGCTTCAACAGGTATACCAAGATGTTCCACACGTCTTCCAGCCCTGACACCCCGTAGAGCTACACAATCTAAAATTTCAAGATCTGCCGGTAAGACACCAGCAATAACTGGAAGGCCATCATTTACAACTATATGTAGATTGTAGAATGACCTGGTGAGAGCTGCAAGAGAGATCGTGACTTTCTGGGAAGGAATGGGAATAATATAGATTTTAATGTTTTGTTATTTTTATCTTTTGCTGACTGAAAGACTATTAAGATCTTTAATTCAGCGTCGACGCACTTTTTATTCACCCATCGTTCATCCGGACACTGATTAAAACGCCGCCGTCTTTTGTATGGTGTTGGCAATGTGCAAATCAAAAATCCTTTAAGTGGAAAAGTCGGCATTGATGGACACAAAGGCTGATGGGACCTAACGTGATACACAAAGAAACAATGTGCAAATATTAAGGGAATTGATTATGGAAAGAACACGTCAAAAATCTGTTTACCTGAATGAAAGGGTTGTTGTTCAACACTTGAACAACGGTTTCGATAACCAACGCAGATATTTTAATCATCTAGCAATATCTCGATAGGTGACTAGTCCGAATTCACAGTGCTCTACCTATGAAATCTCACATCTCAAGAAAAGTAAGCTCTACGTTTTAATTGGTCCTTAAAATAATATGCTAAATGTCGAAAAAGTTCACGCCTTCTAGTACAAAAATGCTTATTTCTACATTTGCAAAACTTTACATACTGCAATTTGTTCTACTGGTATAGGTTTCAATTAAGTTCTCTCTTATAAATGTCTTTCAACGATACTGCATTACTCATTTTTCATGAGAACAACATAGTGTGACCACGTATATAAAAGTCTCAACGACGGCAGCATATGAGCTTAAACAAATCTTTACCTTCGCATGTTGTATGAGAAAAGTCATAAATGTGAAAGAAGTATCTTACGACAGATCAAACTGTCGTCCTTCCTCTCTGCCTTACACTCTGAAACAGAATAATGTCTTTCTGTACTTTTCGTAATCCTTTCGTCGCAATCACTATTATTACTCTAAGAAAGTTGTATGAACCAAACCACAAAAGACGTAATTATATGTACATCATAATGATTGTTAAGGGACGGTCGTAGTAGGCTGTGGAAACTTTTGTTCAGTCATTCTACAATCTACATACATAGTTGTAAGTATCAAGTTGAAACCGAAACTTTTGGAAGAATAATAACTTTTGCAACAAAAGCTCTCATGCCGTGAAAACGTAAGAAGGTAGTAAGTATGGAACATTTTGTAATAAATATCTTTTGTATATTATCCACCTATTTACACAAAATGTCTACTCTTCAGCAGAGCTTAATAATAACATTAAGGCTTTTTTCACCTTTTTAACTGTAGTCCCTAACAGCATTGTGGTGCGTTTTCTGAACCAGCATTTTAAATTATGTATCCAATAAATACTACTCTGAAAATCGAAATAAATAAAACAAGCGTTTTATTCTACTAATGATTTAATCGGTGAGAGAGACGTCTTTCGTCTTATGAGGACATTGTCAATCTGATTGATATGGAATTCTACTACCTAAACACCGACACAGTGAATACTCTGAAAATATTTGACTCAAGGACTAGTCTCCTGAAACCGCAATTATATCTGCATCAGTCATTTCGTTATCGTCCTGATACCAGTAAAAATACCCAGTTAAATAATGTTCAACAAAAGTCGAAAATATTACTAGTTGGTATGTGGCTAAAAGTTTCATAAAATAGTTGATATGAAGAAATATAAGCCTAATATGTGAATAAGTATTTTAAATTAAAAAAATGTATCTATGTTTTGTTATAAACCCAAATAAAACCCTGTACACCTTTCACAGTAAGCTGAAAGGTTGTGTTGTGAAAAGGGAGTTTGCCTTTTCATATTATGTTTAGAACTAAATAATACATAAAGTAAGTACCTATCAAAAATATCATAAGTGTAAAAATATATGAGTACCTATATCGATGGTTTAAAGGACAAAAGACACACGTCCACTATTTAGGTAAAATGAGTTTATATAATATATGTGCAAGATCGGTTACAACGTTTTCTATGTATGTACATAATTATGATTTTTTTTTTTATTTATTTATAATAATATATACGGCTTACGGCTTTAACACACAGTAACAACAAACAATGGCACAACACCACCATCGTATCAAATTACAATTCAAAACAAAAATAAAACATACTGTATTATTTCTAATTATAAAAATATAACACACTGTGTCACATTAAATTATAGAATTACCAATTATACTTAAATCATTATCGAAAAATGTCACACGTTCTCCAATTGAAATTTGTTTTGTGCACAGATGTAAAATGTCACATAAGATATTTGAGAATGCAATTATATTGACTTTCTTCATTCCAAAAAAGCACATGTTCATCAAAGACATCTTCTGAATTAATTAAAAAATTTTTAGTTCATTCAGAATCTTAAACTTTGAAAACCTTTTTTCTCCAAACTGTCAAATGTGGACATTAGTCTTCTATACTTTAAACCACCGATTTAATACAATATTATCTTCTAATCCAGATTGATTTGAAAAACTCGATGTTTTGAAAAATACAATATAATTATTTTTGTAGTAGAGTTTCAGAAGGTTTTCTTCATGAGTGTACAGGCGTAGGCTGAAAAAAAAGCCTTTTGAAAGTTACTTTATTCAATTTTGCTAATCTGTGAATAACAATGTCATCATTATTATTTAAATAATAGATGAAGGTACCTAAATTCCATACATAAAATAATAATGAGCTTAGAAACAGTACATAGATATATAATGGAGTGGTCACATTTGGCGAATATCGCCAGGTTAATTTCAAAATATATCGCCAGGCGAAAAAACAAAATTCGCCGGACACCCATTGATCGTCACACCTGTTCACACAGTCCACTGATATAGAAACGATCTTTCAGATGCGCTTTGATTTTGACATTGTTTTCAAAATGGCGGACTTCGAGATGGAGATCGCGAAGTGTTTACTGTCGAAAAGTAGAGGTTATAAGGCGCCTTTTAATTATGGAAACAAACGCCACAAACCAACAACAAAGATAATAGCTGACGAAGCGGAAAACGTTATAAAATTTATAAGTTATTAAGTTTTTAGCATAGATACGGATGCCGCGCACATCTACGCATGCGCGAATCGCTCCACCAAATTATAATATTGAAAGGTGGTCAACTTGAGACGATATCGTGTTCACTAGTTTGTATCTTTTCAGACTAGCTCTCATTTTGTTCACACGGTTCAAATGCCTGACGATATTTTGGAGTTCTGGCGATATTCGCCAAATGTGAACACCACATAAGGTACATTCTATTCAATTTCATGAATCTATGAAAGATCTAGTTGCTTCTTATGTATTTATTACAAGCTTATATGTTGACATGAATAATCCTTTTGCAAAGAGTCTAAGCTTTTAGTAAACTTTGCAGTGTTTGTCTTTCTCCTGTAACAACTGGAAATTTGGAATCATATTCCTTCATTGAAAGTAATTTTACTGCTATAATGAAAAGTAAACTCCTATACGATATGTAAACGTATATCTTGCAATAACAAAAGGATTATTCTATAACAGGCCTACCTAGTTGGATAATCCTATTTCTTACCCGTATCTATTGTATGACTGTACCTATTTGTTAAATAAAAAAAGATTAACTTATCAAGTGGTATTTTGAGGACCGTAGAAGGGTTGGGAGAAAGTAGTTATACTGGTATAAGAACATTCGAGAATGGATCGGGATGAATGGTGAGGAGAAGCTGTTCGTATTGCACAGGAGAGATAAAGTTTCTCCCAGGTGAGCGTCAATATCAGAAGACACATAAAGAAGAAGAGAAGATAACTATTTTGAACAAGTGTCACGTAACTTTTATTAACATAATATGTGTAGAAAATTCAAACAGATTGATTTAGTCCCTAACTAACATGTTTATCTTGTATTATGTATTTGTCTGTTTATTTATTTTTATCATCAACGGCTTTTGGCCTTTAACATAAAAAATGCTTTAAACACATTTTTTTATAATAATCAATTCACACACATAAAACAAAACAAAAATAATACCTTTTGATCAATAAAACATTTAAGTAAAATATTAGTGCACTAAAATATTTAACTAATATCGACTTCATACAAACATAAATTATGCGCAATAATACATATTTACAATAAAATAAACACACTCAGCCCCAGAATAACTTGAAAAAGGTCATTCTTCATTTTGCCCTGACCGGGAATCGAACTCGGCATCTCATGACTGATAAGCAAGTGCTTTACCTCCGCACCACTCTGACACCGCTGACGCTAAACTATGTAAAATTCGATCCATGAAAAGTAAGCGACTTAAAATATCCTTTACACTGCACTGCTTTCGAAAATTTTTCTCTAATTGAACAATTTTTAAATTGGATATCACATTTCGAACAACTTAGGCTCTTGGTCAAAAACTCATTTCGGGCATCGTTCACCTAATAAAACGTAACATATATATTATTATTACTACTATGTTTGTATGTATGTGTGTTATTACGTTTAACATATTCGGACAGTTGTAATCTGCTTATCCTTCGTCATGCTGAGCTGTTATTTATAAACACGGCTCTAAACACAAAGCCGGGTACGATGAAATAAATAAAAAGTAGCTACAATATACGTACCCACCCGCCTAAGACGTTGTGATATTATCAACTTGCGAAAGGAGCACGTGAGAGAATAGGTTAACTTGAACAGATCAAGTGACACTTATTTATACTATTAGTACGTAAGTAGTAGAAATCTACAGTTGAATAAAATATTGAAAAAAGCATTTTGTTCTGTTAACAACACGAGAGAGATATCTTTTGACTTATGAGAGATATATTTCGACTAAAATAAGTTTCCAACGCATATGAACGTTCTCACCATCACGATTTTTTTCACCATCCACAAAGTAGAACAATTAATTATAAAGGCAAAATACCTAGTAGGAAGGGCTGTTCAATTGTTTAATAATGGTCTGGCTTGAGATATTGATATCTTTAATGTGACATGTGTGCAAATTATGAAGAAAATCGAAAGTGTATTGTAATTATGTTGTCATCTGAATTTTGTTTAAAGTAAAAAAATCTTTCGAGTTCACATTGGGCTTCAGCTGTAATAATCCTAGTAAGAATCGTCTTATTGTCAGTAATTATTAATATTAATAATGATAATGACTTATCTTTAATGTCTTATTGGCACGGTGCAGATGACTAATACATTTGTAACTTTCAGTTCGTCCGCTGGCTACACTACCTTTGGGAAATGCAATAACGGTATGAACGAAAGTGTGTTCAGTATTCATGAAAGTATTTTCAGAGAAAATGGCTGAAAAGTGGTTAAAAAGTAAAGTTTGAATTTCAAACATTTCTTTAATGATGCTTTGAAACATGTAGGTACTGGTAATTTTTTTTTGAAGATATATCTGTGTTTTGTTATAAACGCAAATACAACCTTATACATCTTTCACAGTAAGCTAAAAGCTTGTGTCGTGAGAGGGGTGAAAAGGAAATTTGCCGGCACCTGGGATCAAACCACGGACCCCCTGTTTACGAGGCTGAGAATCTATTTCCACGTTACCGACGATTACTGGCTTAAGTTCTTTTACTTTCATTCAATATCAATTTCATGCCAGTCAATCATTTTTCCTCACTTACCTTTGATAATTATGAATGTGTTTTAAAATAGTCTAGTGTAGTATTTCCTCCAAGGGACATTGAAGGTTGTAATTTAGGTTTTTATCGGATGGAGCTTTAAAGGCAAACCATGAGCCCTCCCTTTGAAATATTTTTGTTTTGTTGAGTCTGGATTGATTTGATTGGATTTGGGTCAAGAAGCTCAGCTCTTGAAACATCCAGGGAAAATGGTAGGAAAGTGTTATAAAATATCCGCTTGTTAATAAATAATTAATAAATTGTTTATATTTTCTTGTCCTTTACTTCTCTTCTCGAAAGCTAAAAGTTGAAACAATAAACTTCGATTGAGAGCGATTTTACGCAGTCGAATAATCTCTTCTCTTGGCATTCTTGTAGTTTCGATGTATCAAATACTACAGGAACCGTTTTCTTTTATTATTTTCAAAGATCCATTGTTTAACGCTTGATGATGATGAAGTGGAAGATAAATAGCACGGATAGGTCGACCAGTATGTGAATAACATATAGTTGTTAGCTCATTAGCAATAGTGATGATAAGTTATGTAAGATAAAATTACAAGGAAAGGACGGCACGTGTGCTCATAACATGTGGTGAATATACTGGCTATCCAAATTGCGGTAGATGCCGTGATGGTTTAGAATTAACTTATTTTCAGTAACTTTTGTTAATCAATAATGAATCTCTTGTTTTTTCAAATTATTTATCTAAAGCCTAATACTTCAATACATCTTTAGATTGAAGCTTATCCATAGCTTACCCTTAATTTTACTGATGGTTGTTTTTCGGGTAGGCCATGTTTGATTTTATTGTACCGACGTTTCTGTAAGCATTTTGGCGATGCCATCTTTAAACATATTTTATTATTACCATGTACGCCGACTTTTGCCAAATGAAAAATGTGCTAAAATACAACTTAGAACCATCAATGGTCAGAGAACATAATTATTATAAGATAAATTTGAGAAGTAAAGTGGATGCAGTGTGTGTATAAAAAATCATAGCAGATCACTATGGTAACATGATCTATACGAAAAACAGCATCCAGCTATATAAGATTGCCATGAAGACCTGCAATTCACATTGGCTCTTAATTTGTTTAAATTTGTTTTTACATCCAAAATACTTGATTATTCACAATTTTTTTAATGCAAAATGAAATGGGCTTCCAAAGCAATTTCCAGTGATGGCTATCAGCCCTTACATCTGGATATTATTATCAATTTAAAGTGAAGTTCCTCGAGGACGCTGTACATGATATTGTTTTATCTTCAACAAAGTTGTATGTATCCAGATTTAAAATTTCAGTATTAAACAGTATAATATAATAATAAAACATAAGTTTAGCATATAATTTAAAATTAAATACAAAACAGTATAACTAATAACACACTATCAATCAAATTTTGATAAAAATAAAAATGTGTAGTCATTTAAAAGGCTATCAAATGTCAATGAGGGTAACTTTATGTGTCCCTTGCATACGGTATAAAATAGTTATTAAATATTGAAGTTAAAAGAAAATAGAAACAAACTGCGGGCTAGTTCAGGATAAGCGAAGGCTGAGGGTATTGAAACATTAAGCCTATAAACTGATAATTCGTTGACTTGTGAAATAAGCATATAATATTTTTTTGAAAGCTGTCAAGCGACATTTTGAAGTCATTTTTCAAAAATATCTTCAGGGATTTAGTCAATATACTGAAGCCACTCAACGACTCTTCAAAATAAAGAAACTACCCCTTTTCAGTAGTTGTCAAGTCAATAGTAATAATTTTATGATTGTAGAACCGTCATATCTTATATTTTCCATTTTAACCCTTCAACAGCGGAAAGCATGGAACGAGGTACTAAGTTTAATGTAGTCTCACTGCGATACAACATGTTATGCTGCGATATCATTAATCATCTCTTGTACGTAGCAGAAAGATTCTGACGTACTCTTTGGTAACTCAATGCAATACCGTGCGAATAAAAATTCTTCATTTTTTTATAATTTCTGGTAATCCATTCGAAAAGTGTGATTCGATTTTTTTGTTTATTTTGGTTGTTGTTTTTTGTGTTTTTTGAAAGAAAACGCGCCTTTGCGTTAAACTCGCCCTCTGTATACTAATAATATCTTATTTGAATGCATTTTTCTATAAAATTGTTTGTATGGAGATCAATTTACAGAAAAAAGGGAAAAAATAAATTCATTAATTTGTAAACCCATGAAATTCCCGAAAAAAAATTTATCTACATACTTACTCTTTTTTATAAGTTTTTGTTTATTTTCATAAGGCAGAAGATGTTTGTTTCATATCAGAATACGACAGTTAATGTATTTTATTCAAAGATGAGATAAACGAGTCATTGTTAGTGTTTTACGCATTAGTACGGAAAAGACTAGTTGCATATTTATTACATGCAATCAGTCCACTGGCTACCCCATATGTAGTAAATACCATGTTAGTATAGATAAATAGATAGCTAACCCAAAGTGACCTGTTTTGAATGATATAACAAAAAAAAACAATCCAACATCTCAAATGGATAACTACATTAACACAATCAAATATATTTTTTTTGTAAAGCTGAGAATCCTGTAAAAAGCGGGGAAAAATCTACGATTCAGCAATTATATCCCACCAATTTGTTACGTTTTAGTTTTTTGGTACAAAAAAGACTAAATGTACATTTACTTGCAATTACTCCGCTGGTTACTCCTCGTGTAAGATATACCGTAATAGTATAGTATCCAGCATTAATAAAATTTGAGATCGAACAGTATTGCACAGAAGCAGCGAATTGTTATGTCGGTGCCTTCAAGCTGAGCAACGCAACTCCCCGGGACGCACGTAGGGGTCCACTTACCGCTTACAGTTTACATTGATGTTCTATTGTTTCGCTTTGTTGCCACTGATAGTCTTTTGCTATTATAATATATCACATATATATTCAACTTACTAGTGTTATTTGCAAAGTAGAGCAATTTGTTACGTACCTAGTAACAGGTAAAGAACGTAATAAATGTACTAAAAAGTAGATATACCTTTCTTTCGAAAAATATAAAATGTACTTATGCTTATCTGTGTTTTTGTTAAAAGCCCAAATACAACTCTATACACCTTTCACAGAAAGCTAAAAGCTTGTGTACTGAAAGGGGAATTTGCCGGCACCTGGTATCGAACCACGCACCTCTTGTGTACGAGGCCGGGACTCGGAAGCCGAACCTCCAGACTACCGTCAAACCTAATATATGAAATATACGACACGAGCTTTTAGTAGCTTACTGGGAAAGGTATATAAGGTTGTATTTGGGTTTATAACAAAACTCAGGAAAGTATATCATTTTTTTTTAAAAAATACATAATTGAGTAGACTGGCATCAAAATATCAGCAGAGACCAAAAACTAGCCGACTTTATTTATAGATACTGTTTTCAATACAAACTTCGAATCCCTCACCAATTTTTCATATAAATTTTCCTGGAATACGAGTGTTTTGAAAAATACAGTTTCATAAGAATCGACAAAAAGTACTAATCGGTTAAAAAAAATACCTAATAATTAAGTTATTATAGGTAGGAAGAGTTCTATCCACCTACACTTGAAAATATCCAGCATGCATTATCTATACTAGGTATCCTAGAACAATACCTACACATGAAGCTGTCATCTAGGTTTATAAAAGAGAATATCGCAGCCTTTGGCATGTCGCTCAGTAGCTTAATTATACAAAGCCGCCATGCAACAAGGCTAGGTTCCGGATTTAAGTCCCATCAAGTGCACTACCAAATAAGCTGACGTTGTCTTTTCTAGGCCTTATGATTACCTATGTTAGTTTCTGCAACATTATGCATATTGCAGATATGAGAAGAACGAGTGGATCCAAGGGAAGTGTTGTGGAGAGAATGCGTGATAATAAGTTACGATTGTTTAGACATTTTGAGTGAATGGATAAGATAAAAGATGACAAAAAGGATATAGGTACTTGTCTGAAAGAAGGGTTGTGAGGAAGCGCGGGCGTCTAAGAACCACGTGGTTTGATCATGTGCATCAAATTCTCAGGAA
The DNA here is from genome assembly GCA_947579605.1 of Athripsodes cinereus. Lineage (NCBI taxonomy): Eukaryota > Metazoa > Arthropoda > Insecta > Trichoptera > Leptoceridae > Athripsodes > Athripsodes cinereus. The sequence continues at coordinate 866,833 of OX388327.1, forward strand.
CGGCCTTGTGTTGAGTAAGAAAAATTGACGTGCGTGTATGAGGAATTGTATGAATGTAGAAGAATCGAAATAAGTATGTTAAGATAGATCTATATGGCGTTCCGTTCTCTATCTATGCCAATTATGAAAAAATGTGTTCTCAATATACACAAAAACAAATAAACACACATTATTAAATTATTTAAGTAGATTTCTACAACTTCAAATAGAATGTTCGAGTATTTTCTCGAGATTCTTGCGTATCACGCATTTAAGCGTTTTGTTGCTACTACGATTCATTTGTATCATTGTATTGTTGGGATTCCCCGTACTGAATTAATATCAGAAACATTAATTATGTTTCACAAAGGTTAATCTTCTATACACAATAAAAGGTGGGCTGAAATACCTACATTTATTATTATTTTGTTTAGTATTCTTAGAAAAATTATTGTTTATTAACTTACAGAAAATATTATATTGTGTACTTTTCTTTTTTTATAAAGTATTCTTAGAAAAATGATTGTTTATTAACTTTACAAAACATTATTGTGTAGGTACTTTCCTTTTTTTGTGTTTCCATTTAATTTTTTTGAATTGCTTTTGATTGATTTTCTTTTGTCGTTCTATTTTCGAAATTCAAAGCAGTTATATAACTACATTTATGAAACTCTATCTATTATCTGAAAGAGTGAGCATGAAAATGCGTTCGCTTCCGAAAATCATGTGGTTTTATCAAGTGGATCAAATTCTCAACGAAGGCTTTGTATTGAGTAAGCGAAATCGACGAGCGTCTATAAGGAATTATATGAATATGTAGAAGAAGCGAAGGAAGTAGGTATGCATATTCTAATGTTCAATGTGCTCAACACGTGTTCATCCTGTAGGATCTGGTTTATAATAATATTATGATCTTGCCATTTAGTCCTCGGATGACCACGTGTGCGAGCACCATTCCTTTCAGTCAAACATATCATTTTCTTGGTCATTCTGTCCTCATCTATAATTGTTTCCAAATGCCTACACTTATTTACATTCAAATTGGTTATCACACCAACTTTCATATCACATTACAGTGTTATGCACACGATCTCTCAGACTTTTATCACACATAATCCTTCTCAATGATTTCATTTCTACTTGCTTTTGTCGATTTTATCCTTCCTAAGTCACGTCCAAGGATATATTTGCATACATACCTAATGTTGTTAATTATGTATGAAAACCAAACGGGCTTTGATATAATAATATAATTTATTATGAAAGCTTATAAATTGGACAGTACATTGCATAGGTACTTCTTTTTGGTGATTGTATAATATTGTACCTACTTTTTTTATTTTTTTTTATTTATTTAATTGGTAACAAATATAATATACAATAGAAAAGAAAACAAATACAATTTACGAGTCACGCCAAATCAAAAATGATTTGTCGGCGTGTTCTCTTACAGGTTCAAAATATACTACATAACGAAAAAAAAATTATATCAATCTATACAACTTACAATTAAACAATTAATTACTAGTTATAAATAAATCCACACTTTATCAACCAATCCTTGACTAATTTTTTTGCAATGTTTTTACTCTTGCATTTCTTAATAGATGCCGGCATCATATTAAGTATTTTTGGCACGTTATACTCCAATGTTCTTTTTCCGTACTTATTATTGAATTTTGGCACTACATATCCTTCATTAAATTTAAATCTAGTGTGATGCAAATGACGCGGTTTATCTTTATACTCGGTTTTCGAAAACTGGTCAAGAACAATTCTCTGCCAGAACAAGCCTTTAGCAGATAACACATTTAACTTTTTAAAGTACAAAGAAATATCATTTCGCGCCGCGTTACAAATTTGCTCATTTACTAAAAGTCTTAAGATCGATTTCTGTGCGAACATTACTCTTTTCAAATTAGTATTAGTGCAATTGCCCCAACTACTAATACCATATCTAATCAACGATTCTGCCAAAGACTTGTATACAGTTATAAGTGTGGACCTAGGTACAAAATATTTTATTCTATAAAACATACCACCTATACATCGTAATCTTTTACAAATACTATTTACATGTAGGTCCCACTTAAATCTATTATCTATAGTTAAACCTAAATATACAAATTTATTTACAATACTTATGACCGGACAATCGCAAGACATGGGGAGCTCAACATTTTTATGTATGCACCCATAATCATGAGAGACAATTCCAGGTGTCACACCATCCGTCGCGTTACTTGGAGATCTGATATGCATTAGTTTTGTTTTTTTCGCATTTATAATTAATCCGTAGTCATGTGACCACCGAACCAATCTATCGTAATCAACCTGCAACAATCTGCGAGCCTCCATCTCATCGTGATGTGACACTACAAGAGCCGTGTCGTCCGCATATACAAAATATTTACAGTGCTTAAATAAAACTCTCATACATGAAACAAAAATTATATACAACGTGGGTCCCAGAATTGAACCTTGCGGTACACCTGCTAACACGCTCTTTCTGTCACTAAGATGATTACACAGTTTTACACTTATTTTCCTATTGCTTAGATAATCTCGGAAAAGCTGTAAAACAGAACCCCTCACTCCAATACGTTCTAGCATATCAGACATTTTATCATGATTTAAAGTGTCAAAAGCCTTCGAGTTGTCAACAAAAAGTACCAGAACATGTTTTTTATTATTCAACTCTGAATTAACATAGCTTGAAAACTCACTAAGTAACGTTTCAGTACTCTTGCCTTCCTGGAAACCATGCTGTGATGGATCCATTAAACTATGTTCCCTCAAATACGCCCCGAGTTTCATCAACAAATACTTTTCCATAATTTTATCAATGACTGGAAGAATACTTATAGGTCTATAGTTTTTTAGATCTGCATGTTTATCATTTTTATAAATAGGTCTTACAATGCTACACTTCAATTCATTCGGCACTAATCCTTGTTTAATAATCAAGTTAACTAAATGTGTCAAAATAGGAGCCAAAATATGAATATTATTTTTTATATCATGTAACCGAATGTTGTCTATCCCCGCTGATGAATTTTTTAGTTTTGTTACAATTTGAGTAACTTTATCAGACACTGTAGCGCTAGGCAGAAACATACTATATTGTACACTCGGTTTCAAGATATTAATCGCTGTATGGTCACATACATGCAACATCTGAGAAACGCTTTCCGTAAAGTAATTCAAAAAATTATCAGCTATTTCATCAATCTCACATTCGCTTGAAAAATACTTAAGTATGATCTGATCACAGTCATTTTTAGGTTTACGGCCCAATATACTATTCAGACAATCCCACGTTTTTTTAACGTCACCGAAATTTTGTGTAAACTTTCCATTATAATACGAAAATTTTGAATTTTTAATTGACTTGTTTACCATATTTCTACAGCTTTTATAGTTGCTTTCATAAACGACAATTTTAGGATTGCTCTTCCACTTCCTGAAAAGTAAATCTCTATTTCTGATTTTCGTGAGCAGATCTGACGTCATCCAAGGGGCTATCGGAGATGGTCTAACACAACTAGTATTTGATCTAATTACAGAACTCTTACAATAAATATCATCAAAAATCTGTTTTATTTCATTGTACAATATATTACAATCATTAATAAGTAATAAACGTATCCAATTTGTTTGTTTACAAAGCTTATTGAATATTTTTTGAGATATCACAGCAGTCATTTCAGAGCTGCCACTCGTTTCAGTGGTGTTGGGCGCGTTAATATTATTAGTATTATCATTTTTATTACTATATAATATTTTAAGCGCCACAGCATAGTGGTCAGCTATATCTACCTCCCATATACAACTATGTAGATATATAGAATCACGCCTACATAAACCCGCAACTCTTGCAAATATATGATCAATACAACTTTTAACTATAGAATTACATACTATTACCTCGCGTGTTGCTTCATTTATACAATTAACAAAAAAATAATCCGATAGATTATCACGATATTTACATACAATACTATCATCTGACAAAAGGTTCATATTAATATCACCAACAAGTACAATACTATCATCTATCATAAAGTTCTTACAAATATAATCATCCAATTCACTAACAAATTCAACTTTACTTAAATTAGGAGGTCTATATATCGCTAAAAGGTTAACTATTTTTCCGGTAGGTAACAAAATCTTACCACAAATACTTTCACAAGATTTAAGACTCGAAATTTCCTGCATAAAAGTGATATTATCTTTAATGTATACATTGATACCACCCCCTCGTCTGTTCTCCCTGCAAAAGTTAAACATACTAAAACCTGGTATCTCATACAAGTTAGTCAAATCTCTGGTCAATGAAGTCTCTGTTAAAATTATCGCATCTATACTATTTAAGCTGTCATTTATTCTCAATAGGAACTCATCCCAGTGTTTAAAAATTGATCTAATATTCAAATGTACAATGCATAGAGCGTTGCTTTCAGATGCCTTGGAAGACTTGGTATTTACCCATTGTTTTATGTCTTTCTCTGTTGTAAAAATTACATCATCTTCACCATCTATATACGTAAAAGACATTTCAGGTATTCTTGTAGTTTAATCTCAGTATTAATAACTGAGCGAAATAAGTTTATAGACGCTCCCATATCAATATAGTTGACAGCATTTATAAAATTTACATGATATAATTCTATTAGTATGTATCCACCAGTGGCGGGACTAGGCTTTTCACATCGGGCATGCTTTGTACAAATATACTATTTTACTCGCAAACGAGTGGACGTCCTTGAGAATAATATAATATAGGTATATATATCGGAGACGGGACTAGGCTTTTCATGTTGGTCTTACATTCGTTATAATAATAAAAAAAAAAAGATATCCAGAATGGTTGACATACCCCTTTGCTGAATTTAAGATATTAAATGGTTTATATTCGATGTCTATTAAAAGACACTTAAAAACTTTAGTGGGAGATCTATTGTTTGCCAAAGACTTCATGGGTCCTTAATATAAATAAATAAAATACAAGAAGTCTGCGATACAAATAAATACTATTTTTTAGTATGTAAGTAACTTTAAAGTTAAATGTCGTAATTTCTATACAATTTATTTTGTCTCGCGCATCCATCATAATATTAATCAATCCTTTATGAAGAACGTTTCAAATCTAAAAACTATTAGCGGTTGCACATAGTATCTACCTTCAAATTATTTTTAACTGCCTAGTACGTTACGCACGACTCACACAATCATCACACAACCAATACAAATAAAAACATACTCATATACCTAGGTACATTATGCACCCAAACGTTCTTCGTGCAAGCTTGCTTATTTTGTCCTTAAGATTGCACACATACAACCAAACATACCCAATAATACACATGTATGGCGCGTCATTGCCTACTACGTATTCACACTAAAATTTAAGTGTGTGTTAGTGAGACAGAGGCTACGTATAAAGCAATAACTTACTATTCCATTAATTTAGCTATCACGGTAAATTATTGGATTTTATTAAAAAAAGTCAATATAACGTATCGATTTTACACGCACTTCAATACAAATAGTACGCGCTTTTGATAAAAACTCTAAAACTTACAAAAATTGTATATTTGCTGCGTATATTTTTGTAAATCGTTCTCTTTGCAACGAAATGTTTGGCGGCAAATTCAAACTAGTTTTTGATGATTTCAATATTTTCTTCATAGATTCTATGGGCATGCTGTGCTTTTTTGCATGTATGGCAGGCACGCGACTGGTATCCACACACAAAAAATAAATTACAATTGAACACCACGCATTTATTCATTATATTTCTATTTATACTCCCATTGTCAGCGACAAGCAAACAACTGCTATCAGATAAAAAATAAATAACTCCAGTACCGCAAATCGCAAACACATTCAAACGCGATAGGGTACATTTCTCCATTTCACTTACATTCAAATAACTAGCATCATAATTTAATATACAATCATTATCAAAAACACAACTGACATCAGGCGAGAAACAGTAGGCGATAGCATTTTCATAATAAAAACATAAAATAGTGCAAATATTTACATTCTTACACAATACAGTGGACTTGTACAGCAATATAGCACATCGGTAAACAAAGTATCTATATAAAACAGCATTAGATGCGGTAGTACATCTACGCATCAATATAAAATAATTACAAATCAAATACCTATATATTGCAATACTAAGCATTATGGAACATCCATACAACATACGCTGAATATACCTGTAAACCAATACGCATACACAGCTAAGCATACTCGTACCACACAAATCATAATCATGTAAAATTGAATTATTGTTACAATAATTCCAAAAGAATGAAACCCATAACGAACAAATATAATCAACATTGTGCATAAGTATAAAATACTTAGTACTTATACTGTTAAAGTAGGGTATTCTCACAGTGAAGGATAATTCATTAAATAGTCAATAATCAATTCTCTCTTGCGCAATTCTCAAAATGTGCAAATAATACCCGCAATTTTTTTTGTCCATAGCACTATGATTAAAATCAACACTTTTACCTATTCTTGCCGCATATTTCTTGCAGTTTTTGCATTCGGGAGGGCTGTTTCTTCTTTCGCATTCGCTGAATCGATGCTCGCCAGAGCAGTGTGAACATGCAGATGGTTTTGCTCTATCTAAGCACGATATTGAAGAGTGTCCTGCTCCCAGGCAATGATAACAGGTCACGACCGGATCAGCATCCTCCACTCCAGTCCGTTGATATCCAATGTAGACTTTTCCCTTACGAGTGAGAAGACGTCTTGCATTCTTTGAAGCCTCCACCAGAAGATGCACTGAGTTTTTGTTGTGCTTTGATTTAAGTATCTTTTTGATTTTAAGATCATCCTCACCAATAGACGTTTTGAGATCAGGATTCTGGGCACACAAATCTTTAACCAATCCATTGACGTCATAATCTGACGTCACTCCTCGAAATATTAAGAACGGCTTTTTTTTCTTAATTTCTTCAGCCAGAAATTTACTAGAAAATTTTTCATTTATCATGTTGGTCAACAGCACCACATCAGCTCTACTTGGACAAGTTATTATGAGGGAGGCTGTACGTGGATTTTTTTTCATACGAGCCACCGCTATACCAAGGGAAGCAACATCAAGACCACGCCTCAATGAAGACTCTATTTCATCAGGCGTTGTTCCGCCATTAACAGCTCTCAGGATAAGCGAGAATCCACGCTCGTTACCCATATGAAAATCCCCTCGTGTATTATTAATTTCATTTTTTTTATTTTTTGCAATGCATTCCTCGTTCATGTTCATTCCTCTGCCAATCCCTTCGATAATTTTTCTCTCCCGAACAACCGTCTCCTTCATATCTGCCATATCAATTTCGATCACTTTTTGCAAAGCGGCGAATAAATATACCATGTGTATTGTCTGTAGTGGAAAGAGGTGACGCAATTGGCACAGAGACGCTCTGAATGGAGGAGGCTGGTTTCTGCCCTCTGCTCCCGAGAGGAGCGTTGAGGGCGATGATGATGATGATGATGATGATGATTGTCTGTAGTGGTCCGTTGACTTAAACAAAAAAAAATAATATCCACGAAAAATTATTCCAATTTGAATTCCATCTTTTTTTGGAAATAAGAAAACAACAAAATAACAAAACAAGAACATTTCTTTTTTTTCAGCCATTCTTGTAATACGAAAAATAATAATAATAATTTTTATATTTTTCACAATTTCCAACTTTCCAAAATTGACACTCTCCTCCTTTGAACGTGAATCGTTTCTTCTAACATTATTTGACATTCGCTTAATGTCACGAGAAAAGTTTTTGGCAAAGAAACTCACGACACGGATCCTTGACTTCCTGTGTCACACGGAGCGTGAAAAGATTTGACACGGTCGGTGGAATTGTTCGGCGTCGATATTCTGTTTTTTTTTTATATTTTCAAAACGTTCGATATGCTTATCGAAATTTCTCGACAATTCGAGAAAATAAGGTCGCTTTAATGTTAACTTGACTGTTGTTCAAACGCTGCGAGAATCTGTATATTAGGAGAATGAATGTGAGTGTTGTGGAAAAAGTGCGTGTAAATACATATTATTGGTATTGCCTTTGAGTCATGGGGTCCCGAGTTCGATTCCCAGACAGAGGAAAATTAAAAATGACTTTTTTCAAACTGTCCTGGGTCTGGGTATTACATGTATGTACGTTCAGTGCATTGTATATAGTATTATGTGTATCGTCGTGTTAGTACCCATAATACAAAATTTATCATTATTTGGGACTAGCTCGATCTGTGTGAATCGTCTATGTATATGACGTGTATATGTTGCGATGGCTTGGACATGCGGAGAGAATGGCTTGACCTCGTGGATCAATTCTCAAGAATGGCGTCGTGTTTATAATAAGACATATCAACTTTTGTGCATGTACATATGAGAATCTGAATAAATGTCGAGGAAGCAAAAGAGAATGCAATTCATTTTCTTTGCCTATCCTACCTAATACAAGCAGAGAGGCTTTTCCTATAGTATAAATAAATAAAAAAATATTAAATTTCAAAATATGAGAAATTTATTAATATCTTGATGGTAAGCGTGTTTTTCAACACAAAAACAAATTGCACACATGAAATAATCAACGATTTTTTTGTTATATTTCTCCAATTACCAATTTTTTTATAAATTAAATACTGCAAAAACAATATTGTGTGGTTCAAGCATTAAAAATGTCTTAAATTTAACTTCATCAAAATAAAAATGTTTTCTCGAGAAATCGAGAATAAACTTTATACAAAATTTCAAAATTATACTATTATATTCGTTTGAATATTATTATTATTATTTAGATATGACGATGATTATAATAATAATAATAAAATGAAAGGGTCAAGATTTCTTCATGACATGGGTCTCAGTGACCTCAGGACGGCATTAAATTGACTGATTATTCAGAATATAGTACATACCTTTTGAATATTATGTAAGTGACCTTACTACATATTACTAGAGTTCAATATAGTCACAATGTTAAACATGGCAATTTGAATATTCTTAAATTGAAACGTTGCATATAGAAAGCGACATAAGTCCAATACTCTTAAAATTAAAAAAAAAATCAGATATGAAATATTTTTGAATTGGCCAATAGTTTGTTTGAATAGTTAAGTTGATAGCGTACGCACGTTAGTAGGCTAGTACTTTTGAATTTGCACAGAAGAGCTTTAGGCCGCCGCGTCAACTGGCTAGAACAGATTGCCCGCAGACCTGAGAGAAAATCAGTCAACTAACACATCTGGAATCAAGTAAAAATGGCTGCTGTTTAAGAAGAAGTCACGGCGCCCTTGAGATGGTCACGGATAATTTAAGGGCGCCATATATATGTAAATTGTCCAATTATTTTTATTGGATGAAATCAGGCCATTTCGATAAATTTGTCCTCTGCATTTTAATTGTAAATAATATGATTATACTTTTTCATATTATTGTTTGTGGACAATGTACAGAAGGAGCGAATTAATAAATAGTTTCATACATCACAATCTATACCCTCAAGATATCTTCCATAAATGGGATAGCCAGGAGATTACCAGCATGTAATAACATAACATACATAGACAATTCACACAGATCGAGCTAGTCCCAAACTAAGATGAATCTTGTATTATGGGTAGGTACTAACGCGACTATCGTTACTAATTAACATGCAAGCCTATGACTTTACCAACCATCACTGCAACTTGCAAGCTGTCCTCTCCGTGCCAACAAAAAGTTAAGACATTCAGAATGGGTGGCAAACCTCATCGCCGAATTTAAGTTGTAAAATGTATTTACTTTATCCGTGGAGCACCCGGTAAAGAATTGGTCTCCCACTCTTCTCCATAAGTTTTCGAGTGTCCTGTAAAAGGCAGGTGTTCGAAAAATAAGACATTTTACATCTTAAATTCAGCGATGAGGTTTGCCACCCATCCTGAATGTCTTGATTTTATATTGGCACGGAGAAAACAGCTTGCATTATTTTTTTATATGCAGCTGGTCTGCTGGCTACCCCGCTTGTGGGATATGCCGTGATGGTATAGTAGTAGTATTTATTTTTTCGAACACCCGCCTTTTACAGGACTTGTAAAAAAATTACTTTTAAAATATGGACGCTATGTATTTTTGATACAACGCACGGTTCAAATAATATGTTAATATATTTGACTAAACCACCGGGTCAAGTGAATTGGAATTCACACTACCGATACTTAACTTATTTCATGTTTTAACATAAATGTATCTTCATACATACATTCTCTTAGTATGAAATGTATTACAGGAAATAATAGTAGTGTGAAAATGATATTATAATAATATGGTGTTCTTAGTACAGTGAGCTTGTAGACTGTAGAACATTGTACTGAGAGCGGCCAATAGAACCTATGTACATAAAAGCGTACCAATGCTTACATAACATTGTTTTGAGAATATATAGTATCTACACATATAAAATTCGCCTTTTGCATTCAGCTATGGTATAACTGTTCTGCAGGGTTACTCTTGACAAAACTAAACACGATCTTAATCTAGTCTTGATCTTGATCATACGACGCACGAAGGGACTATGGTTAAAAACACCGCACTACCGCTAACGCGCGATCGGTTTGCGTGTATTTTTGGCCAAAAGTCACTTCGTGCGTCGTATGATCAAGATCAAGACTAGATTAAGATCGTGTTTAGTTTTGTCAAGAGTAGCCCTGCTGTTTGAGTAATATTTATTGTATATTTTACTAAATTCAATATTTATTTATTTATTTGACAATATTTAAAACATCACACGTCATAGAAATCTATCTAATGTGGTGTTCACATTTGGCGGCACCCACACAGCTGGATGCGAACGTCAATCATCAAGCATCAAGCAAAAATCTTAAATCTTTCGGCGACAATTCGGAGCATTCTCCGAAGAAATATTCGAATAAATGTCTTCCTTACGTCTCATGGACGGGTAATGAAGGCATTGATTCCAATATTTCTTTGGAGAATGCTCCGAATTGTCGCCAAAATATTTAATATTTTTGCTTGATGATTGATGATTGACGTTCGCATCCAGCTGTGTGGACCCAGCATTATTTGACGAATATCGCCATGAAACCAAAATATCGCCAGCCATTTGAACAGCTAGTCTGAAACGTTAAAAACTAGTGAAAACGATATCGTTTCAGATTATCCACCTTTCAATTTTTTAATTTAGTGGAGCGATTTGCGCATGCGTAGATGTGCGCGGTGTCCGTATCTATGGTAAAAACTTTATAACCTTTAAATTTTATAATGTTTCCCGCTTCGTGACAGCTATTATCTTTGTTGTTGGTTTGTGGCGTTTGTTTCCTTAATTAAAAGGCGCCTTATAACCTCTACTATAACATTTTCGCCTAAAAATAAACACTTCCGCCATTTTGAAAACAATGCCAAATTAAAGCGCATATGACAGATCGTTTCTATATCGGTGGACTGTGTGAACAGGTGTGACGATCAATGGTTTTTGGTTTTTATGCAAACGAAATTCGCCTGACGATATTCGCCAAATGTGAACACCCCATAACTGGACACGAGCCAGTACCAAGGCAGACCGAATCAGTTTACTTTGTCACAGTGCTTTAACATTGTTTCTTTTATTTTGACTACCTCCCCCACTCTACTCAACTGCATAATCCTATGACACAATACACACGATCACGCACCCACACATTCATACGACTCCCAAATTCAGATAAAAATCTTGCATTATGGGTGCTAACGAAACGATATATACATATACGATGCACCAAACATATACGTGCGTAACACCCAAACCCAGGACAATTGAAAACTTTTTTTCCGGCTGGGAATCGAACCTGGAACCTAGTGACTAAAATGAAAGCAAGGTTCTCCAATAAAGATTTGTGATCGTTTCCGGTTAACCAGTTCCAAGCTCACCCGTGACGTGTTAATCGATAGTGTTGTCAATGAAACGGTGTATTTTGGAAAAAAATCATTCATTTAATCTGAAACCGTATGGATGAGATTAAAAATCTATTTGTTAATTTTCAATATGATATTATGATCCTGCCGAGAATGGAATAAAGATGTAAATAAAATAATTTATGTAATTGCACGTGAGCTTAAAAAAAAAACAATAATCTATACGATTTCAATTTGTTAAATTGGATTCTACTTTGCGATAGTTTAAATGCATTTGTTTAATTATTATTTTCATGAGTCATTAGCGTCAATTGTTTTGTTGTTAACAAATGAATAAGGCAATTAACAAAAGAAACACGTTAATGCAATATTTAACAACGCATTTGTATAAACAGTAATGTTATTATTTATTATTCTATTGTGTTTCTGTGGAGTTCTCGGCAAAAACACATTAGTGTTTCTTTTTTCTGTGAGTTTTTGAGTGGAATTGTGGCTTGCCTACGTGGATTAAATTCTCGATGAAGATCGAATGTTGAATACGAAAAATAATTTGTCACGCGTGCGCAACTAATAAATTGCATGAATGTGGAGACAGTGAAAAGAGTATGTTAGGATAAACTTAATTGTTGTTCTTTTTCTCAGCCTACCCCACATTGGTATATATAATGAGTTACAATCCATTGGATTGGTCTGCAACGAGTTTTGTTTTTCTTCTCCATTCGTCTCTATTCTCAGCCAGTCTTTTTAGCTCTACGTATGAGCCACAGTTCATGTCTCTCTTCAGTTGGTCCATATATGCGTCTCTTGGTCGGCCTCTGCCATTTGTTCCCTCGGTCTTACCCTCTGCGATGGCGATGAGTAGTCCTGGGTGCCTGATGTTGTGGCCAATCCCGTTAGCTCGTTGTTGGCTGATTCTCTTAAGGAGTTGTCTTTTTTCGCCTACCCTGGTTAATACTTCTTCATTTTCGACGTGCTCCGACCAATGGATCTTAAGCATGCGTCTGTAGCACCACATCTCAAAGGCCGCCAACCGTCCGCTTTCACTCTTGCTGATGGTCCATGTCTCACAATCATAAAGCAGAATGCTCCATACAAAGGCTTTAGTAAGGTTCTTCCTTACGCTTAAGTTAATATTTGGGGATTCCAATATCTTTGATTTTTTGTAAAAGGCAGTCCTTGCCTGGTTTATTCTGCTTACAATTTCTGCTTTGGAGCGTCCATCCATTTATGCTCACTCCATTTATGGCAATGTTCGCAGTCGCTTTCTCTCTTCCAACGACCATACATTTTGTTTTTTCTTTATTTATTTTAATGTTGTACTTTGACAACAGAATATTGGTAATAATAATTATAATAGTCAGTGGGTATATTGGTTACATTTTGCTATGTATAAATAAGAGAAAACACCTCTAAACAACCATATTGGGTAAATTATTGGGATGTAGGAGTCTACCTGCAGGTGTTTTGGAAACACAGAGTTCAGAAAGTGACTGATGTGCCATAACATTATTCAAAGCCTTGTAGACAATAAGGCACAGTTTGTTTTGGACCCTTTCACCTACTCTTATAACCAGTGCAACTTTTTCAGCAAAGGTGTGATGTAACTACCCTTATCCTCGCGGAAAATAAGCCTTTCAGCACTTTTAAATGCCATTTGTAGGCAGTTTAGTTGAATGTATGCAAAAGAGACGTGAACATGGTTAAAGAAGGATGAAAGTGACATAAATTCAGTAGAAATGAGATCGTTGAGAAGGATGTGTGACAGTAAAAGTCTGAGAGATCGTGTGCGTAACAGTGATATACGAGAGGAATGTGGAATGAAAGTTGGTCTAATAACAAGGATTAATGTAAATAAGCTACGATGGTTTGGGTACGTGGAAAGAATGAATGAGGACAGAATGACAAAGAAGATATATTTATCTGAAAGGTACTCGAAGACGTGGACGTCAGAGGATCAAATGGCAAGATCATCTTAACCAAATCCTGGAGGACGGTCACGTCTTGAGCACATTGAACAAAAGAGTATGCATGGGGAATTATATGACTGTGACGGAAGCGAAAGATGTATGCAAAGATAGAAGGAAAGTGCGCTCGATTTTTTCTGCCTACCCTTGGAGCTATGACAATCCTATGTATATACAGTAAGTTGCAGTTTTCAAATTTATCGTTATATTATACATTAAATTTTAAAAACATCCCTTATAAAATGCAAAATATCACAACAGCATGTTCACATGTATGCATTTATGTTATAACAATTAGCTCTTAAACACTTGTTAACATACATTTAACTGTATGGACATACATAATATAATGATAACAACAATACACAATAAATATTATTAATTACTGATGCACTCATTGCTGAAACGTTGATTACTGAAAGTGAATTAATTAAATAACAATGGATCCGGTGTATACAGAGGGTGGCCAAATTATTGTACTCACTCGAATAAATAAATTTCCTTACATACTCTACCATTATATTGCAGCAGTTTTGATATTATATATACCTATAATATTATAAAATTATAAAATATTATAATAACAGCACAAACATTGTTTACTTTCACTATATTTATTTGTTTTCAGTAGAGGCCTTTCGGACTTAGTCCATCTTCAGTGCCTTATACTTGAGAACTCAACGCACACAGTAAAAACTAAATTTGCGTATGTAGCAAGCTTCACTACTTACGAATTGTAATGTTGCCACTAGTTAAAAATATGAACGGTTCTATAGTTATCAGTTACAGAAAGAAACATTGAAGAGAGTATCCGTATCTTCAAACTTAAATTCTCCTTACGTTTTGGTCATTGGGCGGGTCTGAAGGATCGGCCAGTTAAAACTGACATCGTTAGAATCCTCTATACTACACTCTTTCTTCAACGCCCTTTTTAACAGTAAGCTAATTTAGTAATAACATTTAAGTATTAAAACATAAATAAGATACATTAGGTATAAATGATTTAATAATAAGTATACAAAATTAGTGAATAACAGAAGACCGAGGTGAGGTGTCCAGAGACGTGTAATTTGGCTTATTAATTGTATCGCTGCACACGTAGTAGAATTCCTTCTACTATAAATTATTGATTCCGAGAGAGACGTCTTTTCACTTATCAGGTCATTATCAATCGTCGATTATCATATCATCGATTGATAATGACCTGATAAGTCGAAAGACGTCTCTCTCGGAATCAATAATATATGGTAGAAATAGGTAAACACTTGTTTCAATTACATAATAAAGTGTAATTTGGCGTTCAGAGAGCGCTAGCCCGAGAGTCGCCAGTGCCTGAATGGTGTGAAAATATAAAACCAGGTTGATATTACATACTTGAGATTAAAAAACTACTTCAATAAAAATGTGAAGAAATCATACATTATTATGTTTATGTGATTTTATTAATTTGACCACCATCTGTAACATGAATGCTAGTTCATATGTATGTAAGAATACATACAAATAATAACGAGAACCCATTATGATAATTAATGTGTAAAATTTTGGAGAAATCTACAGACAATCTAATTAATGCTTCAGTTCGTTTGTTTATTTATTTATTCATTCTTTACTCTACATTGATAACAAACAATTGCATTGATTACATAATACATATATGCATTCAAATTAAATACAATCAACATACAGAAGGCGAGTTTATCTCAAAGGCGAGATCTCTGCCAACTAAATCATTTAAATGTATATTATGCTAATGTGTTTGAATTATAATCTATAGTGTTATTTTTTTTAAATATGGGTTGGTTGGAAGAGGTCGCGCCTTTGCGATAAACTCGTCCTCTGTATAATATTGATTGTATCTAATTTGAATGTATACTTTTATGTAACTGTTTGTTATCAATGTGTAAAGAATGACTAAAAATAAATAAATATAAATCGTTACAGAATTCAATTTTTTTATTGCTACAAAAAGGACGACTGGCATGTTTATTACATTTATTTATTTATTATTTATTTATTATCACAATATACGGCGTGAGCCTTTTACATGTATAAAATAAAATTGTAGAAATTGCATGACAGACAGTACATTTAAACGACAAGGAACAATCATGAAAAAAGGACAATACACAATAAAAAAAAGTATGCTAAATATAATACATATAAACCATTCAATAAAACTTTTTAAAAATTAATTGATAAAAGACAGAACTAGCAATAAATCATCAAAATTGGGAAATTCAACATAAGATTATTAAAATATATAATTATAAAATTTTTAACATCACAAACAAATAATCAATACAGACAGAGATCAATAAACAATGAATTTAAGACATATTAACAAGAAGAAAATAGGAATAATGCAATAAAACATTAGCAGGTAGTCAATGTTAGCAGGTAGACATGAAGTTAGTCTGATCGTTACATCGCTTGTGGGATATTATATAAAACTTATAAAATAAGTGGGAAATATATTTGTTAAAGGGATTCTTCAATTTTACAAAAAAAAAAACAATTTTCTGCTACTACTATACCATCACAGTACATATATCCCACAAATGGGGTAGCCAGCAGATTAACCGCATATAATAAACGTGCAGAAGAATGGGTGGAATAACCTCGTTGCTAAATAATTGTTGTTTAAATGGAAGTCCCCGAACTTCTGCACTTATCGGTTGGTCGACGAATCTCCTTCAATGCTATACTATACCCTCACGCCGTGTACCAAGTGAGGCAGGCAGAGAGAATGTACGTCGGTTCCTCTTACTCAACACACAGTCGTCCTTGAGAATTGGTTCTACGTGATCAAGCCACGTGGTTCTCGGACGCCCGTGCGTCCTCACACCCTTTCTTTCAAACAAGTATACCTATCCTCTTTGTCATTCTTACCTCGTTCATTAATTTAACATGTTCAACATTGTATAATATAATATATCGATTACCTTATTTTTTAATCTTAAGTTACAAACAGTCAACACAGTAAGTTTAACAACAATCAATATTACATACATTATTGACCACAAAAGGTCCTCTACATATATTATTATCACAATATAAAACTCAATGCAACTAACACAAAACAGACAAAGCAAACACATTTACATAAAAAAAAAATACTGTGACTGTGTTAAGTTATCTATCTATACCATCACGGCATATTCCACAGGTAACCAGTAGATCAGCTGCATATAAGAAACAACATGCAAACTGTCCTCCCCGTGCCAATACAAAATCAAGACATTCAGGATGGGTGGCAAACCTCATCGCTGAATTTAAGATATAAAATGTCTTAATTTTTCTAACACCTGCCTTTTACAGGACACTTGAAATCTTACGCAGAAGAATGGGAGACCAATTCTTTACCGGGTGCTCCACGGGATAAGTTATTAGAATTCCATTATGAAATCAAAACCAAACGATTATAATTCTACTTCTTCTTATTAGCACATTGTCAATCAAGAGTCATTTTACTAACACGAAAAATGTTCCTCTAAATAAAAAACAATAAAGTAGAAAAACATTTTATAAATTTAACGTTTCAGTGTTGACATTGTGAAACAACATTTTAATAATATAAAATATAAAAAACACTGTTATATGTTTCTCATTTATGTATACCAAAGTATACTACAATTACGCCTAGCGCTTTCACCAATATATTGGCAAGAAAGAAAGCGCTAGGCGTAATTGTAGTAGGTATACTTTGGTAGTTATACATAAATGTGAAACATAAAACAGTGATTTTTTTATATTTTATATTATTAAAACATTTTTTATTCATAAAAATAGCAAATGTATACATTATAGTTAACACAAGTAAGGTTTTATGAATACCTCTCTTTTACTGGACGCTGGAAAACTTACAAGAAAGAGTGGGTGGGACTATTCTTTACTGGGATTTTCACGGGGTAAATATCCCAATAAAATCAATATCACCCATAAAATAAATTTGAAAATAATAAAGTCTTTATGATTATATTATTATTATCCAAGTTACCTACATTTTCGTAGCACTTTTTATGATCCGGCCTTATTTTGCTTAAAAAAGCTCGTAGGTACGAATTCAGAACTTTTGTACGCGTAATATTTTACGTTCGAGTATATTATATTATATAGGTATTATACTTTCAGATACTTACATTGTGTTATTAGAAAAATGGGGTAACTGTCCTCCCTTTTTCTTCATTGTCAATAATTCTTTGTGTCGAAACGAAACAAAGCTACATATGTGAAAACATGTATTTTTTCAGTATGCTGATTCTAAGTATTTTCAATAAAATTACATTTGAGAATCATTACACCTCCTGAACAATAGGATCTTAAGCCTTGCCTTATACAACTCCACACTCAAATTTTACTGGATTTTTTACACCTGTGAAGATATAAAGAATATTACTTATGTAATGTGATTTTAAACCAGGTTAACTCTAACATCTTCTTTGCATCCGTTATTTCTCCTAATATCCTTATTCCTCAATTTGGCACAAAACGTTTTACTAAACATATCATAACCATTTAGAAGTCACTTTTTATATTTTTTAAAACATGTAAAAGAATTTGTAAATAAATAAATTTAAAAAAAATAAACGCAAGTCTTTTCGGCCAAATTACGACACAGAGTAGTTCTGCTTTAACATACAGAATTTAGCCGCTACAATTCGAAGAAGGCTCCATCTGGGGGCATACATTATTATTATATGTATTCATCTATGTCAATAAAGAGTATCGCAGTTTACCCATTTCCAAAGTCAAGTAATTTCACATCACTCAATATTATTATGACAGCGATACCATAATGCAATACTGATACAAATTTATTTTGAATGAATTTTTGTTTTTTGTATATTTCATCTGAGCTATGAAGTTAGCCACCCAACCTGAATGTTTGAGGAATAAGGTATTGCGATTATTGAAATTCAGACATTTCACATCTTAAATTCAGCGATGAGGTTTGCCACCCATCCTGAATATCTTGAATTTAAATTGGCACAGAGAGGACAGTTTATGGAGATACGCCGTGATGTAATAGTAGTAGGTAGTAGTAGAAGATAATCTGCATCTGGTGTGTTTCTCGCAGGAATTTCACTGGTTTCCCCACTTGTAGGATATTCCGTGATGGTATAATAGTAGTAAAATGTTTTCCTTAAGAGTGTGAAAATTGAAAAAAAAGAAAACCCAACGGATTTCTCATCACATTTTCAATTTTCACACAAAACAAAATCATGTATCATTGTTAGTTTAATATTGTGAATGTATGTACCTATTTGCTTCTCTCGGCTATAGGAACATCGATTCCACACATGGAGGTTATAGTAGTTTGGTGGTTTTTGGCCGGCCAGCCCCTCAGGCTGCCCACTATGGCGCCTTCGGTGTGGACAAAATTTGTGTAGTGTAGAATTCGGATAAATGGAAGTCCCCAGACTTCTGCGCTATCCGGGTGGTCGGTGGGTCTCCTTCAATGTATCAATCCGGATTAGTTGGAAGATATCACAATTTAGCGATAAGCTCCCCTCTGTGCATTGAGTTGTATCACTGATAATTTTATGACACTTTGTAATGATTGAGGTTATAGACAATATACCTACAGAAACGAATAAAACTAAAATACAAATGTATGTAATTATAGTGTAAAAATATTTTTTATTAGTACATATATATTATGAAGAAGTGGGTATTCGATTAAAATCTAATTATTTTTCCATATTTTACTTTAATCTGTCAAAAAAAACGTGAACCGTTTTTCAATCAATGCTTTTCACATCACCCCGAATACATTCAGTAAACACGCCATGAAAATCAAGAATAAAATATTACTTAAAATTCGCATCGTGAACAAATAAATAAATTATCATCGCCCGCAAAACGCCGAACGTGCTTTATCAACATCAGTGTATAAAGTAAACTTTGTCAAAAGTATGTACATCAGCCGTCTGAATATTAACACCCCCTATGTATTTGAATTTCATAATTTTTGCATATGGAAGGTTAAAAAGCCAAAAGAGATATGAATAAGCTTTGGACAAAAAAAAATTATCCCGTGGAGCACCCGGTAAAGAATTGGTCTCCCACCCTTCTGCGTAAGTTTTCGAGTGTCCTGTAAAAGGCAGGTGTTCGAAAAAAATAAGACATTTTACAACTTAAATTCAGCGATGAGGCTTGCCACCCATCCTGAATGTCTTGATTTTATATTGGCACGAAGAGGACAGTTTGCATGTTTCTTACGTGCAGCTGATCTGCTGGCTACCCCACTTGTGGGATATGCCGTGATGGTAAAGTATAGTATAGTAGTAGCAAAAAAAAACATTTTATTACATATCTCACAAGTGAGGAAGCCAGCGGATCAACTGCAAGTTATAAACATACAGATTTTCATCTTCGTACCAATAAAAGGGAATAGTTGGAAGACACCGCATTCTAGCGATAAACTCGCCCTCTGTACATTGAATTGTATGAGTGATATTTTTATGATACTTTGCATTGATTTGAAATAAAGTAACCAATTTACAGTGAAAAGTAAATTTAATAAATAAGGAGAATCAGAATGGGATTTATTTTAAATTTTAACACCCTGCACTGAGACCAGAACAGCTTTTGGCCAAGGCGATCTCAGCAGGAAAAAATAGCAAAATCCAAAAATAAAAAACAAAATAGAAAAAAAAACACAAAAGTTTGATCATCATCTTATGCGTGTGGTCTTAACATCTGCCTTTTACAGGACACTCGAAAACTTGGAGAAAAGAGAAATAAAACTTTTTTTTAATTAATACTCCTTTATATTTGATCTGTTTATATGTACGAATGTTCGTCAAACAGTTCTCGTGTTTATTTTAATTGATTGACTGTCAAACATATCGATTGCAGAACCACCTTAACACAACATTGTTCAAAATACAATAGGAAGAAGTGAGAAAGGCGTCCCAACGCTTCCGAAATGGCTCTTGGCTGATTTAATTCACAAATAAGTAAATAATCTAAACAATATGTGTACCTATGTTCTTAAAACATAACTATCATTCTTAACTTTATGTACATGTTATTTTAATTAATCGAATGATACGTACATATACCTAATATTGAATTGTATTTATGTTTAACAATTATTATTGTTTTTACTATGTTTACTGTTGTGAATTCTTTTATTTTTTAACTGTAATGTATACCTACATTTTTTAATATTTATGTAATATTGTTAAATAATCATGTATTGTAATAGGCAAACGCCGTTTATTGTCCAAAATAAAAAAATAAGTAAATGAATTATCTATTTAGGTGGTCGGTAGCCTAACGGTAGAGTCCCGGACTTAAAAAAGAGAGATCCCAAATTCATTGTTACTTCCCTGCTGTTCTACTATTTCTTTTCATCAGTGACAATATTATAATTGTGGCAACAAAATATTGAATTATTTAGCTGATTTTTTTATGATACTTCGTATTGATTTGAAATAATGTAACCAATGTATTTACAAAGAAGAATTAAACAAATAAATAATAAAATAATATATTTACCTACATAGTACCTACCTTCATTATTATGACAGTATCGCATCAGTGTTGCCATCTTTCATAGTGATGTAAAATTATTGATTTCTCATAACATAACCGTACGAAAAACATTTCGCACAAAGGTTTATTTTTTTTCCTGGCTATTATTATTATTTTCCTTTCTCGCTTTCTTGTCTTTTTTTCTCACTCTATCTCTGTCGCACTAATGCACGATCATAATATCTTCCTTCTCTTTCTGCGTGTGCTTTAGTAAATGTAAGGGTTGATATAGTAAGCTTTGAAATTATAAGAGTTAACAGTGCAGTTGTTGGCAAGGGTGCGATAAAAAAATATTTGTTGAAAAATTAAATGATTAATAAATTATTGTTTAATTACCTATTTCACAGAATACTCATGAAAATATTCTAGACAAAAAGTCAAAATCTTTTTAATATTTCAACCATAAAATGTTAACTACATTTATTATTTAGACCAGGACCGCAGAATCAATTTTCTCAGAAAACATTTTCCAAAATTACTTATATCAAAAGTATTAGGTATGTTCCATGTAGTGCCAAGCAAAGAATTGGTTTCCTGCTCTTTTCTGTAAATTTTCAATTGTCCTGATAATGGCAACTGTTTGAAAAAGATATTTTATTTTAAATTCAGCGATAAAATTATCCACCTGTCCTGATTGTCTTTATTTTATACTGGCACGGAAAGGACGGTTAGCATCTTTATTACGTGCACGAGATAGATCCTACTTGTGGGATATGCTGTGATGGTATAGTACACTTACCACTGTCCGTACTCCGTATAAACACATACCGCGCTGTTTTTTGTGTGAGATTTTTCACTACGGCCCCTCCAGCCAATAGCCATAAAGTTTCCCCTTTTGTTATTATTAGAAAGCTCTGCATGTATATGTGGATATATTTACATATAAATACGTATGTATGTATATGTGTGTGTAGGTGGTGAAGGACATATGGAAAACATCTTCGCTTTTGTTACTTGGTATTGTTTAGGAGAGGCTCAACATAACACTACAACAGTATTACTATTTCACCACGATATACGGAGATTCAGTTTACGCTTTTTCATTATTTTGTTTGTTACTGTACCATGTCTGTATTCTGATTTTTCAGTGACTAGCATTTTTTCTTCACTTATTTGTTATTATTATAGATTTCCTGTTTCTTCTATCTACTTGACATCTCCTTACTATATTACAATTTTAATTCTTGACATATTACTAAATATTTCTTTGTCATTCTGTACTGATACTCAAAATATTTTTTGATTTGACTAAAGTTATCGATGTTTTGAATTGATTCCCATTTGTGTTTTGTTCTTCGCCAATTTTTGTTCTTGTCTTGCTCCAACTATGTTTGAATGAGAAATGTTTATTTGTATATTTTTTTTATGTACCTATTGTGTAACATGTTGAAGGCTCACGCCGTGGATGAGAAAATAAATTAATTTTATAGTAGGTATGTTTATTTAAGAATTCCATCCTTTATTTGTAAGAGCAGTGCCCACCACTGACCTCGTGCCGGACCTAGAGATATGTTTCTCTTTAACGACACAAACCAGAAATGCTGTAACGAGGAAGCACTCTAGATTAAGCGGCCACAAGTCAAAATTATTGGTGCAATAAAGATAGGAAGGAATGAAAATATGCCATTTTCTTTATTAAAGATCATAAGGTACTTGTAGGGAATATCAAGCTACCAAAGACACTATAGAAGTTCTATCCTCTTGAGAGAAACGTCGAAGTAGGTAAGTAAATGTATCACGAGAGATTTTTATGTGGCGATTTGAACCGGCCAGCCCTTCGAGCTGGTCTTGCAGTGGTCTCGAACCTACCGATTTTTCGGTATTTACATATACCGAAATGGGCCGTGTCCTACCGATATACCGAAATGGTCTAGTAATCTACCGATTTTTACTATTTGTCGATAGGGAAGTATAATCGGTAGATAAGTATCGGGTATTCGGTAAAAGTACCGGATACTTATTGGATTCGAGCAAATATTCTTTAAGAAAACCGAGAAGTTTTTGAATTATTCCAAATTCCTATACCATTTTGAAAATTCGTCGACGGGGGGGGTAGAAATTTTCTAAAAAGGAAAGTACCCGGTATTGACATCGTCGGTACAAATACCCGGTACATTGTTGAAAAAGGTACTTCGAGAAAATATTCTTTAAGAAAACCGAGGAGTTTTTGAAATAATCCAAATTCCTATAACATTTTGTAAATTCGGCGACGGGGGGGTAGCAATTTTTGTGAAAAGAAAAGTATCCGATATTGACCATCGTCGGTACAAATACCCCATATACCGAGTTTGGGTACAAAATATACCATTTATATCGATTTTAGCGGATAGTTCTACCGATATTGGACAATGTCGTTCGAGAACACTGCTCGTGAGGACAAAAGTTTAGCGTAAAAGATCGGATAAATATAAGTCCCACGACATCAGAGATATGAAGACATAGGGGGAGTCTTCAATAACGCTTTCATAACACACAAGCGGAAATACAAAGTGCTAATAAAAATATCAGTTATACGGAAGATAAGTAACATTTGCAGCAAAAAATTCATAGAAAATTGGTACATAGAACCATAGGTATGATTAAAAAAAGGTACCCCAATTAAAATAAATGAACATCACGTATTTACCTTTGTATTTATGTGCTTAAATGGGTTAGTTGGAAGAGATCGAGCCTCTGCGATAAACTCACCCTCTATTATATTGATTATATGATCGTATTTGATTTATTTGCATTTTTGTGTAAATTTGCTTGAAATCAATGTAGGTATAGTAAAAAATACATAAAAAATATAACATCAAGGTCGACAAATATCTTCATAATATCAAAAGATTTTTTGTTAAAATTTAATGAATTTTCTGACATTGATCAAGACGCGATTGTGTTTTAAGCAAACGGGGTAAGGGGAAAAAGAAAAAAATATGAAGAAATACGCTATTACACAATATTGCAAGATGTTTAGTGATATATGGGCATATGTTTAAAGTGCTCTAATATTTATTACAAGCTATGAATATTATTTTTAAGAAGTAAACACATTTTATTGTTCTCATTTATTATATAAATAAAATAAACCAACGTATTCTTAAATCTACCTTAATTTATATTTATGTTCGAATTTTTTTTTATTCATCTACTACTACTACTACTCCATCACGGTATATTCCGCAAGAGGAGTAGCCATCAGTCCAGATACATCTTATAAGCATACCTTCTAACTGTCCTCTCCGTACTAACAAAAATAAGGCATTCAGGATGGGTGGCAAACTTGATCGCTGAATTAATTTGATTGTCTATACCATCGCGACATAATATCTAACACGAAAGGTAGCCAGCAGATCAGGTGCATGTAATAAACATACAAACTGTCTTCTCCGTGCCAACAAAAAAATAAGCCATTGAGAACGGGTGGCAAACCTCATCAATCACTCATTTATTTAACTTCTCTTCGTTTTTATTTTAAAGCATTTTTTATTTCCTCATAAATTCAATCGGAACTGTTGAAGAAATATAATTTTATTACGGCGACTGGTGTGGCGGTGTGGCGAGGCTAACGCACTTGCCTTTGAGTCACGATGTTCCGGGTTCGATTCCCGGCCAGGGCAAAATGAAGAATGACCTTTTTCAGATTGTCCTGGGTCTGGGTGTTACATGTATGTTTTTAAAATAAAAAAATAAAAAATAAAAAAAACTTTATTGTGGAATAAATAAAGTTGCACAAATGGCGGGTTTATTGCTTTTAGGCAATTTCTACCAACCAACCAAATGTGAGAGAGATACAAGATACATTAATATTGATGTACATAGCTAAGTAAACAAAAGAAAAGATATAATAAAAAATAAATAAAATATATATAGTGTTTAGTGCATTGTATATATGTCTATCGTCGTGTTAGTACCCATAATACAAGATTCACATCTTAGTTTAAGACTAGCTCGGTCTGTGTGAATTGTCTATACATGTTGTTGTTATGTTATGTTATTATTGTTACGTGCAGTTGAACTCCTTGCTGGTCTACTTATAGGAGATGTTTGATAGCTTAGGCAGGATAATTTTTTTAGTAACCTTTGTGTTATGGGTCTTGGTTGGATAATGTTTAGAGAATGTTCAATGAAAGTTATCACTGTTTTTTTATCTATAACATTACAAAATCTCTCGCATATTGAATAATTAGTAGCAGTGGCGTACTTTCAATATATTATGCAAAAAAACACCAAATGTCTACAAAAAAGGTAAAGCTGGATATTGTCATAAATTGAGATGGTTTGGTCATGTGGAGCGAATGGATGGTGTAAGATTGACGAAGAGGGTGTATATATCTGAAAGAGAGGGTGTGAGGAAGCGCGGGCGTCCGAGAACCACGTGGCTTAACCACGTGGATCAAATTCTCAAGGACGATCGCGTGTTAAGTAAGAGCAATCGGCGTGCATGTATGAGAAACTGGATGAATGTAGAGGAAGCGAAAGAAGTATGTAAGGATAGAACGACATGGCGTTCCGTTCTCTCTGCCTACCCCACCTGGGACACGGCGTGAGGGTATAGTATAGTATAGTATAGTATAGTATATTGTCTGAAATTGATATTGAAAAACGATGTGGTTGTGAAATATATCAAACTCCTATTATACTAAATTGGATTTAAATGGATTGAATTTGTTGACGGGGGTAGAAACTTGAAATACTATACTATACTATACTATACCCTCACGCCGTATCCCAAGTGGGGTAGGCAGAGAGAACGGAACGCCACACAGATCTATCTTTACACACTTCCTTCGCTTCCTCCACATTCATACAGTTTCTCATACACGCACGTCGATTCCTCTTACTCAACACGCGGCCGTCCTTGAGAATTTGATCCACGCGATCAAGCCACGTGGTTCTCGGACGTCCGCGCTTCCTCACACCCTTTCTTTCAGACAAGTATATCCTCTTTGTCATTCTTACTTCGTTGAAATGTTAGATTTTTTTTTTAATTTCTTTCACCAAATTGTGGAAAAAAATAACTTTTTTTTATAATGAAACCATGATCAATGTAAACAGTCTAGTTCTGCTACTGAACATCAGCACGTAAAAATCTACCAGTCATCTTCTCCGTGCAAATAAATAATTGGATATTCAAGATGGGTATTTTCTTATTCGAGATATTTCACGAATATCTGGCATTTACAGGCCATTCAAAAACTTAAACGAAAAAATAAAACAGGTGTTTTATTCTACTAAAGATTTTATTTTGTGAGAGAGACGTCTTTCGTCTTATGAGGACATTGTCAATCGATTGACAATGTCCTCATAAGACGAAAGACGTCTCTCTCACAAAATAAAATATTTAGTAGAATAAAACACCTGTTTTATTTTTTCGATATGGAATTCTACTACCTAAACACCGACACAGTGAACAAAAACTTAAAGAAAGGAATTAAGAATGTAACCACTTCTAGAAATAAATAAAATGACCGAAATTTATATTTGTTGTCTATCTATTTCGCACAAATGGGGTAACCAGCAGACTACTACAAATATCTTAGCATGTAAATAACATGAAGTTCGTCCTCTTTGCATATACGAAATATGTGTTTTGTCTTTAAACATGGGTGACTTAAGCTTGACAATGCAAAGTGAATATATTACAAAAAGTAAGTATCCACATAATATACCTATACAATACAAGGAAATATAAAAAGAAAGTACATATCATCATAGAAGAGCAGCACTTCAAGCCACTTACCCCTGCTCCTTGTGAATGAAAGCAACAAGCTTTAATGAAACTCGCGCTTTTTTATTTCAGGAAAGCTCACTTCTGAAAAAAAAGAAAAAATATATATTAAGATAATTACTTTCGAAATACACAAGTACTTAGTACACTGTTTTTGACGTTATTTCAATTTTTATGCAAAATATGTTTATTATTTTATTTAAACCAACACGGCACACACACAAATGGGATAACCGGAAGACAAAATAGATACCAATAATAAAAATGCCAATTATCTTTTATTTATTAATTCAATCAACAGAACACCACAGACGATATAATATTTGTTTATTTATTTATTCATTCTTTACTGTACATTTATTATAAACAATTTCATAAAACGAAAACATTAAAAAAAGATACAATTAATATACAGAGGGCAAGCTTATCGAAAAGGTGCGATCTCTTCCAACTAACACAAAGGTGTAAAAATTAAAACCAAATTATAATAGGAATAAATCAACTGATGAAAAATAACAATAATAATAATCACAAAACATAAATAATAATAAAAAAAAATCATTTACCTACCTATACATTATAATAAAAGAAGTTATTTTATTTTAATAGAACTACTTATAGGTATATAGTTAATTTTATTTCCATTTGTTGAAAAAATATTTATGTGCGGCCCAGCATATATTTTTTTTTTGCAATGTGGCCCTCGTATGGTCAAAGTTTAGACACCCATGCCCTAGACCGTCTCAAAAATCTTTTCTCCTAAAAGGTGCATTAAAGAGCAATCTTGATAGACAAATATTGATTATTATTTAAAAGAGACCAACCAAATACTAGAATTACTCAGGAGATGTAGACTCCTATTTATCCGCAAATACAAATCAAAATTAATCTCACAAGCAAGCCATTGGTCAGGCCTGAAGGATCGGTTGGCCAAAACTGGAATGATTGATTGATGAATCATGTGTATGTATAGATCACGTAAAGAAACGAGGAGGCTTTCATGCAGCAATGCACAGGAAGAAGCTGAAAAGTTATATAGCAAGTTAAAATTAAATTAAATTTCAATTTTTTTATAATATCTTAAATTTGATTATTCAATGTTTTAAGCTTTTTATTCACTGTCTAAAGTCCGGACCCGAAAAGTAAAGTAAGTAGCTTTTTATTGATGTTAAATAGAATAAATAATTTTAATAAATAAATAAATACATAAATAGCCTGAACTCCTGCAATTTTGTTTAATATTAATTTATACATAAATAATTAGTTATTAATTATTTCAACTCTGACGAAACATCACCAAATCAAATTATGTTGAATGAGTTATAATCCTTGCATATAATTAATATTTTAGTCCGTACGTATGTTTTATATCTATAAAGCTTTGTCCTCTATAGAAACCGATATGATTAATTTTGGTGATGTACTTATGGATATTGCAGAAGGAACCTGGAGGCTTATAGGCAATGATGCAATTCGCTCCACAACTAAACAACCTTTCCTCACAAGTGAGATCAAATCCCGAAGATAGATCCGGAGAAGAAAAGGTAACTAAAAGTATTCTGCAGGGTATACCCGAGGGCAGAAGATCGTTAGGCAGACCAAGACAAAGATTGTTAGATAACATCAACCGAGATCTAGAGAAGCTAATTGCTAAAGACGACCGGCATTCCATTGCTCAAGATAGAAAAGCTTGGAGATCTATTGTTTTAGAGGCAAAGGTCCGACAAGGGCTTCTACTACTAGATACTACATACGGAGTGGAAAACTAACAGAAGAGCTCCGAGAAAAACGTGACTGAAGCACATAGTCCGACCTTTTCCACAGACGACTTAAGCCCGAGGATGCAAAAAGCATTGCTGCTGACAGAAAGAGCTGGTCAGTATTGGTTCAAGACCCACGAGGGGCACCCACTGCCGCACATAGGCTCCGTCCACGTGTACGACCTTATGCAGCAAGGGCTCCATAAGTAAGTACCTACTACATACTACTATATATTATCCCGGTACATCCCACAAGTGGGGTAGCCATCAGAACAGTTACATGTTATAAAGATGCAAGCTAACAAAAAAATAAGGTGTTCAGGATGGTTGGCAGGAAATGTAGATTCTTGATTTCATTGATTGTTATTTCCCAAGCGACTGAAAGTTCAAAAGCTGGTAATAAAATATTTATTATTATTTGATATAATCCGTTTAGCAATTTGTTCAAGATGATAATTTATTCATTCAATAAACTCGTGCAAAAGGCACCCCCTGTCCATTATTAAGTGGTATTCGGTATTCACTTGGTATTAGGCATAATAGGTATTAGGTAAATGAATAAGGTGCCTACTTGTATATTGTGTTTTCTTCTATATATTATTGCAAATATTTCGTGAATACAAACAATGTATACTAGAGTGCTTTTCCTTATCTAGAATTAGGGACTTAAGTCCAGTATTTCAATGTTCCCCTACCCAAGTAACGAAAGCAAATACCTAAGTAGGAGTTAACGGCTACTGAGATATTCAGGTGTGAAGTGGATTTCTCTTCAATACCCAAGTAACTATACTATACTATACTAATACTATACACTCACGCCGTGTCCCAAGTGGGGTAGGTTGAGAAAACGGAACGCCTAAGATATTATATCCTTACATACTTCTTTCGCTTATTATACATTTATGCAATTTCTCGGACACGCACGTCGATTTCTCTTACTTAACACACAGCCGTCCTTGAAAATTTGATCCAACTGGTTTCCGGACGACTGCGCTTTTTCACATTCCTTTTTTCAGTCAAATTACAATCTACATAGGAAGCTTTATAATTTGTTAATTCCAGATCATTTTCGTTCTTCATCAAGAGTTTCATTTAAAGTAAATTGACACAAGAATAAAGAATGAGGATATCAGGAGGGTGAGCGAATGCGAGAAGTGTGCGTTGTGGATAAAATGCGTGTAAATAAGTAACGATAGTTTGAACATGTTGAGCGAATGCACGATGAAAGGATGACAAAAAGGATGTACCTATCTGAAAGAAGGGGTGTAAGGAAGCATGGACGTCCAAGAACCACGTGGCTTGATCACGCTGATCAAATTCTAAATCACGGCCGCGTGTTGAGTAAGCGAAATTGGCGTGCGTGTATGAGAAACTGGATGAATGTGGAGGAAGCGATGAAGTTTCTATATGGCGTTCCGTTCTCTCTGCCTACCCCACTTGGGACACGGCGTCAGGGTATAGTATAGTTTCTTTCTACTATAAATTATACTTGTTTCAATTCACCTAATTTTGAAATTTTACTAAGTGTGCACCGACACAGATAATAAGTTAGGTATATTTTATTATTTACTGTACATTTGCTACAAATAATACTAGTTATAAATCAGTAATTCGAGCACATCATATATTTATCACTCTATTATATAATGCAATAAACAGAAAACGAATTTTCTCGTTAAATTCCGATTTATTTCAGCTAATCCGATTGTTGAGTGAACGCTCTTTGGAAGTAGGTATTTTTATTTCACTTTTGCTTCCAATAATATATGTAGGGATATATTTTTATTATGGCGTTCCGTTGTCTCTGCTTGCCCCACTTGGGATACAGCCTAAGGGTAAAGTACATTAACATAGTACTTATAAAATATTAAGGCAACGAACCTATGTTTGTCAGTTAGGTAGGTACCTACACACAAAACGTGTCCAACGCAATTATACCGAATATCATCCATCACTCTCCGACGGTAATACCGTAAGTAATCTTCAGTAAAATTTTACCTACTCGCAGTAATAATAATTACCAAGTTTAATTTACCGCGTCGCTCACTTGATTAATTAAGGATTTAATTTTTAATTTCTACCTTTAACATTTAAATATAATCTCAAACATTTGTTATAATATAATTTAAGTTATAGTTATAATATAAACAAAATAATCTCAAACCAAGTACAGTGGAACCTCTCATAACGAGTTTAATTCGTTCCAGACTCTTACTTGTTAAGCGAAACACTCGTTATGCGAAAAAAAAATCTATAGAAATCAATGAAAAATACGATAATGCGTTCCATGCCGTAAGAATACCCAATGATTTTTTTTTTTTATTAACGTTTATTCAAATTAAATTATTTATAAAGGAGTGTAACAACTTGTAATACAATTTAGATTTGTAAATAAAAACATGAATTTATGACAAGTTATCATCACGCTAACGTAAAATAACTACCAACGCGCTAACGGAACGAGTGCTAAACACAGACAGAATGTACTGGCGCGGAAGTCCCGGCTCACAAGGTCACAAATGAATGTCCTTTTCTCTGTAACTCGTTATGTAAAATTTAATGTCGCTCGTTATGGTAGCAACTTTTTCCCATTTCTTTTGCTCGTTATGCGAATTACTCGTTATGAGAGGTTCCACTGTGTATGATTTTGTCCTTATTTTATTGTGAACGTGTCTATAGCCGTTTGATGTCAAAATTTAAGAAATTTAAATTTCAAATTGGTAGTTTTTGGTAAAAATTACCTGTAGTCAATGATCATCCATTGATTTACATGTGATCAAGTTTATTGTAGTGGTTTGTTGTTATGTAGCTACAGTGCTCGCGTGGGTGACATGTGTCACCCACTATGTAAAATTGATAAATAATTTCTGAACACACTGCGATACAGTGCTGTTCTTTTAGATATTCCTCAAATATGAGACATACTTCCCATCAGCAGCACAACAGTCGTCACAGCGCATTTACAGCTGCGCAATATAGCAACAAAGTTCCTGGGTGACGCATGTGCACCACGCGAGCTCTCGAGAAACGAAATATCACGAGTGAAATACTAACTTATTTTGTACGAAAGTTGTTATTTTCCCGATAGCGATGATATTATGATAGAATAGTAAGGATACAATATTAAACATTATAATGCGACAAGTTTTTTGATCATTTAGAATGTTCCTATAGTTCAAAACGGTGGTGATCTCAACAAGTCCAAAATATGTTATTTTTATAGAAGTTTATTGTTTTGTTCATAATTATTATAAAATCTAAGACAATTTATGTTGACCTTTAACTGTATATGGTAAAGATAAAGCTGATGTATAAAATAATAACTTGTTTTTCTGAATACCGTTAAATTTAATACTCAAAATTTCTTATGGTAATGGGTGACACATGTGCCCCGCGCGAGCACTCAATGAGTACTTGAAGGCGCGAGTACTGTAGTGTTAAGATAATAAAAAATATATTGAAAAAAAAAACGATGTTTTTAAACTTGTTGAGCTATGGATCTGGACAGTCGATCGATTCTCAATACTTTATTATTTTTTTTTATTTTTCCTTTATAGGCATTTCTACAGGGTTTTACAATAATATAATACAAAACAAATAGGTATAGCATTAACCCAATTACAGATTGCACATATGTTAACAAATATTGTGTATAACTAAGATTTGCAAATTAAAAGAACATAATAACTCAAAAAAATTATTTTAAAATTTCGAAAAAAAAAATCAAGTATTTGCATACTTATTAGGCATCTACCTTATTATATTTTTTTCAGACCAGTTAGAATGTATTCTATTTATGTTATATAATACAATGTATAACGTACCAACTTCCTTATATTATGAAGTTCGGAAAAATGATCGACTATTTTTAGGGTAATTTGGGGTGTAATCAAACATTTTCAATTCTCAGAAACAATTTCGCTGGAGGGGCTGAAATAAAGTTGGTATATTTTTGTTCATTTAAATAGTCATAAGAAATTTTAATGAAACAGAATATTTATTCATTCCACTGGTAACATTATTAATTTGTTTGCGGCTTTCTAAGGCATCTACGGCTTTCTAAGGCAGTTCGGCAAATCTCATTGCGGAATTTACCTTTTACAAAACACTCCAAAATTGACGATAAAGAGTGGGAGACAAATTGTTAGCTGTGTGCTTCACGAAACAGTAAAATAAAAAATAAGTTCACCTTTTAATATATATAAGTTCACATTCTTAAATTCTTTTAAAAAATGTTTCAATAAAAAATTGTACACATAGGTACAAACTACAAACTATGTAAAAACCAAAATAAAAAACACTTAATAGTTTTTGATAATAATGACGTTGATGCAGAGAGGGGTGAATTTCATTGTTAGAATTTGAATAAGTATTTAAAATCATTTTTTTTTTGTGAAAATTTTATAACGGTCACAATTGCTACATCATTTCCCCTATGGTTGGCTATTTTTGGATAACCAATATCCCGGAATAAGTCTATATAATAACTATTAGGAACCTGAAATATTATCGGTTATGAGTCCAGACAATCTATATCCTTACATTCTTACTTCTATCTTACGAAATTCTTTAGGATAGACACATGCTAAGATGTAATGAAAACGAAAAATATGTCCTAGAAAAGGAGTGGGTGGCGCTTGATCCTTACTACCTATTTATTTATTTCCTCTTAAGGGACACAAACAGTTTAACTTAACAAATAATAACAGTCATATTTTTCCAGAAAACAAACCAATCAAGGTCCCGCAAATTACCGAAGCGTATGACATGATGTATGTAGTAGGATTCCACAATCAAATTAATAAAACAAATCTTTTATTCTTGGTTGTTGTTGGGTGTTGAATGTATGGATGATTCTATGTTCTCTTTGTGGTCCAGACAGTTATTGCAAACAAGGAGAGAATTCCAGTAATTTTCCCTTGTCTTGTGGACTGTATATTGTTTTGATTCCTTCCTTGTTCTCAAGTATGTTGAAACGGGAATTTGTAATAAGATCACTTTTTTTAAACTATTTAACATTTATTGTGAAAAGAACAATGAACACGTAACACAACTTATATGTATGTATAATTTGATATAAACGTGGTAAGTACTGATAGTTATTGTATGCTGTATGATCGTACTACACTTGAAAGAAGCAAGAAAGAGAATGAAGAAATATTGAAGCAACACTTGGCCGTGCTTATTACAAGTTTTTTACAACAATAAAAAATACTGACCAATCTTGGCTACGGTCGATATCCGACTACATTGATACCGTGGCCAGACAAATAAAAGCATAACCGAATTCATACTTCAATTATTGGTCTATATGAACTTTACAAGAACTTCCACAGATGTCGGTATGCTGTCAATTTTTATTCGTTTAAATGTGAAAATAATAATATGAATTTATCCAATTCTATTATTCGATTTATTTACGAAAAAGGCGTCATTTATCTTGTTAGGACATTGTCAATCTTAATGATTTGAATTCAAAAGCTTTTTTTCAGATTGACAATGTCCTAACAAGACGAAAGACGCCTCTCTCAAGAATTAATCACATACATAGTAAAATAAAATATTTGTTTTATTAATTTCGAAAGCATTTTTTATACAGCTATGAGGTTTATTTATTTATTTATTTATTTATTTATTCTTTTTGCACATCATCATTACATAACAGTGTTAACAAAATAATATAAAATTTTAGAAACTAGGACGATGTGCAGTGGCGAGATTATCACTATAAAGTGATTTCTACCATCTAACCACGATATTGATATTCTTATTTTTTGAAAACGATTGTTTCGAGAGATAGAAGTTGTTTTTTCGACTGTATGAAGTAAGCAGAGTATTAAACATAATAATGTATGTATGATAGATTGACCACAAATAGAACATTAAGTATTTCAATGTAACGAAACTATATATTTCTATGTACACCGTAAGCTTTAGATAATATCGAATCAATTTAAGCTCTAACAAGATCCAGAAATTGAAAGTTTTCAACTAGGAACAGTACAAGCCTACAGTGTAGTAGTACATTGAAACTGCACTAAGCCGGCCAAAACTCATCAAAACAATAATAATTTTCCTTTATAGGACACTTAACATTTTATCTGCCATTTCAATTTGCCGTATTGGATTTATTTACGCTTTTATAGGGTAAACAATTAGATTTAGCTTTTAATGGGACGGTCGACTTAAAATGACACGTCTAAATCCTTATATAAATGTCCTTTCGTAAAATGTTTTTAAGCTTAACTTAAAAGTTCATAAATAAGTTTATTTTAATTTATTTTTGTTTAATACCCATAGAAACTAATTTATTTTTATACCTTCAGTCAGATTAATATAGAATATTCTGATTTAATCCTGTAAGAATTAAAATAAGACAAAAAATAACACTTTTTTTGACGACTAAAACCATTATTTTCGTTCCCTTGAAATAATGTAATGTATTTTATCAATTCTTGAAAGACAGTGGTGGCCATATTTCCTTATTTCATTTTACGGCAATGCACCCGTAATTGAGTGAATTATGCGTCCATATTTTAAACTTGTGTAAATATTTTAAACTTGCAAAGCCATTATCGAAGTTCTTTAACCCCTTTTAAACAAATAATATTTTATAAAATAAAAATAACAAACTTTGTTTAATTCCACTTTAGTCAATACAATAAATAACTAAAACGTTTTCGGGCTTACACCCATCTTCAGTAGTTACGTGCTTTTTGTAGACTGAATACAAAATAAAACAGTGTC
The DNA here is from genome assembly GCA_947579605.1 of Athripsodes cinereus. Lineage (NCBI taxonomy): Eukaryota > Metazoa > Arthropoda > Insecta > Trichoptera > Leptoceridae > Athripsodes > Athripsodes cinereus. The sequence goes on from OX388327.1 coordinate 902,470, forward strand.
ACTATGTTAAGCTAGCGGGGGATGGTGAGGGGGAGGGGGTGGGTTTAGACAATATTTTCATAAGAGGGGATGTTAAGGGCGGGACTTGTACATTTAAAATGTTGTTATCTTTGTTACTATTTATATGGATTGTTTCTAATATGTCTAATCTCCTACTTTTATCACAAATATTTAAAACTTCTACATTGACTAAACTAAATTTATGACCTGTGTCCCTACTATGATCCGCAATATCAGAGTTTATAGAAAAAATTTTAATCCCATTCATATGTTCCTTAATTCTAGTTTTAATTTTCCTACCACTCTGCCCTATATAAATTGAATTACAGTCATTACAACTAATTTTATATACACCACTATTGTCCAATTTATCTACCTTACATTTATTATTCAAAATATATCTTCTTAAACTATTATCTGTATACAAAGCTGGCTTAAAATTCTTATTTTTACACATATTTAATAAATCTGTTGTGGGTTTTCCCATATATAACACTCTTCTCCATGGTTTCTTATCTTCGTCCTTTTTCTGTTTATTATAAAGATATTTGTAGATTATTAACTGTTCTTCTTTTTGGTGAATCATCTTCGTTATATATTTTTCTTCATAGCCGTTATTTCTCGCAATTGATTTAATTATGTCCACTTCTCTATTGTAATTATGTGTTGTTAAAGGTAAAGATGTAAGGCGATGGATCATTGAATTGAAAGCTGCTAACTTGTGTGTTTTTGGGTGGCAGGAGTCATTCGGGATAATGTTATCTGAGTACGTGTCTTTCCGGTAGATTTGAAACACAAATTTATTATCTTCTACTGTAATAGTTGTATCTAAAAAATTTAATTTGTTTTGTTCACCAACTTCGTATGTAAATTTTATTCTATCGTGTTGGGAATTAAATAAATTAAGTAAATTGTTAAGTTGTCTTTTTGATCCTTTAAACATGAAGAACACATCGTCCACGTATCTCTGATAATAGTACATTTGTGATATTAGATTATTGGATGATGATAATATTCTATTTTCAAAATTATCCATGAACAGTTCCGCGAGTAATGGCGAAAGAGGAGATCCCATTGGCAATCCACTAATTTGTGCGTAGAATTCTTCTTCGAAGCAAAAGTAGTTCTGGTTAATGCATGTCTTAATCATCAAAAATATATCTTCTTTTAAATTACTGTCTTCACATTTTTCTTCCAAGACTTTCTCCAAGCATATGAGTGCTTCATCTACTGGAATGTTGGTGAATAAACTTTTAACGTCAAATGACACTAGGGTGGCATCCTTTGGTGGCGTATTTCTCTGAAGGTTGTTACAAAATTCAATGGAATTTCTAATTCCGTATTTTGATTTAAAATTCGTTGCTTTAAAAAATAATTCATTTGCATATTTAGCTAAACAATACGATGGTGCATTCACATAAGACACTACCGGTCTCATGGGATTGTTTTCTTTGTGAATCTTGGAAAGTCCATATAATTGCGGGGATTTCGGGTTCATTGATGTCAGTTTGTAATTTGATCTATTGTCTATTGTTTTGCACTTCTTAATTGCTTCTTTTGTTTGCTTTTGAAACTTTTCTGTTGGATTATCTTGTAGTTTTTTGAATGTTGTATTGTCTGTTATTATTTCATTAATTTTATTAATATAATCCCTTTTATGTAGAATAATTATTGAATTCCCTTTGTCAGCTTTAGTACACACCCAATTTTTATCTTTCATTATTTTAACAAATTCTTGTATTAATTTTTGATGATTAGTGAAGTTCCGTCTCATTTTGTATGTACTTTTTTTGATAAATGTAGCACATTTATGTTTATTAGATTCGTCCAATGCACTTTCTAAGTCTATTATAAGATTTGATAAACTATTTTTATTGTGACTCGGGTTTATATTAAATTTAGCACCTTTTTCTAGTAATGTAATATACTTCTGATCGATTACTTCATTTGTACAATTTACCACACGATTATAAAATTGAACTGGTTCTTTGATATTATTAATGGGTTTCACAGAATTTCTGGTGTCTAATAGGTTATTTAGCTTTTTATCCAAACTTTTCTTCTTTTTTGTAGCTTGTAAACTGACGGTTTCGTAAATTTTATCTTCTATAATATCCCATTCTACTTTGTGTAGTTCTGATGTAAGATGAGTATGTAGAAAAAATATGTAATGTTTTAAACTATTTTGAGACCTATATGCACTTTTTATTTCTTCTTTAATCCACTTTCTTTGTCCACTTTCTACTTTGTCCACTTAATATCTTTATAATAAACAGAAAAAGGACGAAGATAAGAAACCATGGAGAAGAGTGTTATATATGGGAAAACCCACAACAGATTTATTAAATATGTGTAAAAATAAGAATTTTAAGCCAGCTTTGTATACAGATAATAGTTTAAGAAGATATATTTTGAATAATAAATGTAAGGTAGATAAATTGGACAATAGTGGTGTATATAAAATTAGTTGTAATGACTGTAATTCAATTTATATAGGGCAGAGTGGTAGGAAAATTAAAACTAGAATTAAGGAACATATGAATGGGATTAAAAAAATTTCTATAAACTCTGATATTGCGGATCATAGTAGGGACACAGGTCATAAATTTAGTTTAGTCAATGTAGAAGTTTTAAATATTTGTGATAAAAGTAGGAGATTAGACATATTAGAAACAATCCATATAAATAGTAACAAAGATAACAACATTTTAAATGTACAAGTCCCGCCCTTAACATCCCCTCTTATGAAAATATTGTCTAAACCCACCCCCTCCCCCTCATCCCCCCGCTAGCTTAACATAGTGACACTGTTTTATTTTGTATTCAGTCTACAAAAAGCACGTAACTACTGAAGATGGGTGTAAGCCCGAAAACGTTTTAGTTATTTATTGTATTGACTAAAGTGGAATTAAACAAAGTTTGTTATTTTTATTTTTATTTTATAATATTATGTCGATCTGCGTCCCGCTGTGAAATAAATACCTGTATTTTATGATATCTGATTGAAAATTGGGGCACCATACGTACGTCTGTTATGAGATCAAATCAATTATCTTCGATTTTATAACTTGCACCTCGCTATAAAACAATAAAATAAAATAAAAAATACATAGATGATATTATAAAAGATTATTAATTATTATAATAAACGATGTATAATGATTAGAGTAATATAATACAAAGCTTTAAACGATGTTTTGTTTGAAAAATATTGAGTAGGTATATTTTTAAAATATTTTAATTGTTTTATTGGTGTTGTTTTTCATGAGAACTCTGTAATAAATAGCTTCAATGTTTTTGATTGGTTAGAAGTTGAACTTGGAGTAGGGACGTTTGAGAACTCTTTCAAGACTCTAAAAACGAATTTGGTTGTGTTATGTTATTTAATATTTTGAATATTAATCAAGTTATTGTAAGGACAAAAAAGCACTCTTCTTCCGTCCGCAAGAGTT